>OZ023273.1:148372084-148745244 GCA_964007475.1 Hybos culiciformis | reverse complement strand
TATAATAATTACAACTCTTAGTTCACAGCACAACCTTATAGCAATAAATTGCACGTCACAAAATCACTTAAAATATTTTTAGTAGGATTCGACACCCAATTAAAGTATTTATCACTTTTATTTTGTTGAGCACGTTTCATTTGCTTGGAGAAAAATAAAAACAATTTACTTATTTAATTTATATTTTCTTTTTTCGATAATATATGATTTACCTATATATATATTGTGTATTATGTATATTTTCATACAACAGCGTACATTGTAAATGCAACAATTAAATTAAACTCATTTACTAAATAAAAAAAAAAAATTGAAGAAATATATTTAGCTCATTCATTTACAAACATTTTTCCTTAGACCTATTGCAATTTATTTTTGGAAATTAATATTTTTTTTTTTTTAAATTACTTTAATTTAACATTTAAATAGCGATTAACAATATAGAAATTTATGTAAATACTCAGTTTGTGAAAAATTTGTTATATTTACACATAAGTGAATTCTATATTATGATTTGATTGTCATCATAAAGAAATTAAAAAACAATTATCTTTAATTTCTCATTAGAAGCTAACAATAAAGAAAATTAATATTTTTAGTGAAAATCAATTTTGATCAAATTTGGTTTAACTTATAAAAGAAAAACATGGCGAGATGTTTGAGAAATATATAAGCTCACATTTCAAGAATTTTACGAATTACTTAATCGTTATCATCGTGCTCTGTAGGGGTTTTCTGAAAGTATTTAGGATTTTTAAAGTAATTTTTATTTCCATTAAATAACATAAAAATTCAATTATCTAGAACAAAAAAGATATGATCGTTAACAAATTAACACTATATTTATGGTGTGAATATTATTATAATTTTGTTTACTTTCTTATATTAGTTAATTAAAAATGAAATTAAAAATACATTGTGCTCTGCTTTATTTAATCAAGATATTAAATATTTTTTGCTTCATTACAGGGAACGATCTAAGATTCCGCAATGGGGTCAATGTTTCGCAGTGAAGAAATGGCATTATGCCAAATGTTTATTCAGCCAGAAGCTGCGTATACATCAGTTTCTGAATTGGGTGAAACTGGAGCAGTTCAATTTCGTGATGTGAATATTTGTGAATACAATTTTTATTTATTATTATATTAATATACATTCTCTTTTTAGTTGAATAGCGGTGTTAATGCATTTCAACGAAAATTTGTTTCCGAAGTTCGACGTTGCGATGAATTAGATCGCAAAATTCGTTATATTGAAGCTGAAGTGAAGAAAGATGGCGTAAGAATAGCTGATATTTCTGAAGACATTCCAAAAGCTCCAAATCCAAGAGAAATAATAGATTTAGAAGCTCATTTAGAGAAAACCGAAAATGAAATTTTGGAATTGTCTCAAAATGAGGTAAATTTAAAATCCAATTATTTGGAGTTGACTGAGCTGCGCCAAGTGCTCGAAAACACTCAGGGATTTTTTTCGGATCAAGAAATACTAAATTTAGATTCAATGAAATCTAATATTGGAGCGGATGGTGAACCTCAACATCAACAGCAGCAACCACAGCAAAGAGGTCGATTGGGTTTTGTAGCTGGTGTTATCCAACGTGAAAGAATTTTCGCATTTGAAAGAATGTTGTGGCGGATATCTCGTGGTAATGTTTTTTTACGCCAAGCTGATTTGGATGAACCCCTGAAAGATCCAACTACAGGACATCCAATTTATAAAACGGTGTTTGTTGCATTCTTTCAAGGTGAACAGCTAAAAAATCGTATAAAGAAAGTTTGCTCCGGTTTTCACGCATCTTTATACCCTTGCCCGAGCTCGCACAACGAAAGAGAAGAGATGGTTAAGGGTGTAAGAACTCGCTTAGAAGATTTAAGAATGGTTCTGAATCAAACTGAAGATCATCGTAAGCGTGTTTTGGTCAGTGTTGCTAAAGAACTACCCAATTGGAGTATCATGGTGAGAAAAATGAAAGCTATTTACCACACTTTAAACTTATTCAATATGGATGTCACCAACAAATGTTTGATCGGTGAGTGCTGGGTTCCAATTAACGATTTGCAAATTGTCCAAAAAGCTTTGTCTGATGGATCAGCAGCTGTTGGAAGTACTATACCGTCTTTCCTGAATGTTATTGACACAAATGAATCACCACCAACCTTTAATCGTACAAATCGATTTACGAGAGGATTTCAAAATCTTATCGACGCATATGGTGTTGCTTCTTATAGAGAAGCCAATCCTGCCTTATACACTATTATAACATTTCCATTTTTGTTCGCTGTTATGTTTGGAGATTTAGGACATGGTGCTATAATGGCAATATTCGCTGCTTGGATGGTAATTCGTGAAAGACAGCTTGGTACACAAAAATCAACCAATGAAATTTGGAATATATTTTTTGGAGGACGTTACATTATTTTGCTTATGGGTCTATTTTCCATGTACACTGGTTTTATATATAATGATGTTTTTTCAAAATCAATGAATATATTTGGAACTCAATGGAAAATTAATTATAATTTGTCAACAATAATTGATAATAAAGACTTGCAATTGGATCCAAAATATATTGAAGACAACACTTATCCTTTTGGGTTAGATCCAGCTTGGCAGTTGGCTGAAAATAAAATCATTTTTTTGAACACTTATAAAATGAAACTGTCTATTATTTTTGGAGTTATTCATATGATTTTTGGTGTATGCGTTTCTGTTGTTAATCATAATCATTTCCGTCGTCGAATTAATATTTTCTTGGAATTTTTACCTCAAATTATTTTCTTGGTTTTGATGTTCGGCTATATGACTTTCCTTATGTTCATCAAGTGGATAATTTATACTGCTAAAACAGATGATATTAGAAATTCTCCTACATGTGCTCCATCTGTATTAATTACATTCATTAATATGGTGCTCTTCAAAAAAGCTGAGGCGTTTCCCGGATGTGACCCGTACATGTTTGAGGGTCAGTCAACTGTACAACAAGTTTTTGTTTTTATTGCATTACTTTGTGTTCCATGGATGTTATTAGGAAAACCATTATATATTATGTGTAAAAAGAAGCGTAAATCTCATGTGAGTTTATAATATAAAACGATTGTATTTTTTTTTTGTTAATTTTACATCATATTTAATTTGACTTTAATGCTCGAATAACATTTATATATTATTTTTTATGAATGTAACGTAGTTGTTCGTATTTATAACAAAACTTGTAGAATTAAACAAATTTTAAATTACATTTTTCTATAGTCAAAGCATAATGGTGATTTGGGAATGGAACTCACACCTGAACCGGGCTCAACCGAACTTGTAATCAATGAAGTACCCTCTAGTCATGGTCATGATGATGAACCATTAAGTGAAATTTTCATTCATCAAGCTATTCATACTATTGAATACGTTTTAAGTACTGTTTCTCATACAGCTTCATATTTACGTTTATGGGCGTTATCTTTGGCACATGCTCGTAAGTGAATTTAATTGAACTTATTTTTCGAAATACTAAATTCATACCATATTTTAGAATTGTCTGAGGTTTTATGGAATATGGTGCTACAAATGGCCTTAAAAAGCGATAATTTTACTGGTGCTATAATGTTGTATTTTATATTTGGTGCTTGGGCTTTATTCACCTTGGCCATTTTGGTAATGATGGAAGGATTATCAGCGTTTTTACACACTTTACGTTTGCATTGGTAAGTGGAATTATTGAATATTTTTCGTAAATCTGCGCTTAAGTCTTTCTTGTTTTTATTAATTTATAAACCATTTAAACCATGTATGGAATCTAAATATTTCTAAATCCCGGAAAAATAGAATCTCAAAAATTTAAAAATTAATATTTTAATTTTAATTTTTTTTTCAGGGTTGAATTTATGAGTAAATTTTATGAAGGCTTGGGCTATGCATTCCAACCATTCAGTTTCAAATTGATTTTGGATTCAGATGAAGACCCAGAATAATTTTGCTGTTCGTCCAATTCTCAAATAAAAGTTACAAAGTATCGTTAAAAAAAACTTAAATAGTGTTCAGTTCTTTTTGTTTCATTGATTGTATTTAGATTGTATATTCTTTCTAATGAGTTTATGTTTTGTTTTTTGTTTTCGTTCAATTAAAGCAAATGGTTAAAAAATCTTATTTGATTTTTCTAAACCAAAACACTTTTGTTTTTATTTTTTTTTAACTTTTACTTGGTTAAAGAATTCTTTAATAGAAAAATTATCTTAATATACACAAATTACTTCATATCATGAGTTGACAAGGTGCTCTCAATTGGTTCCTGATGAGCTATATTGTGTAACTATCTATATACGTTTAAAAAAAATTAAAAAAGCAATATGAATTTATATAGGCATATAATTGCCTGAAGTTAGTAATTTAAGGCCAGCTGAATGATATTGAAGTATTTATTTTAAACGATGAATAATTTGTTTGCCTGAAATTAAAAAAAAAAAAAAAACGCAAAAGAAGTTAAAAAGTTATAAAATTCATTTAAACTGTTTAATTGGGCTAATAATTCAAATGAAAAAATTCAATTAAAATAAAATTAAAATACAAAAAAGTTATTTAATAAAAATTTATTCATTACCTTCTAGCGAATCCATTATCCTGTTCGTCTACCTACAAGCTTTTGAAAAAAAAAAAAATTTTTTTTGTATACAAATATATGGAAATTAATATATTCAATTTTATCTTTAATTTTTATATTAAATTATCATCAAAGGAACTTTTTTAATGTTTCTGTTATTTGTTTGTTTTTTTTACATTCAGGGAAAATTAAATTTCCCCTAAGGATTTAAAAATAAATAAATAAAAAACGTATCTCTCTTCCCATACACCTAAATGTTTTTTGCATAGAGACTTATTTATTGTTTTTCTAAATAAAATGACTTAAGATTTTTTTTTCAATGAAGAATATATTTATAATAATTTATTATTGAGACAGAATAAAATATAATTATATGTTCAAATTAAATAATAAACATAAAAAAAAATTTGATCAAAATTCTACTTTTATTATACATGATAAATTTCCAAATAGAAAAAATATGGAACAAATAATGTTCCATACCTATTAAGTTCAGTCTGTTTGTCCAAAAATTAAAAATATTCTTGAATCATTTTTCGGGTTTTTTATACAATAAAAATTCTAGGAACATATTTATTTGTATTTAAAATTGTAGGTAGGTGGTACATATTTAAATATATATTTAATTTCGTAAATAATTGAGAGAGCTTTTTGAAATATGCATAATGTGAGGTGTAGGCAGCATAAGCATCATGAATAAATTTAACTTTAGCTTTTAATGACTATCTCGCTTTATGATTTTGTTCTTTACGTTGCGTTAATATTGTTTTTTTGAACTTTTAGTCAGCCAACTTTTTAATGTGTTCCTTATATTTTACGCTTACTCTAAACGCCATTCTTTCTTCAAGTAGTGCCAATTCAACAATTGATTTTTTTTGAAGTGAAACTTCTTTAGAGGCATTGTGATTGAGAGTGAAAAAAAAGCAAGTGTCAAAATTGTAACGCTGAATGTCAAAAATGCCTCGATTATTGTCAAAAAAAAGGCAAAAAAAAAAAGAAAAAAGAAAAAATTTATGTGTCAGCTGATGATAAAACCGACAGCCGCTAGCAACTTAATGAAGCTTATCAGCGCAATAGCCTACTCTATATTGGCTCAGAATTAAAGTCGAAAATACTATTTTTTTTTCGATTGAAAGGAAAATAAAATTTATTTTAAATTATTGAATAACAAATATTTCATTTATTAATTATTAGTGCTAATTTTCAAAAAGTTTTTGGAATACAAATATGTATTCTGAATAAAAATGTTCCACATGCACCTATTTTGTAGATAATTTATTTTTGATATTAATTGTTCTTAATGTAATTTTTAGTTTTCTAGTGTAATTTATTTTTGACATTAAATTACACTAATAAAATGCAGGAAGAAAATGTTTATTACAATTACTTTTCGGAAGAAATATTAATGTCAAATTTTGCAGGCATATTTGAAAATGTTCTTTTAACTAAAACAGATTTTTTTTTTAAAGTAATTTGTAATTGAGTTGTTAGTATAAATTATTTTTGCCATTAAATTCCATTAAATTAATGCAATGCATGTAGAATATTTTTGTTTTAATTCCTTTTCAGAAGTTGTACTAATATGCCTGAAATTTTTCAGGCATATTTGAAAAAGTTATTTTAGGTTAAACTATTCGGGCAACAAAAAGAAAACATGATTTAAGCCATGCTGCTGTTTTTTCATACATTATTGTCGCTAATAATATAGTTGTAACCGGAATTTTGTTTACGGCTTAAAATATAGTGAAATCATCTGGCAACCAGTGTTGCCATGCAGCTATAAATATAGGCATTTTGAAATAATTTAAAAGCCATTATGCCACTAAAATTTTGAGCTTAAAAAGTATTTTAGAATTTTTAAATGTTTTTATATCTAAGTAGTCGCTGGTTTTTAATTTTTTTTGTTTCATTTTTTCTAAGCCGCCGAATTCCCCAAAAACGAAGGCTAAAAAAACAACTAGTCGCCATCGAAAAAATCGATTGGCGTCATGTCTTATATGTACTTGGCCAGTTTAAATATTTATTTAGCCGCCCCAGAAAATACTACTTGCCATGAAGTTTAACTTCTTCCGTGTGTCCCGAGACTCACATATTTTTTTTTGGAGTGTATACATTTCCATGTTTTAATATCCATTTTACTTATTTTTTTAAACGAACTGTGATTATAATTATGCCAATATTATCAAGTCGATAAATCGAGATTTTTCTTAATACAGGAAAAAAAATTTTCCTCATTGTTGAAAACAAAACAAAAAATAGATACCTATACATTTTTCTAACTTTTTCGACAAAATTGCTCTGTTTGTATAGAAATTTTCTTCAGAAAAAAAATTTTTAATTTTTTTTTCCTCTGCACGTTTTTCATTTTACATTTTATCTGAATAAATCTATGAAAAATAATAATATATAGTATTATGCATTGCATATATATAATTGTATATGCTTGGAACATGATGAATTTTCAACACTATTTTATAGACACATATTTTTATTTATATATATATTTCAACACTTAATTAGATAGTCTCAAAGAAAATATTTTATTTGTAGTATCCACTATGTGTAGATTGTAGATTAACAAATAAAACACCGAGTTTATTTAAAAAAAAAAAACAAAAAAACTGAGAAATTATTTACCTGTTCAAGTTTATTTCAAATTCATGTACATCACTTTATCAGAGACGATAAAATATGAGATGTCGAATTGCATACTAAAAATGTTTTGAAATTTTGTATGAAGAAATGGACGTATTGTACTGGTATTTTGTATACACAGTATGCAATAATAAGTCAACAAAACATTTGGTAGAAACAAGGTTGTGTTAAAAATAATTTTTTTTGATATTTTATTGTTACTTTTTTTGGTGCAAATTCATGGAAAATCAAAAATTTTAGTATCTAATATTATATCTCATATTTTAGAATCTCTCATAATACATATATAGCTTATTATGTATATTGTCATTGAAGAAAAATTTATATGATTTTAACAAATGATTTTGTATACAGTTGGACAATTCAACAGAATTCTCTTTGTGGTGAAGAATTGTTTTGATTGAAATCAAAATTGTCTTTTTTATTTATAGGTGCTTTATAATTAATTACTATATTTTTATGCTTTGAATCATCCTTTTGATTTTGAATAAAAATAAGAGTTAACCAATCTTTGAAAAATAATTTTTTATGTGTGAAAGGTGAGAAGAAAAAATTTATATCATAAGAATGATAAAAAATCAAGTAGATTTTTTAAATTTAATTATGTGTCCACTTAAAATTTATTTTCGACGAGTTAAGAATAATTTGAAAAGCTGTAACACGAAATCAAATCGTTTATATTGTCGAAAGAACCGAAATATAAGCAATAGACTTAATGGAGCTTACTTACAGCTTAGACTTAAAATGATTATTTAGGAAAATAACATCTCTAACATTTTCTTTTTTGTTTATTTTTAAAGATAGATTAAAATTTTGTACTCCCGAAAAAATGGCTCTTATTTATTAATGTGTACTGATCATTAATCTTTTTTAAAATATTTGTACACCTAATATAAAATATAAGTTAATAATATTAGAGTTCCCAAAAGCCAGTCTTTAATTGAGGTTTTATATTATAAATAAGTGAATAAAATATAATTATAAACTTGTAATTAAAAAAAAAAAAAAAAAATTCAATCTATTATCGTATCTTATATATCTCGAATAAAGTTTATATAACATGTTTTCATAATTTTAAACAAAAAATTAAAAGTTTTTCATAATACATATGTATATGTACACGAAAATATGTTTTTACTTTTCTGACTCTTGTGCCATAATAAAGAACATAAGAATGGTAGTTGTTTATTTTTGTGATAAGAACTTTAAATGGGATTTAATTAAAGGACATAAAACTAATTTTAAATATTTTATTACAGAGAACCATATCAGAAGGCATTACAAATACAACACGTTTTATACATTTTTCTAAGCAGATTGACTGAATTTAACTTTATCTGTGTAAAAATTGGGTTAGTTTTTTTTGTTTTTTTTTTTTTTTTTTAATTTTACCATCATGACATTATTGGGTGTAATAAAATATCTTTGCTTTCATATTTCAATCATTTAATTAAAAAGTTTTTCTCTTTTATGACTTTACTTTACATATAATATAAAGCTTTGCAATTTGTTTTATTTATATTTCTATATATAATTTGATTAAAAAAAAATTGTCGTTGTTCGTTGGCGTGTGTATAAGTGTATGTACCTACCAGAAGAAAATTAAAAAATTAGACTATTTAAATTTTTGGTTTTATTGTTTGAGTATTTCGAACTAATGCAACTGCAATTTTTTGGACATAGTTATTCTCAAACTCTTTTTTAGTATTAGATGAGTACCTATATACAGGCCCGGATTTACATAACTTAGCGTCCTAGGCGGTTTTTGAAAATTGCGCCCCATAAATCATGCCAAAAGTTATTTATAATAAATGAAAAAAATACTACTAAAGTTAATGTTAATGTTTATATATCTTTAGATTTTAATTTATTAGAATTTCTTTCGTAATTTTATTGTAACAAATTTTTCGAAAACTTCTTCAAACTATATTTTGTCTAACATTTTATTTTCTATTGCTAAGATCGTAAAATCATTCAATTTTTCATCACATAAGGTGGATCTCAAGTAAGTTTTTATTCTTCTCAGTGCAGAAAAAGATCTTTATGCTGAAAAATTGGATGCTGGAGTTGGTAAAAATATTCTTAAAATAATTTCTATATTTGGATAAATAGCCTGCATATTTTTTTCTTTAATCAGTGAATACAAAGCATTTATATTCAAGTTATGCTCTTTTATAGTTTTTAAATATTCTCTAAAACGGCTACGAAATTTCACGGAACGAATTTTGCGCCTTTTTGAAATGTTGCGCCCGTGGCGGTTGCCCCATTTGCCCATAGGTAAATCCGCAAATGCCTATATATATTGGTCAGGACTGCAATGTTTGTTGTTTAGATAATTATGTATTAGATATTTATAGTTCAAAATTATCATAGTATTTTTTCCAAGAATTAATTTTAAAAATAATGTTTTTTTATTTAATATTCTTATTATTTTTAAATTATAATAAAATATGCATAAATAATATTATAGTCTAACAATTTAAATAAGGTAAATATGCACTTGGAAAATAGTTTTAATATTCCTAATTAAACTTATAAAACCTAAAAAAAAATAAATAATAATTATTATTAATTTGCCTAGAGGTATAATATAAATAATTCTACGAACTCCTCTTCTTTTATAATAATTTAAAAAAAAAATAAATAAAATTCATTGTGAAATTGTTAAAGTGTAAAAATTTAAATATTAGTTAGTTATCTATCAACTCTATAAGAAAAAGTTTTCTATATAATTTTCTTTTTATTTCAGGTAAAAATAATAATTAAAAATTGTAGAACAAAAAATGTCTAGAATATACCAAAAAAAAAAAAAACATTATAAAATTAAATAAAACTATTAAACTTTATATATCCTATAAAACATAAGAATTTTAGTTCTTTAAAATTATTTATTTTTCATTGTGGTTTAAAAATTTCATTCTTGCAGAGAGATGAATGCTTTAAAAGAAAATGTTTTTGATATAAAAAATAACTTTCTTCTGATGAATTATACCATTATTCATATATAGTGCGTTTGAGAATAACTATAAAATATAAATTTTGAAATTTTGAAATTGGAAACTGGAAAGCATAATCTTCTTTTAATCATTCGTTTAAGTTTGCTTAGGTTTTATTAAAAAATTTTCTAATTGTTATTTTACGAATTCTTGGAAAATTTTTTGTTTTTATTTCTAAAATCTTAAACCTTTTTATTAGATCATGTTTTCATTAACCCTAAATAAGTAGTGTACAATATTTATAATTAGTAATTTATTTACATAATTATAATAAATTTCGCAGAAATTTTATTGATTTTTCGAACAATTTGCATAATGTGCAATATTATGATTATATGTAAATGCATTATTTTGGTTAAAATAACAACATTGATGTCGAATTAAACTTTTATTTCCTTTCGGAAAATTTTTATATAAATCTGTATGACCAAGTGAATAAAAATACAAAATTCTCTCCCTCATATTTATTTTTAAAAGTTTTTTCAACTTTTAATAGTGACTAAGTGGCGCCAAGTCGCTTCATCATTGATACTCTATTTTTTTTTTTTTTTATCTCAAACCAAACATTTTAAAAGTACTGTCGTAAAATTATTTTTATTTCATAACTTTTTAATATGCAATCATAAATAGAGCTTATTGTTTCATAAAAATTACATATTCAACATAAGTAGATAGTACCTATGCTAATATCTAACAGTTTACGTTTTAATTGATTTAGTTTAACATAATTCAAGTTAAACCCCTTAACTTTCTGAAAATATAACTATAGCTATTATTTAAAGTGACTAATTTAACCTAAAACTGATCTGTGATTAAGAATTAGGTTTATTTAAACACCATAGCAGCTTAGTTCAATCACGGGCACAAATTAGAGTATTTTGAGATCGTTATTAATGTTATATAGGTTATATAGAGGCGGCGGGAGAATGATGAGGCTATATAATCTACAAAAGTTTTTTCTTTATTAAAAATGGTGAAAATTTTATTCTAAAATTTTAATACATGTACTAGAACTTCGTATTTCTAGAGATTTCTTTCAGAAAACAAGAAAACAGTTTTATTTTATTTTTTTGTTGATGTAAAACATAAAAATATTGCCAGCAAAATTTCCATTTTCCCTGATTCACCCCATTTTGGCAATAAAATAAATGAGATGAGTTGATATAATGTATTTTGAAAGTTGTTCTGTTTTTTCCTTAATATAACAAAAATATTTATGAGCTTTGAAAGGACCTAGGACATACAGGAAAATACGTTATTTCAATTTTGGTATAAACAAAACAAAATAGTAAAGTTTTTTTTTTTTGTATTCATTCATTCACATATACATAAAAAATAATGATAAATGGAGGAAAATCTATATTTTGTCTAGACAAATAGTATTTTTCTAGTAAATTAATATGATTTTTTCTTAACAAATAAATATGAGTATTTAAAACATATACACACACACATAATATAAAATACAGATTCGGTTTTTCAATAAATTTTTCTTCTTGTTGATGAATTGATATAGAAAACATAATGAAACATTTAAAAAAAAAAGATAGATTCATTTATGGCTGAATCTTTTTTATTTATGAAATTTTTTTCTAACATCTTCTAGAGTCATTAGAAATTTCATATCATTTGAAAATAAATAAATTTTTTGTTTTGATGTTTGATTTTTCAAACTTTATGAACAAAAAATTGTTTGAACAGTTGTCACTGTGCCTGAAAAACATACTAAGAATTTTTTTTTATAATTTAAATTTCTAAAAAAATATTTTCTATTTTGGAATAAAACTTATATTGTTTTTTAAAATGTTATTTTATTGTATTCATTAAAAAATCTTTAGTATTAACGACTATTTGTTTTTATTTTCTGAAACATGCAGAATGTGGCAACGATAATTATATACAAAAAAAATATTCTATAATGAAATTAAAAAAAGGTGGATATTTTGGTGCCGAGTCGTTGCAATTGCGAGACATCGAAAATAAAAAAAGAAATTTCTCAAAATTGCACTGAAACTGAAATTCTGGAAAATACGCTAATGTCGCCTTTGACAGGTGAAACATAAAAATAATTAAGAAATTGAGAAAAAATAATTTAAAATAATGTCAATCCGGTTCTAAAAATTGACTGTATAGAAAATATAGTTTCACGATAGCCTGATTTAATTTTATGGTTCATATTTTATATAATTCAACAAATATAGAAGTGCTTAAGAAATTTTGTATTTAAAAGTCGGTTAAAGGAATGAACAATATTTTATAATTATTATTATAAATAAATAAATTCAAAATTTCATTATTATTTGATCGAAAATAATAAAAAAAAAAATATTCTTTTCACTTGAAAAATGATTTGTAATATCAAGAAAAATACCACAATTTTCATTTATATACCACAAAATTCATCAATTCAAATATTAATAAAATTAAACAATATGATGATATATACCTACATAAACGTATGTAATGTGTATACATAAATGTAAATATGAAAAATAATAAAATTGAGATATAAAAAGTAAATCATGAGTACTTGGAATTTTCTATTTGAAAAATTTGAAAATCTCTTAAATTTAAAAAAATTTATATAAACCTCATATAAATGAAGTATATAGGTTTAAAATAATTTCAGTTTTTTTTTTATATTTATTCGTTCTATCCACTCTTTCAGTTTGCTTGCTTGGGCTTAATAGAGGGCTAAAATTATTTTTAAGCTCCTTCACTGTACATCACCTTATTACACCAATTTTAATCGAAATCTTTATTTTTTTTTCGAATTCTCGGACCCATTCGAGGTTAACCAAATTTGGGTACCTACATCTATCTATGCATCTACCAACATACTTATTTTTATCAGAGTCCATTAAAAATTAACAAAATTGAGAACTAAACAATTTTTTATTCTTGTAAGCTGTTTTTTGTATATAAGTAATTTGAATTTGGATTCTTAAATAACTTATATAAACATACCTCATATCTTTGATTATACATATTTGAAAACTAAGACAAAAATTAAAACATTATTGAATAAGTGTGTATGTACATTTCTTTACATAAAATGTAAGGGTATACAATAAATATTAAATATAATAAATATATAATTTATGAAATATGATTTTTTAATTATTATGGGTCAGAATTATTATCGTCTTTTTTTTACTTTTAAATATAGTATAATTTGAACAAGATTTTATAATTTTTTTACCTAACTATTCTAAATAAAGAGTAGATTTAAAATTTAGATTCTTAAGTAAAATCGATAACTTGTTTATTTTATGTTAAGTTGAAAATATCGAAAGTGTATTGTATGAATTTCTATCAGAAACTGGTGGATAAAGTATTCATTTTATTTTGTCGAAAGAAAGGATAATATTTTTCACTTAGTTCGAACAAACAGATTTTTTATTGCAAATAATTGGAATAAAATATATTTTATATTATAAAAGAAGTTTTTAAATTTTGACATCACATAAAATAAATAAATTCAAACTTTTTTTTTAATCATATACAAAATACTATATTGAGTGCGTTGTTATTATATTAAACTATGGCGGTATTAAGTCCAATTACTGCCTTTTTTGTATATTTAAAAATATATATAATTATTAATGGTCAAAATGTTAATTAAATTTTAAGTAATCTGACGTAGTGACTTAGTGGACTTTGTGTCTAATTCAAAATCTGAATAGATGATAATGCATTTTTTAAGACTAGAACCAAGAAAAAAAAACTAAAACTCTCATATACAAAATTAATACTTACAATATCAAAATCTTAATTTCATTGAGTTCGATTATATCAAAAAATAAGCTTAACACCGGGACAAAACAATTCAATAATTTCAAGTTAATAATATAGTAGAAATTAATTTTAAAAGTGTGTGAATATAAATAATTCTTTACGGGGTACATTACTATCTACTAATAAAACTTCAGAATTGAGAATTTATGAAGCTAAAATCCACCCAAAAACTAATAGTATAGTTTGTTACATGCTTGTAGCTGTAGTAAGTCCTTCTTCTTACACAATTACATAATTACATTAAACTTAATGTTATAAAATAAACTGTTGCTTTTAAGTATATAATAATATTAATAACAATGTACATTAAAACAAAACTGTTAACTATACTAAAATGTACAATTAAACAAGCTAACAATAATTATTATAATTATAGAGAGTAAAACAATTAACCACAGTTGTGACTAAATAAGATTTCAAAAACTAAAAAACGGGAAATAAAAATTATAATTTCATAATGTTCAAAACACAATTAAAACACATAAGGATAATGTTAATCTGCAAATGTAAAGAAAAAAAAATAACAAGATTAAAGCTGATGATGTTTGTTATATTTCTTCTGTATCTAAATAACTTGAGTCGTACTTGATTATTGATAAATATAATTATTTACTGTGTAATCTAAAAATTAAAACATAAAACATTATATTTAAATTGTTTTAAGATCATTTTTGTATCCTAATACCAATGTATGGACTTAACTTTTAAAATAAAGAAGCAGTTTGAAATAATAAATTATTGTTTTCATATCAATCCTCTCAGGTAAATGGTACAAAAGTCAAAAATTTGATACTGGAAATCTTGCAATGTTTAGAAACTTATCTAATATGATAAATTTGACTGAAAAATAATGAAAGTACGAGTTTTAGAACTTAATAAAATCTTTTCAAAAATGTCAGAATCCACTTCAAATCTTATGTTTACTTCAAAAGTTCTCGAATAACTTCCAAATAAATTTGCACTGTGGTCACTACAAATAACTCTAAGAATTCGATTTTATACATTAATCCTAGAATCTGCGCTATAATACTGTTGAACGTGCTGTCCAAATTAGTTTGATGTTTCGAAGGAAAGCGATATTTATAAAAAAAACATTAATAATTCGTACTAAAAATAGCCGAAATTAATTTTAAAACATCCAGCACTAAGAACTTCAATCAAAATTAAATGTATTTAGTACCTATATTGCTTTTTAAACGAAAATTAAATATTGATAATGTCGATTGATTGATATTTTGTTTTCTTCACTTCAAAATATCCAAATAAATTGAACATCTTTTATATATAAAATTTTAAAATAAAGTATTTCATATATTTTTTTTCATTGCATTCGTTGGAAAAGAAATAATAATAATAATACTATAATAAGAAAAATTACATTTTAATGTCGTCGTATATTTCATTTATAAAGGATTTCTGATTTTCACATTAAAAAAAAAAAAAGAAAAAGAAAACAAATTAAGCACTCTAGTCAAAAGCAGATAGAGTGGTTGAAAAGAACTTCCCCAATGGAAAATAATTTGTTCGTTCAACATAACATATTTTTTTTTTCTATTAAGATAATTCAATAAAAGGGAAAAAAAAAGTAAAAAAATAAATAAATAAAATAAACTTTTAAAACAAAAAAAAAAAAAAAAAATTTTCTTTTACTAGGTATCTAGAATTCCGTGTCTTTTTACTATAAAGAGAATTTTAATAGTGCCAATTTCTTTTCATTATATTACCCCACATAATCACATTGTTTATTTTAGCATAAAAAATTCAATGTGATAATATGTGGATTTTTACTTTCTTTTACTTTAATATACATTTATATAAATATGTAGGTATATGTATATAATTTTTTTTTTACTTTTATCACGTAGTTTTTGATGATTTTACCTAGTTATCTTATTATGTGTCATTATTATTATTATTATTATTATTATTTTTTTTTTATATAAATTTGTTTTTATAAATGACTATATACTCAAAGAGTAACACAAAAGCAAAGGTAAAGACAATTTTGTGAGATCTCATAAAAGGGGATTTAATTTGTCATATATTTGGATTATTTATATTGAAAATTTCAATCCGAATTGCTTTATTTAAGTTTAAAGAACTTAATGCAACTTCAACTCATATACAACAGCATTCTCGAATCCATATTTTTTTTTTGATTGACTAAAAACTATAATTATTGAAGAAATTGAAGACTCTAGAAATTAATAATTAATTTATATATTTTAATTTTTTGTACATAATAATTTCATGTTTACGATATACCTATAGATATTTTACGATATACCTATAGATATTTATAGATTAAATTTATAGATTAAATTTTAAAATATAAATTTAAGTTCAATCATATTAACGGATTTCTCTTTAAGTAAAACTAATTATTGTTATTTAATTTTATTGAAATATCAAAACGACTTAGTAGATAATAAAGGATTATATGACAATATAAATTTTTCTTCCACAAGTAGAAGGCAGCAATATTATTTCTAACTTAATATAATAATAATAGTATACGTAAAATATATATTTAGGGTAAATATTTTATAGTTCACTTACTTGTTGTTTTGAACTTTTTTTAAGCATAGTGTCCTAAATTATTAAGGTAGAGTTTTGACATAAACATATATACTTAGCCTCTTCGTATAAAATTGTTTTCTTTGTACACTGGAAACATTAATGATTCATATTTATCGAGTTTAAGTAAAACTACTACTCATTTCATATTATTTTCTTACAAACATAATTTTCGTAGAGATTTAAATATAGAGTACAAATCAATCCTAGACAGAAAATATGGTATTTTTGTAATATTTCTTCTATTTTCGAAACCTTTCGAAATATCAGTTTTCAGAATATGTCCTTCAAAATCATCCAAAGAAACTATTTACGATATCATTAGAAAAATTTTGAGTGATAATTTTGCTCCTAATCAAATTTTTTATTGTAAACTTTTTTTTGTTAAATATTTTCTAAAAGCTTTTTCTCGTCCAAAAACATTTAGCCTTTAGATCATACATGTTATCAAAACAATATTTTTCACATATTATATATCATCATAAAATAATAATAAACATAGATCAGCAAGGATGAACATATCTTTAAAAAAAATCAAACTGTTGACAATAAGGTTTTGTGAATTACCTAAATTTCATATATAAAGAATCTATTATAAAACTTTTTTTCCCCGAGAAAAAAAAAATAAAAATAATCTAATGAAATTTTTGATAGCTTTTTTTTTTTCAAACCAAAAATTTTCCACATAAATTTTTTTTTTGAAAATAAATAGAACTTCCCAAAATAAAAAAAAATAAAAAAAAAAGCCTTGAAGATAAATTTTATTTAAGAAAAGAACCTTGATAATCCAGTCCCGGTCATTCATTACCTTCTTTTTCAATAGAATTAAGATTATAATCTTTTTCTTTTTAAACAACTCTATAAGGATCTTTTTTTTCTTTTTTTTTTTTAAATTTATAAAGAAAACTACATTAAATACTATCATATCCTTATAAATTGGTCCTTTAAGGCAATAAAGCAAAATTGTATTTAAACCCTTATTAAAAAATGAAGATACTATACTACTTTTTATTAAGAAAAAAAAAAATAAATAAAAAATTGAATTTTTCAAAATCAGAAGGAAGCTAAACCATAAAGATTAAAAGTTAGGGGAAAAAAAAATGAAATTTAAATGTGGTCTTTTTATATGTATGAATGAAGATATTTTAAATAGTATAGTGATATTTTTCTTATAATTTAAGATAAACATATATTATGTGTACAAAAAAAAAAGTAACATATAAAACATTGCAAGATTAGTTAAATATATCTGCCTATGACATATGAAGCGCTTTAATTATGATGAGATTTTTCTGACAAGATTTAAAATTGTTAGAATTTAATTGCAGCATGGATATGACATATTTTCTATTACAATATACAGGTAGGACAGTAACACACTTTCTATTACCCTATTATAATACATATATATTGAATGGTCAACAAATGCATATAAAATATAATGTGTGAAAGTAAAATTTCATAAAAGGATAAAATAAATATAAACATAAATATAAAATATAATATTGTTTTTCTTTGTTAAAATTATATGTAGCATGGATTATTTTACAGGTTATATATTCGTACAATAAATTAATACATAAAGTGCAGAATAAAATAAATCTTTTTTAAAATAGAATTAAATATATTTGTAAGTAAATCCTTAAAAAATAATAAATTCAAAATTCATAAAATTTCAATTCATTTGTTGAGGAGGACATATAATAATTGTGTCCGACTTTTAAAAATAATTCTATGATATGGGCAGCACTAAGAACACATAAGTCCATTTCTACTGAAAATGAGATTAATAAATTTTAATGTCTTCGGTAAGTTGTATTTATATTCGCAAATTTAGCTCGGTAAATGGTCCATTACATGCATCAATACACATGCAATTATAGGGAAATGTAAATTGTATTTACATTTCCCTGTGATGTAAATTGTATTTACATTTCCCTATATTGTATTTACTTACTTCATTTTGAACTGCGTAATACTATAAACAAAAATAATATCTCTCACACTCACAATATTTCCCTTTTTTCCTTTTATCTCTAAAAGAAAGAGAAATTTTGAACTGCGTAATACTATAAACAAAAATAATATCTCTCACACTCACAATATTTCCCTTTTTTCCTTTTATCTCTAAAAGAAAGAGAATTAAAGGATAAGTAACGTGGAAAATTACCCTTTTTTCTTTTATCTCTAAAAGAAAGAGAAATTAAAGGATAATCAACGTGGAAAATTTCCCTTTTTTTCTTTTATCTTTATTTTTTATTATAAATTATCTCTATATTCTCTCTTTATAACTCCCTCTACATGCACATTAAAGCAGTATAGAACACATGTTAATCAAATTTGTTATACAGCTCGTTGTGTATACACACAAACACACAAACACATAGACACTCGTCAATATTATATCACTCGACACTCGTCAATATTATATCACTCGGTCTCGTGATATAAATATGACTCGTGTCTATGTGTTTGTGTGTATACACAACTCGCAATTAATAACAAATTTTCATAACATGTATTGTAATCTAGTATTTCGATTACATGGAATTTACATAGAAACAATTCAAGCACCACTGATCTAAACGAAATTATTGATAACTTTAAAAAGAACTTCGATACCGTTTTTGTATGAAGAAAGTGATAGATAATAATTTTTATGCTATCATTTGGACTTATTTTTAACTTTTCGAACTTACGAGTAGTTATTAGGGATACTCTTGTTTTAGAGGCTAATTTGAAAACATAGTCAAAACAGAAATTTAATTCGTTTTCAGTATAATTGTCTATTAGAAAACTATCAAAACTATTACTTAATTGGCGAAAAATTCTGGATTTAGCACAGGAAATTTCAAAAATTAAAATTTAGAAACTTTTTGGGTGGGTTCGTTCCCTTAAGAAAATTCCAAAGACAACTAAATTTACGTTTGGTTTTAAATAATTTTCATTTTGACCTATTCAAATAGTTTTTTTTCATTCAATTATATAATCATTAAATTGGAAACAAAATATTAAAATAATAAAAATTACAATGAATTCTCATATGAATTTACTATTTTAACCTTTTAGAATTTTTTTTTTTATATTAAATTGTGAATAGCATACATACATTTATAAAGATCTCTATATATATTGTGAAGCTATTATTCAGTCCTAGCTGTCATATTTCTACTATTTTATTTCAATTTAGTGAAAACATAAAGAATTTATTTTTATTTGGGTTATTTTTTTATAATATACAAAGTTATTATTATTATTTTTTTTTTACCAATGTTTGCAAAAACAAATCAAAAATGAGATTCCAAAGAAAATTAAATAAGATTTCCTTTTATTAACTCCTTAGCAACAAATATTATAGAATCAAATTCTTTGTGAAAAATATTTATTTTATATAAAAGTTAATGCTTTATAATATTTTCAAGAAAATATGTTTTTTTAAAGAAATATGTATATATAATTTTTAGAGAATATAGAATATTTCTGGGATTTTTTTTTTTTCAACTATAAAGTCTATATAAAGGACACATATAAGAAAGATTTTGCTTTATTACAATCGTGCAAGGGTCTAAATTTTTATCTTAATTTCGATTGATTTCTTAGTATTTATTTTTGAAAGCTTGAAGCACAATAAATAGTATAGTATATTACGTGTCTAAAAATTAGAACACTCGCACGTTACACCAATTTTTAGACTGATTTTTTAGAGCTTAGGCGTGCTAATTTTTTTTTATATTGCACGTCGTAAGGATTATTTAAGTTAATACATTTATTTTTCGCGTTTTTAATTAAGAGAAAATAAAGAGAAGAATAGTTTCGAGAAGAAACGCAATGTGCAACAGAAGAAAATATCATATTTTAAATTGGATGAAAGAAATACAAGATTACACTCATTTTGGTATCAATTTAATCGAAGCTCTATAGTTTGTGCCCAAAGTTGGAGGAACAAAGGACAGACGTACAGACATATATAGTAAATAAGCAGAGTCTCTTAGAAAAACTAAATTCAAGATGTGTAATAGTTTTTGTACCTGAAATTTTCTTTTATTAATATTAAATAATTATTTTGTATATATTTCCAATTATAATCAAAAATTTCCAAAATGTTCTTACATCAGAAATCTTTGTTTCAGAGATTTTGTCTCAAATGAGAATATTTAATTTTGATTCGGAACAGCATAAAGAATTTTTATTTTATTTATTTTCTCCCGTAAAAGGTTCTTTTTTATTGCAATTTTATTCAACAAAATAGCAACAGAGAAAAAATCTAAATAAAAACAGAAAAAAAAAACCCTCTCTAATAAAAAAATAAACATAATAAAAAAATTTTCAAAAAAAATAAAAATAAATTTTAATAAATTGATAGAAAATGTTTTGCAAATTTGTAGAAAAGTGAATATTAAAGATATTTTTTTTATTTTATTTCGAGCCAAAAGCATAAAATTTTATATTCATTTACTTTTTTTTTTTTATAGGCAGCACACAATTTTATATCATTTCAAAAACGAAGAAAAATATATGCAAAAAAATTTTTCTTGTTTCAAAAACAAAACGTACATTTTTTATTTTCATTAATTATAAATTCGAAAAAAAATTTTATGTTCAAATTGAAATTAAATTTAAATAAGTTAATTTTATAAATTTCTAGATATCGCCAGTTTTAAAATTTTAATCATTATAAAAATAATAATAACTGTGTAAAGGTCACTAGTTTGTGAGTACCAATTATGATTTAGTTTTTTAGTTCAGATTAAAAAAATAAAAATCTTTCGTTTTTGTTCTTTTTTTTTATTCATAAAAAAAAAGAGGGAATGCGCAAATATATTGAAATTTTATTTTTAATAAAATGATTTTTTTTTTTTTTATATTATTTTTATATGAAAAAATTTCTTTATTAAAAGATTAAAATTGGATTTTCATATAATTTTTATTTTTTTTTTTATTTTTGTATATTAAATTATTTTTTTAAGTCAATTCTAAAGATTTTCAAAAATACGCCAAAAATTCTTTCCGTCAAGTTTTCTTTGTTTGCCTGTTCAAAGTTTATATATAATAATCAATTAATTTCGTTTAATAAGGCAAACGATAATCATTAAAATTTTAAATTGAAAAAAGTTTATAATAAACATTATTTATTTCTTTATAAAAATTTACTATAGATACTAAATTAAAAATTTGGATGTTTAAAACCAATTATAATATAACATACCTACATATAGATAATACATGTAAGATAATCTAAATTTAATTATGAGTGAAAAAAGAACGTAATATCCTTGAAATAATATACCTTTAGTTTTAAGGATAATGGTAGATTTTTAATTTTCGTACAAAGATTTTCAAATTTGATTAACAGTTCCTTCCCCATTAACGTCTCAAACTACATTATACTTCAAATTCAAGAAAATAATTCAATAATTGTGTCACATAAGCTTATCCATTGAAAACCCAGTTTAAATTATGTTACAAATTTTGATATAAACTTCTTCAAATACCTTCCAGTTAATTCGTTTATGCTAAAAGAATGAATTAATATATGATTTTGAGTAGGAATAAAACATTATTAATTATTTTAAATTATTTCATAATCTCTTATTTATTTTAATTTTAAGTGTCATTACAATATTTTAATTTTATATAATCATAATATTTATATTTTTTACAATTCGATAATTAAAATATACATAAGTCATGTTTGGATGATTTTTCTTCTCTCATTTCTTGTTTTTAAATTTGATTTTAGATATATTTAAATATCGGAGCCACAATCAAACTTTATTAATGAGTTTCAATTTAGACTTTATTTTTTTATAAATATCTCAATTAATAATTTGTATTAATTAAGCCTAAAAAAAATTATCAATAATAATAATAATATTTGGTAATAATAAATATTTATTAAATATTATATAAAAAACATTAACATATAAATTTTTCAATAAGCAAATATTTTGAATTTATATATATTTTATTTTACCACCAAAAAATATATTTATTTTTTAATTTATTTAAATTATTTATATTATATATATATATAATTTTTTTGTTTTGTTTTTTTTTTTCTTATTAATCAAACATTTTATTACGTTTTAATGTAAATATAGTTAGTTTATTATTATTTTTAATTATTAATAAATTTTTTTTTTAATTTCTTTTTATTTAAATGCATTTAATATATATATATATATATATATATATATATATATATATATATATAATATATTTATATAATATATATAACAACGAATAGTGTTTGTAAATATTTTTTTTAAATTTTTTTTTAGATTTTTAATACATAATTTCACCTTAAAGCTATATTATAATTAACATATGTCTAAATAAATATTTACAAAATTATATTATAAAAAAAATAAATGAAATTCGCATTTTATTCAAAATTAAAAAATGTTTTTTTTTTCGTTTTAATTTTAAACGATTTGACGTAAAACAAAACTTGAAGTGCCTTTTAATAACATTTTAATGATTTTTTAATTGAAGTGAGAAGTAGAAATAACATGGCATTATAACATAAAATAAAATAGTAAATTAAACAATTAAAGTATTAAATTAGAAATTTTTGATTCAAACTCAAATTGCAATTTTATTGGTTTAACTTCACAAAATTAGTTCAGAAAACCGTAAATATTGAAGAATGGCTTAAAATATATTCTTAATGAAAATATATTTTACATAATGATGTTAATTATAGGCACATACTAACTTTTCAATGACTAGTGTTTTACATTCAACATAATATGCTTCAAAAAGACGTTAGGGATAGCAAAAATCAATATCTAGAACCTATAATGAATATAATGATAATATTAAGAAATTTGTTTTATTTTATTCTTCGGAAATAAAATCAAAAGAGTTTATGAAAAATATATTCTGATTTCCTGTCACAAGACATGACCGTCGTTGTCGCACCGTACGAATTTAATTTCATAAAAATATTAATTGACTTTTCCTATAATAAGAACTGAATTTTTCTAAGAATTGACAATAATTTTAAGTATCGCAAGTATAAATATACTTAAAAAATAAATAAAAAGAAGAAAAATATAAAATAAGTTTAAAATTGAAATTTTTATTCTTATTAGTATTACATTGCAAAATTTCTAGAAACTTTTTTTTTATATTAAACCCTGAAGATAAATTTTTCTGGTTTATTTTGGAAAGTTACAATATTTCTTACTTTCAAATAATATTTATGTGGTATGAACAAAAAAAATTATTTTTATCTAAAATTTTGTTAATAATACGCAAATATGTATATATAATTCGACTTATAAGGTTGTTGCAGTGGTCGCAAATTAAATGTGAAGCTCATTGAATTATCGAAAACGGGTTTACGCAAGAATAATGTTAAAAAAATGATCATATTTATAAATTTTTTTCAATGAAGTAAATTATATTATAATTAATTTAATAAAGTTCCAAATATATCGATAATCTTGTTTAATTATGCTGTCAATCAAAATAATTAAATCATAAATTTTTCGGAAATTATTTTAAACATACAATGAGATAAAATGATAGGTGAATAGGGAAGTTATGTCTATTTAGTAATTTTCTGTAGGAGAAATTGATTTTGCCGTCAAGTACAACACTTTGATTGATATCAAAATTTCAAATTCAAATACATTAAATTTCTTAGAATTTCTACATTGATATTAGTTCGTTTAGGTAATTCAGATATTACAAGCATATTGGATGATATTATTTTGCAATTGCGGTTTGTTGTCAATTTCTTATAACCTAATTAAAAAAAAAAACTTTATCTACATTGTTCGCAATCGGCCCAGGAGAAAAGATAACCTTTAACACTGAAGATAAGTTAAAAAAAATAATTTAATTCTTCTCTTATATATTTTTTATTTATCATAATCATCATGATAACATAAGATATAATTTGCATAAAATCGAACGGACGCATAATAAAAAAAAAAAGAGTTCATAATGAACTATTTACAAATTCAAATATTTTTTTTGTATGTATAGTGAAATAGTTTACAGTTTTACACTAATACTAAATTTATGCATTTCTTTTTTTAAATATATTAATTATTTCATTCATGTATCATACAATTTTAGGTTTTCATTGAAGTTTTGAAGTATTATTAATATTATATGTATTATTATATATACGTACATACATACGTTTCGAACGCACATTTTCACTTCAGCATGGACTTATAACTTGTACTACACAAACATATATTGTATTTAATATTATAATGCAATTTATATAATTTATTATAAGTAAGTTATTATGTATAGACATAAGAAATTAATTAGGAATATATTAAACTAATTTGAAGTATAATTTATTTAATCCTATTGCAGAATTTTTTAATTAATTAAATCATAATTGTAAATTCAGGGAATTAATTCTTTCTTTACTTAATTGATTAAAAGTTATTTGTTCTTTAATTAAATTTAATACTAATAATATTAATAAACTAATTATAAGTGAAAATGAGCTATATAGTATTGACGAACTACCATTGCCAGCATTTAAAGATGAGACATCGCCTGGAAATTAATATAATAAAAAAAACAATTCATTAAACATAAAATTAATAATCTGACTTAAAAACTTTTATATTCTGAGAAATTTCGCAAAACTTTCTAGTCAAACTTAATTAATGTTGTAACGCTAATATTAATTATGATGTTTAAGAATGTGGTTGCAGTGAATATAACTTTAATGAATTCAACTGGTATTCAAAGTAGGTAATCAGATTTTTTTTATTACTTGCACATAACATTAGGTATATGTATATATTCAATTCAGAATATAAAAATCATATATATTTTTTTAATGCTGAAAGAGAATTCTTTAAGAAGTACTAATTTAATTTTTTTTTATAGTACTTTCATTGAATAATTTTTTATGTCATTTTTATGTTTGTTTATATAGGATAATGTAAAGTGTGTAAAGTATACTACCTCACTACTAAAAAGAATTATTAGTTGGCAGAAAATTTTTCCATTTCCATCAAAATATTATATTTTCTTATTTTTTCAAATTTGTTTTAAAAATTTCAATTTCTTTTTTTTTAAGTTCTAATTCATAGAATTCATAGGATACATATATACTTTTTCTACTTTGAGGTAAATACATAATAATTATGCAGAAAGTAAAGAATTTTGCACATACATTATAGTCTAAGAGCTCGCAACGTTTTTGGAACGTGATTTTAGCAAGGCTCATTTTTTAATATATTGTTCCATGCTACGGTGCAGTACCCATAAGGGTAGTCTGGCTGTAAGATGACGTTGCGTTTACCCGTGGGAGCAGATCCAGGTAGGTCAAAGAAAAAATGCAAAATTACGTGATAATAGCACGATTTCTAGTTATGTCACGTGATTGTGGTTATTATATGAAATGTTAATGCATCATTGCCAGACGGCTTCGGAGTTGTTAAAACCGTGCCAGACCTTGATTTATAACAAAAAAAAACATCAATTTCACGTCATTTTAGCAAGGTTGAAATTTTTATATGTTATAGATTGGATCTTATATAGACTACATCCAATTTGCCAGACGGAAATACCGTTGCTAAATGGATGCCAGACCTATGTCATTTAAAAGCAATCTGTTTTTTTCATGTAATTTTGCATTTTTTTTACCTACTTGGTTCTGCTCCCACGGGTAAACGCAACGTCGTCTGACAGCCAGACTACCTTTATATGTCCTGCACCGTAGCATGGAACATTATATTAAAAAATGAGCCTTGCTAAAATCACGTGATTTCTTACGTTGCGAGCTTTTGGACTATTAGTTTATCAGTAACTTTTCAGGGACAGGGACATAAACAAAATATTATTTACAAGACAACATTAATTGATCGAGATTTATTTATTCAGATTTGACATAGAATATGAGTTAAACGAATCAAGCACTAGTCAATATTGCAAGACTTAAATTTCTTATACAAGAATAGACATTCAAGTTCTTTATGCAGGTTATATATTCTAAAATTGTGATCACCTATAAACCTTTAATAGAGACATTTATAATGTACTTTAATAACCACAAAGAAAATTTTCTATACTTGTTAGTGATTAAACTACTCTTATAGTTTTCCAAAGACGTCTGTACATCATGCTAACACAAAAAGAGCATAATATTTAATTTTCTGCGAACTAATGAACTCATGTTACAAAATCATGATAAAATATTCCTTATTTTTACAAAATGCATAGCAAAGTAAGGAAAAGTGGTTACATTAAATAACTATATTTTTTTTTTTTTTTTCCAGCATTACCATTACAAAAATAGAAAAAATAAAATAAAAAATAAAATCATTGCATGTAAGTAATGTTAGAAATATGAAATGAAGAAAATACAAAATTATTTGTAAATTTTCTCGTAATAAAAATTTTATGTCAAAGTCAAAAACTAAAAAGTACTTAGCTTTAATATTGCTTGCATATTTGAATCTCAAGACACTAACTTTGATTTTTTTTTTTACTTTAATTTTATAAATCTAACTTTGTTAAAATGAATTTTTTTTTTATTATTCAAGCTTGGTAAGATATTTTGAATTTTGTTTAAGAAAATAAAAAAATCTGTTAAAGTTGAATAAAGTTTATTTTTAAATAAGGATATTGTAGTCATGATTCTTCGAAATTCTTCACTTTGATTTTAGAACATATTCAAGGAATTCAGAAGTTAAATCGTTCGCTTGTATATATGATAACGAATGTACGTAAGAAGTACACTATCTTTGGTATAATCACGTGAAAATTAAACCGGATACAGATTTGAATATCCTTCTGTCACAAATGTTAAACATATTTCTCAAAAATGGGCCAATAATGGACCAATTATGCCAATCTTAAATATAATAAATTTAAATTTTCAAGTACCTTGTATGTGGAAATTATTTGAATCGCCAACATCTTGCAAGGCAAATTGATCATATGGTAATAAACCTTGAACTAAATTAACACTATTTCCATTTGATGCAGCAGAATATTTTGGTCTATCAATTTCAATGCTTTTTTCTGAAGACTGAGAATATATGTCATGTATATGAGCTCTGCAACGAATCTGAAATTAAATAAATTTTTCATGCAAAATTTTTTTTTACAATTTGCAATTAAATAAAGCTGAAGCTGTAGGACAGAGCTTAGTGAAAGCTTCATCTATCTTACAGCAGCTTCAGGAACAGATTAATTTATAATGAATAACATTTTTTAATCATCTATATGACAAATATATTTAAATTACCTTTAGTTTTCCACGTTGAAAATGATGTTCTGTCACATCAAATTGAATACTCGATATTGAAGTTTCTAAATCATTTTGGCTATTTTTTAATGGCCGGTGTATTCTTATATTGCTTGGATTAGCCTGAAAAATATTTAGAAAAAAAAAAAACAAAAAACAATATAAAGAAAGATGGATTTAAAAAGTTTTGAAAGTTTTCCATTTATGAATATTTTCATGGAAAGTTATAAACAATTTCAATAAAAGTCTCATGACCAGATGGGGATTTACTTAAATTGCATAATATCTTCTTTTTTTTTTTCGTATAATACATTGTACATTAAATTTTTAAGTGAAAATATAATATTTTGCAAATGTGTAAAATGATTCCTAGGAAAACTATATATACATATAACCATACATATTTTGCATATGGAACTAAATATTTAGTTAATATTGCTATGACCACAAAGCTGATTGACAAACTGAAATAATATCCTTCATTTTCAAAGGAAAAGAATGCCAAATAAAACTCTTATAAATTTTTCATTCATTTGAAATTCAACAACAGCATAGATGATATAGTAAATTCAATTTGATGCGTTATTAAATCAATAGCATTACGGATAGCATACAAGTATGTATATTAATTTTTTTTTTTAATTAATAAGTGAAAAATATTATAATTTCCATGTCCAATCTATTATTAAAAAAAAAAAAATTTTTTTTTATTTCACATTTTAATTAAAAAACGTTTCAACTGAATATTGATTATAGAACCCTCAATTATAGGAAATCATTATTGTAGTCCCTCACTTTGTGATCACATTTGCACTTTTTGACTAAAAAAGATACAGTTGTTCATAATCAATAACTATAGATTTTTGTCAACAATTTTTTCAAGCTTAATTATGAATGATGAAGATGATCTCATAGTTTTATATACATAAAAAAGAAAAAGAAAGTTTTATGACTTGTCTATTTAACATTTACATACAAAATTATATCGATTTATCATTATACATATATGTACATCTTTTTTTTCCTTAAAAACTTTATCCCTTAACTTTAAGTTCTTTAATTTAATGGGAATATTAAAATGCTGCATTCTAATAAAAATTATTATTATTTTTTTCTGAAGTTAAGAAAAAAAAAAAAAGAAAATCAATTTTCCTCAAGTTAAAAATAAAAATAAAAATAAAACTCTTTATTCTTACATGGAGACATAAAAACCATAAATATTATGATGAATTGCACTTAAATAGTTTTCTACCCTCTCTGCCATCGTCGTTATTTTAATATATTGAAATGTTCACAAAAATGTTTAAAATGATCCCCAAAAGTATTTTTAGTCTCACCCTTAAAATTTAGCAAAAAAAAAAAAAAATACAAAAAATAAATAAATGAAAACAACCCTAATTTTTATTTTTTTCTTAAGAAGAAAATTCTCGAACAGATTTCTTGTAAATCAGCATAGTATAAGAAAAAAAATAAAAATTGTTAATATTTTAGATTACAAACATTTGGTATTTATGTATGTAGTATTAAAATTTCCTGTGCTCAGAATATAGTGTAATCAATTCGATATAACTAAACTAAAAAAAAAAATTATATCCTTTTTAAAAGAAAATTTTAGAACATCAATCTCGTTTCATACATTTCTAACAACCAACACTATGTCTACACTGTATGTCTATACATTATTGAGTACTTCTGCATTGGAGTTGCAGAGCCCAATGCAATCATTTTTGCCGCCAGTATTACAAGCTCCCAAGTTAGGACGACTTTTTGTCATAAGATTGTTTTTCAGCTCCATATTGCGGTGCCCAACTGAGAATCCGGAATCGTTATAGAATTTCTACATTTATAGCTTAAACGGAGAAGACGCACATACGACTACCAAACTAAACATCAAATATAAAGTTCATTTTTTTTCTAACTTTTGATGAAAATTTACTGCAAAAAAGAAAACTATATCATCATTGGAAACCCTAAAATTCTTCATAAACATCATATTATATACTTTATTATTTAAGAGTAAATTGAAAATTCTAAATTATTTCTACTGCATATAAAAAAAAAAATTTTATATGAAAAAAAAGGGAAAAAAAATATAAATTATTATAATTTTTAAAATGTGTTCAAATACATGTATGATTTTTATTAAGAAAATTCTTGAAAAAAAAAAAAAAAATTGGTTAAAAGGAAATTCTTTTTTTTTCATTATGTCTAAAATGAGTCATTTTGATAATGGCATTATTAAATTCTTACAATAATCATATTTCGTAACAGCTTTTTTTTTTTCTTCTAAATTTGAAAACTCAATCTTAAAAATAATAATAATAATAATAATAATAATAAGAGCAACAGAATGTTTTTCACATATATTCTATAGAAAAAAAAAACAAAAGAATTGATGGGAAACTTTATCCCTTTATATTTTTTTATATATGTATATAATTTATTTTCAATAATAATTTCATAAATTGAGAAAATATGTACATAATATTGCTTTATTGTATACCTTTAATAAGTTTATTTTATTTTCATTTTTTTTTTTTTTCTAATCAAAATAAAATATTTTTGATTTTATTTCATATTGTATATACGCTTTTATATACCCGTATTTCGTAATACAATTAGCTATACACAGTTTCAAAATTAAGTAAGAGAAATTATTGTCTTGTGAAAATAGAAAAAAAAAATTTTTTTTAATTACATTTTCCCATAGAAATTTTCTTTGCACTCGTAAAGAGAAAATTTATAAAAATTTTTGCCTTGTTTTTCAAACATGTTCAACTTAAAGCATTATATAAAAAACATTATAATGTCATGCATCCGGGAAAATGAAACTCTATTATATCTTAAAATTTATAATCATCAGAGTTTCCGTATTATATGTTGTGTTCACCAGAAGAAAAATGATAATATTATTATTTTTCTTTTTTAAGAAATCGAGGAGAAAATTATGCAGAAGCGAATTTTTATTAATATTATACTTATAATAACAATAATTTGAATTTTTAATTTCATATACCAATTAAAATAATAACAATAATATTGATTGATATTTATAGTTAGTATATATATATATGTACAATTTTATAATTGAATATATTATGAATATTTTTAGGAAAATTTAAATAAATGCATGTATACAAACTTTACACAAATACGTTTACCAACGAAAAAAATATATGTAGTATGTACATTGTAAATGTAGTTGTTCAAATGTAATAATAAATGCACATATTAATAAAATTTGCACAGACAAATTTTTGCACATGTAGGACTTTAATTTAATGTCGTATGAAAATAAATATAAAATCACAACATAAATGTCATTGTTTCTCTACCTTTTAATAAGTTTTTTTTTTTTTTTTTTTTTTTTTAGTTTCAATTTTATTCCTTTAATTTTTGTTTTTGTTCTCTGGGTTGTACACGTTACGAGCGAACACAAAAAAAACAACAAAAAAACTTTAAAATTTATTGTCCTGGAATAGTACTACACATAAATATTATTACGATTTGTTCGGTACAATACCAAAAATGTTATAAAAATTTCATGAAAAATAGTTTTTGAGTTTTTTTTTTATTTTTTTTTTATTTTTTTTTTATATATATGTGTATTCGGTTCCTGCAGCAGCAGCGAAAAATATGTATTTCAGATTTCATAATAATAATAATAATAATTGTTAATATTATTATAACTATAATGGTAGTTTAACTTATATACATATATATGTATATATAAGGAAAATTAAAATCTGAAAAAAAAAGAAAACCAATTAAAATTGTTTGTCGCTGAAAACATGAAATTAGTTTCCTACAATTAAAAGAGTATTACTAAACAGGGATATTATTTATGGGCCATATTATTATCATGATAGAGTTTTTTTTATTTTTATTCTTTTGATTAGATTGATTAAATTCAAATATTATAAATGAATAATAATCATATATATATATATATATAGGATGAACTGTGTAATAGGAATGCATTATTATTATTGATATTATAGAAGAAAAATTTATGAATTTAAGGAAGTTGAGTAAAAATTATTTGTATTACGATTATTATATAATCTGCATTATTACATTGAATAAATTCAAATATTGTACATAATAGTCATATATATATATATTTTATTTGCTTAATCAATAATAAAAGTTAAAAATAAAAAAAAAATTAAAATTAAAATTAATTTATTCAATTCTCTTCGTTGAATTTACACAATGAGGATATTTTACGTATAATAATAACTTTTTTTAGAACAAAAATTTTATGAATTTTAATATAAATGATACTATGTATAATTATGTACAAAGATTTACATCGATCAGAGGAAATTGCCAAAGAATTATTATTGTATTATTGTATTGTTCTTAATAAATTTTCCATTTTTAATTTTCAATATTATTATTACAAAAATTTGGCTAAATAATAGAAAAATTACGAATTTAACACCACTCTAATACTAAACAGTGATTAGCTTTTAATGAATTTTCTTTGAAATTCTTTCAAAAATAAAATTAAAATTTTCTTTTAACTATGTGCAAATAATGAACCAATTTCAATTTATTATCTAAATAACACCAATTATACTAATTTCCAAGTAGAGAAAGAAAAATAAGAAATTGACGGGAGAAAAAAAAAAGAAAAAAAAAAAAGAAACTAAAATAATTTTATTAAAGGATTTTCTTTTTCCAATTTTTTTAAGCTTAATTGGGACTCCAAATTCAAAAAAAAAAAAAAGGTTTTGCTTTTGATGTCATAAAAAAAATTTTATTATATTTTTCTTTCATTTTTTTTTTATGATGGCTAGTTTCTCTCATAAAAATATTTTCCTGTATGTGGTCTAATTAGTTTCCTTTTTTTTTTTTTTTTTAAGGAAAAACGGATAAAAATATTTTTGCTTCATTTCCGTTCAGCAACAATTTTTTTTTTTGTTCTTTGGAAGTGTAAAAATGTCTAAATGAAAAAGGATTAAAATATTTTTTATTTCTTATTTTCGAGTAAAAAAAAAAAAGGAAAAAAAAATGAGAAAATTTTTGTTTGTTTTATATTTATATGTATAGTGTAAATATTATAGATCTTTATGTGTTATTTAATATAATACGTATGTACAAACTTTTTTTTTCAACAAATAAAATTATTTTTCATGAACTCAATGTTATTTTGTTTTAATAATATTTAACCTTTCGATTCAATGAAAAAAACCTGAAACAAAACAGAGGGATTTTTGGTACTTGCTCATTTCGTTGTACATAAGTAGTATGGTGACCATATAAAAACCTAATTAATAATACGCATTACGAGATATATTTACACATAACTGACATTTGCTTTGAATTAAGATGAAATTTTAAACTTTATGTTCATGTTGTATATCCATGTGTCAAAATCATTTGAATTAAGATGAAATTTTAAACTTATTGTTCATGTTGTATATCCATGTGTCAAAATCATTTGACACATCAAACAACACTAATAAATAGATCAATAATCAAGCACTGAAGTATGAATGCTATTTTTTCTGATTTATTAATTTATGTAAACCATATACATGTATAATACAGGAGTAATTTTACAGTTAAAATTGTAAATTTTATTTAATTGAATTATCAAAGCCAAATTATCATCCGTTGAGAATTCTTTGCCTCTAATTAGTTGAAACGGCGACTATATTATATTTTAATAAATGTTTGCTTATAATAAGAATGTAAGATTCTTCAATGCTTATAATTGGATGAAATAAAGTTCTAGAGTGTTGCGCATCTTCATATTTTGAATAATTTTCAGGAAAAAGAACATATTAAATTGTTCAAAGAATGAATGGGAAATAATAATATAAAATGAATCTCCCGGAAAAGGGAAATACAATATCAAAAACAAAAAAAAAAATTAAATAAACAAAAAAATATATTCAACTTGATAAAATGACAACTTCCTAGATAAATGTTAAACATTTAGTTTTGTTTCTTTAAAATTCGTTGGAAAATCATTTGAATTGTGTATATGCTTGCATACAAAATTTGTGCAATTTCGATTTTAACTAGATGTTAATTATCAAATTTAATAATTTATCTAGGTTACATTTATAAATTAAGCTAAATATGAGGCTAAAGCAAAGTTCTTCAATTATTTAGAAACCATTATACATTATACTATATTTTCCAAAGTTTTAATTTACTTTTAATTCATTTAAAACGTTATAGATTTGAAGCTTCCAATATGAGCTACTTAAGAATATTGCCAATACGGAACATCCAAAAACAACATTTTTTGATGATAAATTAACAATGAGTGTATATATGCACAAACTCAAAATTAAATTTTTACTTTGAACTTATACGTGATATTTTATTTTGCGGAATATATTTTACATTGGAAAATTTATTTTCACAATTAGAAAATGACAAAATTTATTTTTTGTGTTTCCTATATATATATATTTTTTTTTGTATCACAATTTTTATTTCTTATGGTTTAAACTGATTTTTTTCTGCTCCAACTTCCAAGTTAAAGTTTTGTATAAAATAAAAAAGGCGACAATAAGTTTTCCTTTCATGTAATTGGTATTGTGAGAAAAAAAGCTGTAGATAAATTTTCTTTATTTCATACAATTTATGTGTGTGCGGTAAAAGTAATTCATTTTAGTTCTCAAAGCTTAATGGTTTTGTGCTTTTATTATCGGAAAATTTGTTTCAAATTTCAAAGAAAATAATAACTTTGGTATAAGATAATTCTTGGCTCTAGGGTACATTTTTCAATAATTCGACTTTTGTGTGGAATATTCTTTCTTCCTCACATTTAAATAAAACATTATATATACAACATATCTCTTGAATTATGTTGTATTTTTTGGAATAAAGAAATTTGCAATTATAGATTTATTTTTTTAGTTTCCTCGGTCAGACGGAACATACTATTTTGTTGTAGAACTTAATATGCTTTGATTCTTTTTGTTCCCAAATTAGGTATTCGTAAATGTGCAATTTAAAAACTTGCACATTTATAGCACGCTTAGTAAAATTTAGGATTGGAAAGCTAGATCGAAAGCTAATCATAATATGCCTGATTTTTTTTCCACATCTCTAAGTTATATGTTATGAGCTAAAGCCTTACGTTAATGATTTTAGTTTAAGATGTTACTTGAATATCAATATGCCAAATAAAAAAAATGGCATAAAAAGATTATCATTAACTAGGTATCAGATATTAATACAAATAATCAGATATTAATGCAAATAAGGTATTAAAACAAGCTATAAGTTGACGCAGTTTCCCGAACAACTCTTTTAGTATTATTTCATTCAAAAAAAAAACATACGTACTCCTTAAAGTTAACTTCATAAAAAATGTAATGCAACCATATAAAATATATATTTTATTTTGTTTTTAATTACCTCTTGTTCATTTATTAACCATGTTAAATTTGCTGCTGGTTTTGAATGCCTAGATGAACAATTACCACGAATGCTGTCACCAATGCGATATCTTGACTTTATACCATTTATTAATGGTTTTTGGTTTGGTGATTCTAAAAACGAAAAAAAAAAAAAAGAATAAAATAAACCCGAAGAAAAAACATTACAAATATATATAAAAATAGAAAAAAATATAATATCAATATAACATTAAATTAAAAACCAATAAAAGTTATTGTGTTAACTTTTAAGAAATTTATTTATTATTGAATTTTATCGAAAAACTTTGTATAATTAAGTATATAAGTATTGTATTATGTGGAAAATGATTTATAATTATTATTAAATTTTAAAAATTAATTGTTTTTTTTTCTTTTATTGAATCATAAAAAAAAGGTAGAAAATAAAGTTTTTCAGTTGTATACATATTTTTTAAATAGGTTTTTCTTTTTCAGTTAATAGAATCGTGAAATAAGTAACTCTACATGAAATCATATAAAATTAAAAGAATTTTTTAAATTGATCGAGTAAAAATTTTTGTATACGAAGGACTTGTGTAATGAAGGTTTCTATCATAACTAAAATTTGATTTCTCACATCACATATTTGTTCTTTTTTTTAAATTTAAATATTTATAAAGATAATTTTAATATTTAGATAGATAATGATTTCTCACATCACATATTTGTTCTTTTTTTTAAATTTAAATATTTATAAAGATAATTTTAATATTTAGATAGATAATGTTATTAAAATAGGAACAGTTTATAATCAAAGAAATCCGCGGCTTTATGATTTAGAAAATTCACAATGTCCCTATCGAATTTTTCTTCATTCCATATGAAAGTTTGCCAAATTAACGTACGATTATATATTATTCACTTATACTTCTATATTAGATTTTTAATATAGTCTTTAAATAAAATGAATGAATAATTAAAAAAAAATTTCTACCACTAAAAAGTTTTCCTTAATGCGTTAATAAATAATTTTGACATTTCTGTCAGCATTAAACTCATATTCTTTTTTCTATTCAAGTGAATCAAAGTTTCTCGGAAAAAAGATAAATATAAATATAAAATTTAAATACATAGCTCAATTTCATAAAACTATTATATGTACATGATTATAAGCATTTTAATAGGAATAATATATATTTTTAAAAAATAATATCATGTAAAAGTCATATATTAAATGTGTAATACGTATAAAATACAAAATCTGACATGCGTGAAACTGAGAATCTCATTATAAAAAGTGGTAAGACTAATTAACCAAATATGATGAAATGATATGCAATTAAAATACTTATCAGCAATGTCAAAGAAGAGATTTCATATTAACTCTCTCTATATTTTTTTTTATATAGGTTTTCTGTACAATTATTATAATTTTTTTTTCTATAATTTTGTTACTGACAATAACATAATTATGGCGTAGCCTCATTAAAATAATTTATTATACAGTACTGTTTTTTTTTTACATATAATTAAAACATATAACAGACGGTTAAAATTCTCCTAAGATTTTATTGGAGCCCAATAAATTCTTTAAATAAATTTAATTAAAAAAAAAAACATTTGTATTTTTATTTTTGTTTGAAGACAATATTAATTCAAAGTTGCATTTAGAAAATTTGGATTTCTTCCTTTTATTTTCGTACAAAAAATCAGATTCTTCTTTCCTACTTATTTCTTTATATTTTCAATAATTTAGAATTTTATCATTCAACAGGATCTGGTTATTGCTGGTACGTTCTATAGACTTACTAAGCATATAAGATATAAAAATAAAATGTAAAATAAATTCATTCTCTGTAATTTAATGTTAAGAATTAAAAGAAATAGAAAATTTGCCCCAAAAAGGTGGACATGGATTTAATTTCTTAAATCTAAAGGATGAAAATTTTTTGCATGTAATATACAGTAAAGAAAAATTCAAGTTTAATTTCTATAATGGATGATTTGCATTTTAAATTTTTTGAGACGATAGTAATGAGATAATAATAATTGATTTTTCGAGAATTATTACTAGACATTTTTTTGAGTGTTTTCTTGTTGAACATTTTTATTCTTAAAAAGGGAAGGGACTAAATAAGTACCCGGAGTATTTTGCTCTTACTAGTATCCCAAAATATGAATTTAGTTTCAAATAGTAAAAAAACTTAATTATTTTGAAAAAATTTTGTAATTAATGTAACATTTTTAATAAAGTATCTAAAAGATTGATAATACTGCACTTGATTCACTTTAAAAATTTTTTTTTTAACATAAACCTAGATTGGAATATTCCGAGCTAAATTCGTTCCCAGTTCAATTCTAATTACAAAAAAAATTATTACTAAGGTATTCTGAAATTTGATTAACTTTTTTTTATGTAAAAGAGGATACGTAAATTTTTAATTTATGCAAAAACTTTCCATGTGCACATAAGATACATCTATCTTATAGCTTGTAAAAACCATTATTTATATAGAATTTAAATATTCTAGTCATCGATGGTTATCAAAATAATAAAAAAACTGCATTTGCGTTAAAATATCTTTATCCATATATTTCTGTTGTTGATTATTTTATGCATTGATTTTTTTTTCAGTCAAATTTTTAGTTTATATTTTGATACTACTATACTTACTTGAAAAAAAAATTTAAGTACAAAACTCTTTAATTTTTTTTTTATTTTTTTTTTTAATATATTTTAATAGAAAACATAAAATCTTGGCTTAATGCATTGTTAAATTGACAAACTGTATATTTGTATAAATTTTAGTCACCCAAGGATAAGAATTTTCCCCAGTGCAGAATCCATTCAACACAAAATATAAAAAAAAAACATTAAAAACAAAAATTTTTTTTAAAAAATATATTATTCATACATAAAGTATAATGTATATAAAAATATAATAACTACATACGTATAACTTGTAATCTTGCACACAGTTTTGTACATAGTTTTTGTAAGTTTTTAAAATAAAATAAAAAAATAAAAAAAACTTATTACAAAGATCTGGACGAAATAACCCCTTTTTATTTTTGTTAAGTACACAATATTATGTTTTACCTTTTTTGTTTCTATACATTTTTTGTTTTTATAATAAAATTGTTTCATTTTTATCAGGTTGATAGGTAATATTATATTTTTTGTATTTTTTTTTTGCTCAGTATAGTTCCCATAATTTTTCAAAAATATTTTACATGCATATACATTATTTTTTCAGAGATCTGAGTGAAAATATATAGCAACCTTATACCCGGTAAGAACTTTTATCATATATGTTAAAAACTTTAGATTTTTGTGATTAAAATATATATCTATCTATGCATATAAATATAAATAAATAAACATAAGTATACTTTATAAAATCATAATTTATAAGATAAAAATTGAGTTTTTGAAATAAAAACAAATAATATAAATTATTTTTCGAACTTACCAACGACATTCAGTTCCCCAACTGCTATAAGTGTATGAAAGGATGGAGCATCTGCTGAAACTTCGCATGTATATTTCCCTGTAGCACTAATTTGAACAGAATCAATAGTTACCTGGCTTTCGTTTGATGAATGTCTCTGAAAATTAGCAATAAAATAATTGATAAATTTTTAACAGTACTTCAACATATGACATGTATGATTTTTATTGAAATCTAAATTTCAATTTCTATATAACAATCTTATTTCCCTTTTGATCTGGAAATTATTTAATTTCATAAAAATTATGTTCATATTATTAAACTTACATTACAAAATATTAATTTTTTTTAATGCTCAAAAATTCAAAAATATTTAATTTTGATGGTAATCTCCCACTCGTTTTAAGGTCCAAAAGTTAATTTTTTATTTTTTGTTTTCGAATAATAAATTTGCTAGTGTACGAACAGGTCTTTTTTTTTGTTCATATTAAAAATTCAACATACGAAATTTAAATTGAAAAAAATTTAAAGAATTGTGTAAAAGCAACGGAAAATATAATTTCCTTATAATTTAAGATATACTCGTATATACAAAAAAAATGTATATATTCTTTCTCTTATTAAAAGCTAAAGACGCCTAAAAATTTAACATTTCGCCTCGTTTTTTTTTTTCATTTAAATCCATTTTAAGAAAAATAATGCTTAAAAACGAGAAGACAATTTTTATACAATTTTCTTTAAACAATTTTTTTTTCACTTGTATTTTTCTTTCTTTAAAAACAGAGTAATAATGTTTTTGTTCTGGAAAATGAATAGAGCAAAGATTCAGTCTAAAGGAAAATGTTTTTTTTAAAAAAATGACAACACTAATAAAGAAAATAAGAACAATAAATTTAGAAAGTATAAAGCTTTTAAGCCCTTCTTTTGTTTCGCATACGTACTATAAATTAGGAATATTGACTTTTCTCAATTCTGAGAATAACTTCATGAATTGAAACTTTTGTTTTCGTAATTATAAGCAAAAGTTGTATTCTGAGATGATTTTCTCTCCAATTTTCTTCGCCGACAAGCGGTGAAATTAATTTTTATTCGTACAGATATTATATGAGATACTAATAAGCAGGGCATGTGAGACTTGGAATTCCAGGTCTGACAACATATATCGTCCTCTACTTAGTGAAGTAGCCGTAGTTTTAATGGAGTTTTAGAGAAAAACTAATTCAGTTTAAACTTTTGAAAACGAGAACGAAGTACTAACCAAGTAGTAACTATTGTTTAATAATCTTTTATATAATAATTTAAACTTATGTTACAATTCAAAGCATAATAAGATTTTGAAATCATAATAATGAACCACAAGAATGAAATCATAAAATTGTGTAGTTAGTGGCTTGTGCGTATTAAGATGCTCATGTCAAAAGACCCTCCTGTCCCTCCCTCTTCTAAAAATGTAATATGTTTCTAAATATGTAAATTGTTTTTTCCTTATTTATTTCCAAACCGCGTAACTAGAATAATAAAAATAAATATAGAACCATAATAGAATATTAAAATTGCATATATAAAATATAATATAATATTTCTAATATAGATTTTGAAAATATCTATTTTCAATTTTCATGTGATGCCATCAAATCATTAAAACTTATTCAATTTTTTTTTTTGCTCTTATTATAACAAGTTGAATAAATACAATAAAATTTCCTTTTTGTATATGTTTATTATTAATGCATAACAAAATAGAGTCCTTAAGAAAAATAAAAATAAAAAACAAAATTTTTTAAATTGAAAAAATAAAATTAAATATCTTTATTTCTTCGATAGATATTTTCCTAAAGAGAAAAATTTTATTTTTATTTTTTTTTAAATTGAAAAGAAAAAAAATCTGAAATTAAAAATCTCATATTTCCTTGGTTCAGTGTGGAAATAAATATCCTTAAGGCAAAGGAATAATTTTTTTTTTATTTTTTTCCTTATGAAAGAAATGACAGGAACTTTTACAAGAAAGTAACTTTTCTTGGCAAAAGTTAAATTGATATTTCTCACTTTCAATTTTCACACTTGAAAAGTTTTCCTCATTTTTTTTTTTTTTTTCCTTCATCTGAATTTTGATTTTTGCTTAAGAAAATTTTTTATTTTTTTTATCATTATTTTTTTTTTTTGATTTTTTTTCATAAAAATTAAATTTATTTTTTGGTTGAAAATATTGTAAAAATAAAGTTCTTACAAGCACGCAGTTCAAGAAATCAAAAAAAAATAAATTTTTTCATACTTCATGCTTGGTTTCTGTTGACAATCTAAGTGTATTAATTTTATTTTCTTAGAATTTTTGGATCAGACTTCTATTGTTAGATTTAAGTTTTTTTTTTACTCTTTTATTTGAATTACGCTAAAAATTATTTCATATTAATCATTAAATGGAAAATGTAAGAAAGTTTCATCCTTCTTAATGATTACCCATAATTATATTTAATGAATATTTGCAGAAAATCTCATTTTCAAATTTTAAATTGACAAGTTTACGAATTTTTTACATAAAAATTCAGATTTCAAGCTGAATTCTGACAGAAAGATAATTCATATGTCAGGCTTGAAATGAACGCATAGTTATTTTATATATGATTTGTTTTCATAAGAAATAATTCATTATTATTTCTTAGAACATAAGTTTACTCACATTCAATTTAAATTAATGTAAACTAAGAATATGATATTTTTGATATCCCTATTGACATTATTTTAGTTATAGAATTTTTAAATTTTTTCCTAAAGGTGGGTTTTTTTTAGCTAAAAATAAAAACTTTTCACAAAAGTTGTTTTTTTTTTTTATGACATCTCGATCTACGTAAAAATTCATGAAATTTTGGTGCGGTGATAAGCAACTTATAACTTTGAAATGACAGAATAGAATTTTTATTTCAAGGAATCTCTTGCGGTTATAGCGTTTCTTTTTTTATACAGAGAGGATTGGAAAAGATCAATACGAAAGTTCTATTTTTTAGAGAATAACGAACGAATAATTTTATGTGGAAACCATATTAGTGATATTTTTTGTTGTTATTTTGTATTTTTATTCTACCTTATGTTTTTTATCTACTTATTCTATTAAATATCTTAGGTACTTAGGAAATTAGAACATTAAAGGCTTTGGTTTGGAAAATATATTGTTCTTTTAAGAATCATATACAAGAAAAATAACTTTTTTTTTTCAACTTTCATCATTTCAATAAATAATATTTTTCTTTAGAGTATATTATTATTTTTTTTCAAAATAAATAATTTCCTGTAAATTATTTTTTTCCTATTCAGACTTCATGATTTAAATCAATAAAAGAAAATTTTTCTTTTCATATATATAAAATTACCTCTATTCTGAACACTTGGGCTCCAATTGAAAAAATTTTCATTGCTGGATTTTCCTTTGGCGTATAACGATAGAATTCTCTATTTTTTTTATACCATTTAACAGCATACAAGCTATCACCTTCCATATCATAAAAACATTTTAAAACCACTTTATCACCTCTTTTGACAGCAGGTGGTATTTTTACTCTGACATCCCGCAGAGCTTCAACCATCACTGAAAAAAAAACAAGAAAAAAAAAATACTTTAAGAAAATTAAAAAAGAAATGTGTTTATATAAATAATATACATATATTTTTTCCATCAAGTTTATAATCATATTGAAAGAAAAACAAAAATAAATAAATTTTATATCAAATAAAAATAATAGGTATATAAAGGTATCATATCAAAATTACGTACGCGCTTCTTTGTGAATTTAATCAAAATAAGATTTTTTTTTTTGTAAATAAAAATAAATCACAACCTTAAGAAAAATAATATTATTGTCGATTAAGGGCCAATTAAAGAGGGTATGCATCTTATTTGTCAACAAGAAAACAAGGAAATTTTTAATGATGTTAATTTTATACTATAAACTCATATTATAAATTGGTATATAAATTTAAATTGGAATTAGGTAAATTAGTGGAGTTTACGAAATAAATTCATCCATCGAAAGTAAATTTTATTTAGAGATTTGTTATAAAAAAAAAGAAGTTAATTTCGAGAGTAACAGAAAAAGAGTTAAAATTCGAATTTTAATAGTAAAATATAAATTTCTTATTATTTTCTTTTTACTGTCAAAAATGCATAAAAAAATTGATGTCGCCATCTCTTCAACTGAGTTTTCTTTTATGACCAATTGAACACAGTGTTATTAAAATATAAAACATTAATTTTTTATTACTGGTATTATGATTATTAACACTGAACAGATCATCGTCTGGAAAGGTTAATTAATGTCTTCTTTTTTTTCCATTTTATAACGTGTCTGATATGCGGATTATGGCATCATAAAATTTTTTCGTAATATTTATCTGAAAAAAAAAAGTTGACAACAATTATGTAGAATAAAAAACTAATAAATTTTTAATTAAAAAATATATATCTCGTTATGTACATTACAGGAATACTGTTGTAAAATTATATTTAAATTTATAAGCTAAATTATGGAAATAATAATATAACATATATAAGATAATGTAGAGAGTCACTATCGATATGTCGTCTTACAGAAGCTGAGAAAATTATGGAAATTTTCCAAGTGAAGCTTGTTGAATTAGCACTCAAATTCTTCGTTAAAGCTTTAATCGTTCTGATAAGGATCAGTGACTACTACTTAATTTAAATCAAATAAATATACACTGTGAAATAAATATATATAAAATGGAATATTTTCTATTAGAAAATTCTCAAGCCCATTATTAACTGATCAAAGCTAAATGTAATGTACGAAATTTCCACTTGATATAATATAATTTAATTTTTTTTTCCTGAACACGACAGGTATGTTTATTTTTAATGAATTTATAAAAAAAACTTCCTGCTTATTTTCATTCAAAATATAATTAACTTTTGACTAAAATCTATTTGGTACAATAAAAAATTATTTTATGGCAGGGAAATCAATATAATAATATGTGGAAAAAATAAACATAAACATCTTATAAAATTATAATATCAAATTGTAGATAAAAGTCTCAGTAAATTCAATAGAGATTAAAATATTGTGCTTCAACAACAAAAATTGAATTTGTTTTTTTTTTTTATTGTCATTAGCAACACAGAAAAATCTATATTTAGCAATATTTTCAAAAAAATCTTTTGTCAATTGTTTGTTCAGGACTATAATATACATATGTATTACAAACAGTACGAAAATTTTATTATGATGACTGACTTTATATCATTTTTGATTTTGTCTGCATTAAGCTTTCAAATATTTTGATAAAATTTATGAATTCTTGATATTTTAATGGAAATTATATTTGTATTTGCTTGTATAAATATAAATAATATGAAAGTTTTTGTATTTACAAATAAAAAGAAATTGATATCAGTCAGTGGTAAAAAAATTCATATTAGTCTGCGGAAAGATAAAATATTTTTCCTTTTTCCAAATTAAAGAGTTTGCTGTGCAAACAAGAGTGAAAAAAAACTATAATTTTCCGAGCTCCAGAGTTAATTTATTCTTTTTTTTATTACTTTTATTACGTAATTTGTGAACGTACTGAGTTATACAGCCGCGCTTAATATCATATTTTCATTAAATAATAAATATTTAAGTGAACACTTTATTTGAATTAATTAAATATAAACCACATTAAAATAAAAAAGGTTATGTTTTTAAAAATTAAAAGAACCAAAAACTAAACAAGGAAATATAATATTTAGTGTGTAACATATGGAATCAAATTAATAATATTCAATTTATAATATGGTACGCCACTGAATTGTAAAAATAAATACTTCTACGTATAATATATTCATAATAGATAAATAAAACATGAATCATTTATGTTTTTCATCCCAGACAATAAAATTTTAAGCCATTATGTTGAAAAGTATAACAAAGTATATTCTCCACAAAACGCAATTTCAATTCAATTTGCCAAACAGACATAAATTCATAAAAAAAAATTATGTATATATATGTACATGATAGAATAATGTATGTGGAAATGTAATATTTATATGTATTTTTTTGTATTATGATTATATTATTGTTTTGTGGTCTCATTAACTTCTATTTACTTTTTTTTTTATAAATAAATAATATTAAAATACACTGATGCTAACAAAAATATTATAAATTTTTTTATACATTTTAGAAGTCTTTTTTGTCTGAAAAGTGTCATTGAAAATTACTTTTTTGTTTCTTGATAGAAAAAAAAGAAACTATTTCTCTATAGAAACATTGATGAATCGTGTAATGGTTTTTATATGATAAAATTAAAACATAATACAATAGTCTCTTATGTTAGTGTCGTCCATTTTTAATATTAGAACAAGCACTAACAATCATATAGTTGCGAAATATTGTGTACTATACAGTATGTACTACACATTTCGCACACAATATTTCAAATACAGAAACATTTCGAATAATATCATGCAACAGAAGAGTTTTAAAATCATTAAGATAAGCCGATAGGTGTATTATAATTGAACATAGTGCAATAGTTAAAAATTGTTTTAATCGCAAAAGAAACTATAAGAAAAATTAAAATTCATATTTTAAATAATGACTAAAAACTAAAACATCACTTGTGTATAAAATAGAAAATCTCATATATGTATATAATTATGTAATTTTATATGCATCTAACGTTTTGAGTTTACTATATTCAATATTTTAATTATAAATGGGCAAAGAATGTATTTAATCTGAATTGTTTTCAAGCAACAAACAAGTATAATGTTGAAAATATTGTTTTAAAAAATGCAAAATTGCAAAACTTTCAATCATTAATGTTATCCCGAAATCAAAAAGAACAGACATAATGTGTTTGGTTTGTTTTTTTTTTTTCAACAATGTCAGCATTTATTCAAATGTGTAAACTATATATTGCAGATATCGTAGTTATTGTTGAAAAATTATTTTATTATAACACAAATTACATTAAAGATGATTTTTATTATTGAATTTTAATATAAATTCAATATTTTCAATTTTAAGGGTACCTTACAATTACAAAGACAATATTACATACATAGATTAATTAAGTGAATAAGATTTAAATTATTCAATTTATTAGAATTAGAAGCTCTCTCGAAAGTCCAAATGTATATTTTACATCACATAAAAATTAATAATGTGTGAACTGTAGTGTATTATTAGATATTTTAAACTCAAGTTCTTTGCAACTACATTATTTTCAGATGTTTTAATAAAACAGAACATATTCAATAATGTCGAAATTATTGTGACTTTGATTAATATAATTTTAAATGAGATTCTATTCAATTTAAGTAAACTGATCATTCTAATATGTATTCAAATATTGATCTTGATTAATATTTCATCCACTTTTAATCAAACTTCATAACTTTCTTAATTTTTGTTTCGATATATTCTAGTTTATATTCGATATATTCTAGTTTATATTCGATATATTCTAGTTCAGTTTAAATATTTTATTTGTGGTATTATTTATTTTTTCTCATCCCATATCCGAAAAGCCAACAAAAATTTGGTATAATAATTAACAACTTCTTATACCTTTAACTCGTGATGATTTTACATTTGAATAGTATTCGTGCTATAAGTTGGTTACTAATTATAAATGGTCACATTAATTGAAAACCTAACCTTTAAATTTGACAACTATAATAAAAATTATGAATAAAAAACTCTAATTAGAATGTTTGATTTAATTATTCACGTGCAATAAATAAAAGAAAATTATTAATTGCTATCCATGAAAAATTTTGTATAATGAAATAACCTTGCAAACTATAAAAGAGTAAAAAAAGAAAATTCAATATATTTTTTGCAATAATTTTGTGGTAAAGAAGAGGTCAGTGTGAAATTAATATCTTAATGTTTCCTTGATAATTTTTATTACAGGAAGTTATTAAATATATAAAAATTGTTGAACTTAATGTCAATTATGTACATACATTTATTTCTGCAAAATAATTTGGAAATAAAATAATAATAAATAAATTTTCGACAATAAAACACTCTAAAAAAATTGGAGTAAAACAATTCTTGTTTCCGTATTTCTTTATAATATATTCAAAGTTTCATATTTTTGATTTTTCTATAACTTCCATAATATTTTAAATAATTCAATTAAATATACTTATGCCTTGTTCAGACAAAGACTAAATCATGATATCCTAATCGTGATTTGCGTAGATAATCATTCTTTGAAAACCTGTGTGAACAGGAAGGATTGTTCAGACAAGGACTAAATCATGATATCCTAATCGTGATTTGCGTAGATAATCATTCTTTGAAAACCTGTGTGAACAGGAAGGATTATCAACGAAAACAAAAAAAGTAAACAACATGAAAACAAACAAAATAAAAACATAAATATTATTATTATTTTTATTGACATTTTGTACATAAAGGAAATATGTCAAAAGTAAAAGACAAAAATACGTCAAAAATAAGTAGGAATGAGTCGAAATGGGTAACATGGATGGTAAAAAACTGAAACTCATGCCTGAAATTTTTCATGATTTTCGATGATCATGATTTCCGATGGCAATTTTCTTGTATGAGCAAATCATGAAAAAAAGTATGATAATCTCAAAAAGTAAGATTATCATGATCAGAGTTCATTGTCTAAACCTGAACAAGGCATTATATTATACTACTAGATAGTATTACATGTGGATAAAATTGCTTAATTTATATTCTGCTCATAATCGCTGAACTTAATTTTGATTAAAAAAAAGGGTTAAACTTGTCATTGTTTCAAACCATATAGGTACCATAACCTATATATGAATTTATTTAAGTATGTTCTACTGAATATAAAATATACTTGACACCGAGAGTGTTTTATTGCTATAATGTTAATATCACGGATACAAAAAAACTGAAGTTAAAATTCGCATACCATTCATAACAAATTATAATCTATTATTTCTTTAGGCCTTTCAAGATTTTAAAAATAGAAAAACAAAAATCCTTTATATCCATAAAATAATATATAATATTCAATTTTAGAACATAAAAATTTCAATACATTTGATTTTTTTTTTATAATTTCAAGTTCCAATTCAATATAAAATTATAGCATGATTAAATATAGAATTTTTATATTTGCGATGTTGAAAGTGAAAATGAACTGAAGGATTTTTCTTCATTTTTATTTTTTTGTATTGATAGAAAAATGGAAAATCCTTCAGGGTTTAAAAGTTTTTTTTTTTTTTTTTATTTCCAATTTTATAATGTAAAGATTTTTTTTTTTTTTTGCTCTTTGGAAACTGTAAAATTAAATTACCAAAATAAGTGATTTTAAAAGTACCTTTAACCAAAGCGCTTCACTTGTCAAAAACAGACAACCACCTGAATGTTCCTCATGTACGAGAATATAAAAAGAATATAAAATAAAAAAAAAAATATAACATAAAAGAGGGAAAACATAAAAAAAAACATGTTTTTTAATGTTTTTCTTACAAAACGAAAAAAAAAAATAAATAAATAAATTGGTACATGACATTCCCTAATAACAATTCCTCTGTATATAAAATTCGACATTTATAATTTGTTAATGAGGAAATATATATTTCTTGTCATTAATGTGTTTAGAAAGAAAATATTTTATATTTTTCTTTTGTTTGAAGTTTCTTTTTTTTGTAACATAAACACAACAGCAAGGCAGATCGTAAATAAATACTTAATAAGATAAAGACAATTAACAGCTTAAATGTACAAGAAGAAAATCTTATTAATTTATCGATGAGAAAATTTATATAAATGTGAATATCATAGTTTTTATTTGAGTTTGAAAAAATTTTGAAAAAGCTTCGAAAAAAATATTCTACAACACATATTTAAAAGTAATTTAAAATTAAAAAGTCTGGGTGACTCAAATCTAAATATACAATTTTAAACTAAAATTTCTTCTCATAATTATCGAATTTTCATAAGTTAACAAAATTTTTGTTATTAGGGCAAATTATTTAAGAGAATAATTTTTTATGTAATATTTTTGTGTTCAAGCAAAAATGATCAGAAAGTTCTTAATTATATCAGGCACTCAAACCCAAAGTACTCTAACCAAAAATTTACTAACGGTTGAATCAGTTACATAATATAAATATATATGTTTTATATAATAATGTGTGTTCATAAAATCAGTTATACACATGTTATGTAGGTACAATATATATATTTTTTTTGATTTGAATGAAGATGAAATTGAAAATAAATATTACACAAAAAAAAAAATCTCTTATTTTTGTGGTTTTTAACAAACGAGGGTATCAAAATCTGATTTTGATGTTATGAATTGAATAACGATGTTGTTAGCTAAAAATGAAAGAAAAAAAAAAAGCCATTTTGGTTGAAAGAATACAAAATGATTTTTATAGGAAAGAAACACAGAATATATTTTTTCGCACCTTTCCATATCTCTTTTTTATTTATTTTTTTTCCTGCTAAAAGAGATTTATAAAAGAAGAAAAAAATAAAATAGAATCTACTAAATATGCATGTTTTCCCTTTTATTCAATTTTCATTCATTTGTGTATGGAGTTAAATAGCTTTCAAATAGGGAAAAATTTATAAGAAAAATAAACAGAGAAAAAACATAAAAAAATTCGATTGTAGGGCAAGGTGAAAAACATTAAAATTTCTCAATAAAAAATTAGACAATTGTACAAAAAAAAAATCAATTCATGCTAATTTGTTGAAACGAAAAATAATTGACATTAATATTGAGATGAATAAAAATTTAAATTTAAAAATACAATGTCTAAAAATAAATTAAATTAGAGTTAGCAAAATCGGTCTGTTTACATGATTTGTAGTTGTAGATCATTAAAATTTTTTTCTAGACCATTTTAAGATTTTGCAAAGATCAGTTTTAAACGTATAATTATATAAGAAAAGAGACGAAAGAAGCTAGTTTCCTTTATTCGTGAACCACGTTAAGCTTATCAGTGGCCGCTGACAAACCTGTAAATTATCAACAAAAAATTCTATGTTATTCTCCGAACCAATAAATTGAAGTTGAACTACTTAGTTTGAACAATTTGAAATTGATCCAATTTTATTTAATCTTATGTACGGATACTTAATATCGTGTCATATGTGTTTCGTTATATAATTTCAAAAATTTACCAACAATTATACCTATATTATACATAATATAACCTTGTTATATACAAAAAAAATTTGTGAGCATATACGATTGTTTTTTTTTTTATAATATATATTCGAGACCTTAAAATTTATTCAGACGAGTTATTTTAATTTTCAGAATGTACTAAAAACAAATTTTATTATTATTTTCATTAATGTAATAAAAATATTGTTTTATAAAATATTTGACTGTTTTTTTTTTCAACATACCATATAAATTTATGAAAATTTTCACTTCTTTTGGCGACAAACCGTAAAGGAAAAGTTAAACAAATCATTTTGTAAAACATTTTAATGAAAAGTTTTTTTCTTTTTTTTTTGCTTTTTATTTTTATTTGAATAACAAATAAAACCAAAGCTGAAATGTTTTTTTTTTTTTTATTATTTTTTTGTGTTAAATGGTCCTACATGTTGAACAGTGGAAAATACTGTGAAAATTAAATTCCTTGCCAAAAGGATTATAAAAAGCTAAAATAGAAAAAGAGAACAGCATGTGCTTCAATTTTCTTTATTACATTTTATCCCTGTGTTAAAATCTATTTGAATTAAAAAATTGAAAAAAAAAAGTGTAAAATATTAGAAAGGTAAATATTATAGATATATATAAATATATATTCTTTTTTATGAAAACCACTGTGTTAAATTAATTTAATGAGTGAATATTTGTTAAAACAAGTATGTTTGTATTAATTTTCTCTATAAAATTACTCAATTAAAGAAAATTAGTTTTCTAGTATTGAAGCGAATAGCTGCGTACAAAAAAATCTACGAGTTAAATAGGTATTTTGATAATTTAAAACAAAAAATGTTGAAAATCAATTGAAACTCAGCTGTTGAGCTGCTTAGAAAGCCAATGAAATTTTATTTATTTTACTCAAGTAAAATGCTTAAATTAAAAAACATAACGATTTAAATTTTTTTTTGTGTGCACCACTATTATGACATTTATTATAATATTGTATTATATATAATATTATACTGTAAATTATGTTGTTTGAAAATCTAAATAAAAACTTTTACTTGAAATTGAGCATGAAAAACTAAGTAACTCATTCCCTATGTTTTAATTTATTTAATTTAAATTTTCGAGTAGAATAATTTGAAGTGAGGAAAAACCGAGGGAAAAACATAATGTTAAATTTGATTAAATAAATAATAAATTATATTTATATTTACGTGAAAAATAAAAAAAAATAAATATATATTTTAAATTTATGTTAATAATTATGAAACTTATATGCCTAACTTATAAGTATCTCAATCCGAATTTATAAATTTGTAAGTAATTGATTGAGTCTGAGAAATTTGTGAAGTATAATTATGATTTACAGCAATACAAAAACTTTCATATATATAGAGTTTTATTAAATATTTACATAAAAATTACCTGATAAATATATTTAAATTCCGTAATAAATGGAAATGTGATTCATTTTTGATATTTTGGTTTTAATTAAAATTATAAACTTAAAAATTTATTAAAATTGATTTAAATTTAGTGAAACGAACGAATAAATAACTACAACTAATAATTCGACTTTTTAATATCTGTTCATATGATTACAGCAATATTTGTCATAAAAATTCCGAAACTAATATCATATAAAAAAATATTTTTTGTTATTTATTTTTCGATAGAAAAAATAATAAAACTACAATTTTCAAAAATTGGTGCTGGAAAAAAGAATATATTTTTTGTATAATAAGATTCAGAAATTGTTCAGTTGAATGACGCTACTTTTTTTGCTATTACTTGTAGCTAATCTTGATAAAGTCTTTTGCTAGCTCGATAACTTCTTAGCAAGTTATATACAGAAATTATATCTGCGGCTGCTATCTGTTTTTCAATATATTTTTGAAATTCCAAAATACAATACAAACCTTTAAATGAGAACTTAATATAGAAAATACAAAACCTTTAAAAATATATTTCACAAAAAATATTTCAATGATACATAAAAATTAGTTTAATGGTATTTTAAGAAAAGGAAATACGACATATACATAATGTTGTACATACATAATAATAGTTTGATTCGGATGTAATATTAAGATAACGTCATAATATATTCACAAAAAAAAAAAAAAGAAAGCAAAAGAAAAAAAAAAAAATTAAACAACATATCACTATTTTCTTTTCTTGATCACCATCACCCTAGAAGCACGTGACTTAATAAAATTACTTCAAAGGGAAAAATGAAACGAAATTGAAAATGTAACCCTGACAATACGTGATAAAAATTTCTAAAATTAATAAAAAAGGAAAATTTATTCTATAAGTATTCAAATTGATTTTTATGTTAAAATAATATAAATATTTTTTATCAAATCGGTTTTTAAAGATAAAAATCGTTTTGAAAATAAAATTACACATTTTAATTTTACTTTGATGTAATATGATTTCCTATTGATTTATTAGTTTTTTTTTTTTGTTATGTGACAGTAAGAAAAAATAAAATAATATTTACCAAATATTTTCATGCTAAATCAAACTTCAATGTGTGTACTATCTATCATATTTCGTTTTATTTTTTCTCTATCAAATTTCCAATTTAGATATATTTTTTGTAAAAAACCAATTTCAATATTTTTTTTTTGCAAATAGCAGCCACTTTACAATTTATATTAATTGAATTTACATCTGACTGCTAGTTATTACTACTATCTGACGAAAGCTATAGTTTAATTGACATAATACTTGTTGAATTATAATTTAGATATATAATAATAAATAAAAACTTTGACTAGTAGAATATATGTTTAGGTCAGCAGTTCTTAAACTTTTCTGTGTTGCGACCCCAAATTTTAAATGACGTATTTTGGCGACCCACAACCTAAATTTTTTGAGAAATAGTCGTTATTCAAGAAAAAAAAAACGTTTAAATAACAAATACTATTTTATTTTCAGGAAATAAAAAAATTAATTACATTTTCTAGTAATAGTAAATATTATAATAAATAAAAAATTAAAATAAAATAAACAACGTTTTCTAGTTACAACAAAATTAATAAAAAATAAAGATTAATAACCTCTTCTAGTTATATTGTTTGGTATTGAAATTAAATAAAACATTAAAATATTTTTTAATGTGATGGGTGCGCTTGCTTTTTAGAGCAAAGTAATGTTAATTGTGGCTCGATTTCCGAAAGCGCTGGTCTCAATACATTTTCAATATTGCGCAATTGAGAGCGATATTTTGATTTCATATATCGTAAGCATGAAATGCATTTTCACACAAATATGTGGTGGAAAATGGCAAAGCAATTTGTACTGCCATTTCAGACAAAGATAGATACTGTTTTTTAATTGATAACCAATAATTTTCAGTTATTTAAGAAATCATCTAATTCTAAAACCTTGAAAAATTAATTAAAAAACCTTGCCAAGTTTGTTAATTTAAGACATATATATATATATATATATATATATATATATATATATATATATATATATATATATATATATATAGGAAGTTGTTTTAAATTGGGAATTTCTCGCGACGCCTTGAAAAAATCTAACGACCCCAGTTGGGATCGCGACCCCTAGTTTAAGAAACGCTGTTTAAGGTATCAAAAAGTCGATTAAAAATATAATTCCAAAAATCTAACGAACAAAATTCTTATACTTTAAATATCAAGATATTCGATATGTTTAATAAAAAACTATACTTACTTAATTCAGATACAGACAAGATAGAAAAATAACATAAATTTCGACCAATTTATCTGCTTTAAAAAAAATCTTCTAAGAGTCAGAACTTTTATAATGTGTTTTTTTGATTTTTGAACAATTTTTTCAGCCTATAGCTTGACTATACAGAAATATTCCTACATAACTAACTATCTAATGTTCAATTTAGTTTTATTTCATTTATTTAAAAAAAATGATTCTCAATTCTGTTTATTTAATTAAAAAATTAATTAAAAAAAAAAACTAAATAGAAAACAAGTGGTATTTTTTTTTTTTTTTTTCAAATTTTATACGATAATGAGGAGGACATCATACAAAACCCAAGTCATGAAAATTTACTCAAGCAAAATATAAAGTTTTTCTTATTATTATTTTTAATACTTTTTGCTTAATATTCATTTTAAATTATTAATTTTGTGGTCTGAATAAATATATATAATATGTATAAAATTTAATGTTCTTTAAATAAAAGATAATAATTATTAAAATTTTCTTTGAATCCATTTAAAAAAAAAAAGAAAAAAAAATTTATTTTTATTGCAAGTTTTTACTCCCATGGAAAATCAAAAAAAAAAAAAATAAAATAAAAAGGCAAAGGGAAAATTCATTAAAACGAATAACAATAAAAACTGTGTAAAAAATTTTTTTTACAGCTTAAAAAAAAAAAAACAAATAAATATATATTATGTATATTTTTGTTAAAAATGTTTATGATGACAAAATACCAGACTAAAAGCAATCAACAACAACAGAATAAAATCCTTTCCTTAATGGTCCTTCCCCAAGAATCGACATTTTTGCCATCATCATTTCACCCATTTAGTCATTTCCCGCTAAAATCAATTGTCAATTCAACTGTTCATTTTTCTTTTCAATCCATTAAATGTGCAAATGAAACCCACATTAAATTCGTATAGTCTTTTTTTTACACATTTTTTTTTTTTTTTTTCAACAAAAATTATTTTCTTATCCTAAAAGGATATTAAAAGTCGTTAAAAAAGGGAAGAAAAAGTGTAATGTATTTTTTTTTTGTAATTTTTGTAATTTTCGACCAAAAACAAAAATATTTTTCTCTATTGTTATTGGAAAATAAAAATTTTTCTGTCTTCCGTTTTTACGTTGTTTCTGTCTGCTGGCTTGATATTATTTTACCTTCTTCAAAACAAAAAATTTGAACTAAAGAATCTAAATGCTGAATATTACTCAAACCATCTTTCATGTACAATAAATTGGAATGATTACTTAGCGATAATTTGTAAAGTATGTATAAAACTATAAAGCTTATTCTTTATGATCTGTGAAATAATGCGCACGAAACAATATAACACTTCAACATTTAGTTGTAATTAAAAATTTGTCGTCTCTAGTTAGTTTAAATTTTTTGAAAGTAAAAGATTTGATTTCAACGATATAGTTGGTAATTTCTATTTTACATCTTTGAACGCGATATGTATTCAGGCTTTAAAACTGCAAACTGCAAAATGAAAATAAAATAAAATGAAATCGATGTGTAATTTAAAATTTTTTTTTTCTCATTTTACCTTCGTTTGTCTGTTATCGCAATTGTTATCTTTTATATATAAGTTTGAGTTAATGAAAACTGAAAATCATGCATAAAAATATAGCAAATAATAATATTCTCTGGATCTAATATTACCTGAAATCATTTAACTCTATTTTTACGAATAAGGGGGAAAAAAATTGATGGATATTATAGTTGGTCGAAATCTTCAACCATTTACTCTTTAAAATAGTATTCTTTAAAAAAAATATTTGTAAAAATAGTTAATTTTGCATCAAATTTTGCTTCGAATTTAAATTTAGTGATTCAAACTCTTAAAATATGAACACAAGAGTGAAATTAGAAATTTCGTACACTCACTTTGTTGTTTTAGAACAAAAATTTAAAATTTTCTGAGAAATACATGAATTACATAATATTATGCGTTCAAATTTTATTAATATTAGATCGGTCCACGGGGCAAAAATCTGATACGCACAGGAGCAAAAGTATATAAAATTATATTATTCTGAAGAAAATAATTCTTTCATTTTAATATTTCAAATAAAATTTTATTTTACATAACCACTTTTGATACTAAAAATTAATCAAAAAAATAAATTTTTTTCAACCTCACAGTAACCTTCACCTCAACCAAAAACCTTATGTCTACTCATTAAAGAACAAAAAAAAAAAAATATGTTGCCGCCGAATTTAGTAAGAAAATTAATTTTACATTGTACATATAATAATTAATTTTTTTTCTATTATGTTTTAGATTTCGTTTTTAAAGCCTACACACTTTCTAATTTTGAAAATTGATCCTTTATTTTGTATAATTATAATTTTTTGTCTGTAGGTGTTTCATATTAATTGTTTCAATATTGCAACTTCAAATCAAAAAATATGTTATTCTGGGGAGTTCTTTAACGAAACTCAAATAACAAATAAGTTTTTTTTTTTTTGATGCCTAAATTGTAGAAGAATACCTATATGACGTATAATTCTAACATAAATATTTGTGTTAAAAAAAAATTATTAAATTTAAAGAAACATTTTTGTATACATTGATTGATTCTATTTCTAGAAACTAAATTTTTTTTTTGGTTTTTTGCGAATTAAGTATTTCGTTTTATGTCCATAGGTATTTGGAAAAAATTGTAGATTTGTTCATACGTTTTAAAAGAAAATGTTTTATATATAAAATTGATTGATTTTGCGCCTTTCGATATTTTTATTATCTAAACCAGGCATCTGCAGCTCAATTGCGTGCCAGAGCCACTGAATAAATTTCGTACCTCGGCATGAGCCACATATAAAAAAACGAATGAATAAAATAATAATGGTTTATTGGTTTTGATTTAATTCAGAATTTGTACTAGTAATTTAATTTAAAAATTGCAACAAAAAACATAACAAAATATAAAATCAATCTACAAAAAATAAAAAATTAAATAAAAGTTAATGAGAAATTTGAGTGTTTTTGCTTTGGCTCAATTTATTCAAATCAGGTGCAATTTTTGTTGTTGAAATCCTGAGTTGATGTTCTAAGTTTATATTTATTACCTTTTCTTGCAAAACAAACAAATCATTGCCAGCTAATAAACATTTTTTAAAAATTAAAGCAAAACAAAAGTTCTTTTCGTACAAAAAAGAGCCACATATTACGTAAATCAAAACTTTGATGTGAGCCGCAGATAAAAATCAAATGAGCCGCATGCGGCTCATGAGCCGCAGGTTGCACATCGACGATCTAAACAGACACCCTATACAAACTTGAAAATTTCAAAAAATGTTGAACAAAAACAAGAAAATATTTAGCCGAATCCAAGTCAAGTCTAAGTGTAAGATTTTGAATAAATATTAATTAGTATCAAAATTGATGAATTTTATTAATATCAACATTTTCTGTTGTAATGTGAAGAACTACTTTGCATCTAAATAATAGTGTTGTAAATAGTTTTAATAGTGTTAGACTTAGAAAATACTAAAAGTGTTTTTCAAAGAATATTATAAGCTCCAATTATAAGCAAAATATTGAATGATATATTTAATAAATTCAAAAATAATAACATTTCTTATAGAATAGACTACTAGAGAGTATATATAGGAAAAAAAAATAATAATAAAAATTAAATATATTAAGTCCTTTACAAAAATACTCAAGAGAAATTTCTATTTAATAAATAAAATATAAAAAAAAAAAAAGTTTATTAAATCTTACTTCAATTTAAACATACTATATTAAAAGGAATTGGGGCAAAAAGGACTTTTGTCCAAAATTAAATCTTATTTTTTCTCATTTTTATTTATGTATTTACTTCTTTTTTTTTTTTTTTGCTATTCTTGGTCTTTAAATTTTATTCAATTTAAAGCGCCAGCACGTTTCCTTTAAAAGAAAATTTATTTAATTTTTATTTCTTTTGAGGGTTGTTTTTTCCCTTTTTTTCTGTTTTTTTTTTTTTATTTTTGAGTTGTGGTTCATAATATTATTTTTATTTATTTATTTTTCTAATGAAAAATATTTATTATGAAATTAATCATAATTATTTTAACACTTTTTTTTTCAGAACATTTTTTATTATTATTAAAGTGTTAATAAAATACTGGTTTGATGTAATTTATTAAAAAAAATTATGCTTGCCTAAAATAAGAAAATTAAACTTGTATATTAATTATTCTGTTTGTTAAGTAAACTTTGATATTGGAATCAATTTTTTCGAAGTAATTAACAAAAAAAAGTAAACATTTCAGTTATTGCGAGTTCACTTCAGTCATTTGCTTATTAAAAGGGTTAAATTAATCAACATATAATTGTTCTGTATCTTGAATTTGCATTATAGTTTGGACTAAAAAACTAACTCCTGAAGAATTTAATGAAGAATTTACTAGAATTTACTTAGAATTTACTAATATTTAAGAATTAAACAATTTTGAGATAACAAATTTATTCAAATAAAGCATTATGTATATTGTTAAAGAAAAGAAAGATTATACACCTTGCCGATCTCTAAATTTAGTACATTTACTTCCGCTTTTAAATATCTTTAAATACATTTTTTACCATAACGTCTTCTTCTTGTTTGCTTCCTATGAAAATTTTTCAATTACAATATATTGAACACCATGTCTGGTTACTAACTAAAGTTTTTATAACATGATTATATAAAAATACATATTACATTATTAAATGTGTACTAATATCCAAATAAACACCTAAGTTAATAATAATTACAAAGACCCATAACCAAAAGATTTTTTTCATGACATAAACGGAAGATTAATTATGTTATGGTTGATTTAATTTGGAAGATATTTTAAAATTTTTCCCTCAGTAAAATAATATTACACCATACTTAATGGAATTATGTTTTGTTTTTCTGTATAATATTATTAAAAAAGTAAAATAATCTTATATAAGGGAAATTAAAATCCTTGATGTTTTTAATTGGAATTTAATCATTGTAAATTAAATTTAAAAGTGTGGAAAATGAGAATAAAAAAATATTTGAAAGCTATTTTATTAATATTTAGCTTGAATAAGATTTACATTAAATATGACAGCTATGAAATTGTTAAACATGATGTTAAACAGTTCAAAAACATTAATATAATTAAGTATATTACTGTTGATACAAAAAAGAAATAAAAGAAAAATTCCAAAAAGCTGATTTAAATTTGGGTTCAAGATCAAGAACAAGAAAAAGAAAAAAAAATTTTCTTCCAAGTATACTGTCTATTTCCTACGGTTAAATGAGAAGGCATTTAGCACATATTTTCTTAATATTTTTACTTGTTGCTCAAGTTAAATTATTTGCTAACTTAATTAGCGCTTGTTAATAAATGAGAGAATTTAATTTTTTATTTCACAGTCATATGCAATTATATTTACTATACTAACTTTTTAAATATTTTGTGGTCTCTAAAAATGCTTGTCTTGTGTAATGTCAATTGATGTACTATCATTAATTTAATACCTTTGACGATTTCAAGCTAAATTTATTGAATATGAAGATGCTCATTATACACATGGTATATTAATATACATTATGTTTTAATGTTAATAATTTTATCTATATATACCTTATGTACATTGTACATAACACGTAAACATATAGTAAATGTATGTACTTTATCTTTTGAATAAATGTGTTATTAATGAATTTCTAGGAAAAAAAGAAATTGATAATTTATTATGTGCTTTCCTTCCTAGCTTTTATTTTTTCACATAAATCAAATTATGTCTAAATTGTAAGTCACATTATAGCTCTTTACTATATTTTCATCAAAGGTATAGTATACAAAGCAATGAAATGATACATTTTGATTACCTACATTTTTAATTTCTTTCCATTAAGCCTCTTTTGTGCGTTCAACAAATAATAAGCATAATGTAACGCGAAACATAATCAAAAAATTGCAATCCTGTTTGTTAAATCATTATAAAAAGCTTTCTAAAATGTAATGAATTCAACATTATAAATATTTTGTGTGAACCTAAAGTTTCTATAGGTACGTACTACTTATTCTCTTTCATATCTTTAAATAAAACATTATTTCGTGCTATTTGAAATTCGTTTGGCGATTACATTCATTTTTCTTAAATAAATATATAAAGAGCAATTGTTTCATTGACTATTTTATGACAAACTGCATTTTCAGTGGTTAAATAGTAGGACAGGAAAACTGTTATGTGTCTATTTGGAACTTTTTTCAAAAAAGTGTAGCAAATGAATTGTAGTAAAATTTGTTATTCGAAAATAATAACAAAAAATATTTTTGTATAATATGTATATGATTTCTGATATTTTTATGCTATAATCAGATGAACAGATAACTAAGAGTATGAGCATTTTTCTTTGCTGTACCAAGTTAGCTAACGTCTTCTACCAGTTCGATTTAACCTTTATATGCTTAGCAAGAATTATAAAGAAATTATAGCTGTCTGTTTTTCTAGACTCTAGACTAGAGCGTACTTGTATCCAAGAATTCCAAATAGTGGTTGAAAATCCAATTCTACAAAAAATTTAGTATGTGAGTATGGATCGATAGAGTAGGGATCGATAACTACGAAAGTATTTTAAATTGAAATGGGAATTATAAGAATTTTTAAAATTATAAAAATATAAAATTATGTAAACCAGAAAAATCTGTTCTTGATAAACAGCAACATTGCATTGCAATTTATTAAAATTTTTTTAAGACATTTTTACTTTTCATTAAAATTTTTTATTGTTGCCTTAACTAGACGACATTCTAGAAAAATAATTTGGTACATTGAGGGAATATTATACTCTCAATTCACTTGAATAAATACATAATGTGCATTTTGTTCTATACAAAAAAAAATGTAGGTATTATAAAATTTATTTTACGTCGTCGCATGAAAACTAAAAATTAATATTCTAGGATTTTAAAATTCGTGGATTTGTCATTGCTAATATTATTTCGGCAAACAATACATACAAAATGTAATTAATTTTGATATATATTTCATTAATTGATCTTAATTTTTTTTTTCATGTATTCTACTTATTGGAGGATAGTTGATCAAGTTGATCGAGAATTTATAATAAATAAATCAGTTCATCATTGTGTCATCTTTATGTAACCGCAGAAATATAAATGGTATATTAAAGTATATCAAAACTGTTGGATTATATTAAAACTGTATGTGAGTTTTCCACACATTTTCCAACTGCATAAATAACTAAACTCAAAAGTAGATTGTTCATTTTAGGCAATGTTGGCGCACTAATTTTTTATTATGTTTATTGTACGAATATTTTTTTTAATATCAAAATATATTCAGTGAACAATTTCCATACAAGAGGCATATTACTAATAAAATGTATATTATTATCGTCATATTAATGTTGAAGTTAATATTCCAAGTGATTTTTTGAATATATAATATTTTTAATTTTTTTTTTTTAAACAATATTATTGATTTTTATATTAAAATTTGAATGAACAATTTTTGTAATTTTTTTTTAATGATTAGTAAATAAAAAAAATAGATGTGAAATCAACAATAGAATAAATTTTAGATTACTAATTCCAATATGAATAGAATGCCTCAGAGATCGTTAACGTCTGCTTTGAAAAATAATATATTTCAGTAGGACGTATATTTACCTTTTAGATTAACTACAATACATCTAACAGAATTGAGGGCTTTAAAAATTTAATAAACGTTCATTGTATTCAGAGAGTTAAAAAAGGAATTGGAAGGCTCTGTGTGTTGGTTAAATTACTAAACTCTAGATTTTTTGCAGACTGCTACTTTGTCCAATATAAAACATTATTAAGTGTATTTCATTCACAGTCTATATCTTTTCGATTAAAACCTACAGTATTTTAACGACAAAACTATCAGTACGATTTCAAAAAAATCATAAAATTTATATTTTACAATGTTAAGAGCAGAGCTTCGAACCGGAACCGAACCGAAAACCGAAAACCGGGAAAAACCGGAATTTATAATCAAACCGTAACCGTAACCGAACCCAAATATTCTAAATTCAAAAAACCGTAACCTAAACCGGAACAAAATTTCATTTCGGTTTTTTTTTGTTCTTTTTCGTTCCTTAAACAAGAAAAAAAAATAAAAAAAAATTATAATTTTTTTTTTTTTTTAACGAATATATTTTTGTTATTTATTTTTAGTTTGAATACAAAATTTATATTTTTTTTATGTTTGAATTTGAATAAAAAATTTATATTTTTTATTTGTATTGGGTAGGTGACTTAAAGTCAAGTGACCTTATGTCCATTTCATAACGACATAAAGTCAATTGACATTATGTCGTTTATGAAATGGACATAAAGTCAAAGTTAAAAAAGACATAAAATCACTTGACTTTATGTCGTTTTAATCCAAAAATGAAAACGACACAATGTCAAGTTTGCTCAAACAATAAGTGTTTTTTATTTCTATTATTTCTGAAGGACCTGGTTGCAGTTTTTGCCGCATAAATATTAAGACGAACAGGACTAAGTTTCTGAATCTTTTGATAGTCCATCTTCTTGATTCTCTGCATCAGACGAGTCAAAATTTTCTTCGTGTAAGCAATTAACGGACAAGCATAAAAAGTGCTACTCAAAAAAAACTTGAACCGAAAAAAAACCGGTTTAGAACCGAAAAAAAAATTGAACCGTAACCGGAACGAAATTTAAATTTTCAAAACCGAAACGTAACCCGAAACGATAAAATTTTAAGAACGAAACCGAAAACCGGAACAAAATAAATTGCCGTTCGAAGCTCTGGTTAAGAGTGATTGAAATTTCTATGTTTTTGAAAATAAGAATATCCGTAAAGGTATAACAATTTTTCTCATCGTTAGCCTCATCGTTTACGTTTTCCCGCAGTTGTTATTTTTATCGTAAGTTTAAGTTAATATTTCTCATTAGAACTGAGAATCACGAATTAAAATATTTATAGAAAGCAAATTATATGATCAGTGAAATACAATCAGTTGTTTTTTATTTTTGTTTTTGACATTAAATGAAATTTAACAATATATTTTTTCTAAATTATTTAAAACAAAATTGATGAGTTAATTTCACCTGTGTGGTTCCTGATGATATTAAATTTTTAAATAAACATATAACTCCATTAAATTTTATTTTAACAACCACTTAAAACATGTTTATTTACACTTTATTTGCTGATAAGCTTTTATCAGCCTCATATTAAAATTATACCCATGGGTAAAATTTCAACAAAATTATTATTATATGTAAGTTTGAATATAATTTTTGTTGGGTTGTTGAAAAATCACCACTTAATTCTTAATTTATGTTCAGAACCACAATGAACAAAATATAACATACCAAATAAACCAAAAAAAAAAAAAAAATTAAAACAAAACATGTTAATGTTAATGGTTTAACACTCATCAAATGCAGAAACATATAATAAAAACATTTTCAATGGAATCATAATTTCATTAAATTAAAATGAATTTTCTAATTAGTTTCTTTGCAAATTTTTTCAGGATAATTTCAAAATTAGTTAATTAGTTTTCTTGAGGCTATAACTCTCATTCAAAACATAAATATCCATATGAGAACATTCGAGTCATTTTCTGATTAGTAAACGAAACAAAAAAACACCGTAGATATTATTTTCTATACTTTATTTCTAACTTTTACTGAACATTTATAAATTTAGTTCAAATTTATAACAATCCTTTTATAACCAATTTAAATGAATTTTTTTTTTATGACAATATTATGTCAGATTTGTACATTATGTAAACCTGCAATAATCAAAATAATTACAAATAATTTATGTTAACAAATCAAATGGATTTAAATTGATATAAAACAGAAATCTAAAAATTTTCCAAGAAAATTATTTGTAATTTTACAATTTTATTCTCTTTTCCATCAATTAGATTTATTTGTAGATTAAACAAAAATTTATAATGCAAGCTTACTGAACTAACAACAATATTAATTCATGTTATATTTTATGATGTTAATGGAAAAAACTTTTTACCTGTATTTTATCAGCCAAAAGCGTGACAATGAATGAATGAAAAAATATCAGAAGAATTATTTGGTAGTGCATATAATAATCAATATAATGTCATAGAACATAGAGAGAATAGTTTTTTTTTGATGACTTGTTAAACTTACTAACCACAAAAATTGCGAATAATTTCATTTCACAATTAAAATTAATAAATACGAATCAAATAATTTCATTAATTTGCAACTCAGATTAAATCGGTTTAGTCATTCCTCATTCCATGCAAATAAAAATTAAATAATATATAAATAAAGCGGCTATCTTGTCTCGATAAAGTTTAATATTAAATAATTTTATTAAGTAAGACTTATTACTTATTAATTAAGTTTCAAAACAAAAAAAAATGCACAAATTTTTTTTATAAAAAAATCCCTGCTTATATTTATAGACTCTGCTATACGTATAATAAATTTTCTTTAAAAATTAAGATAATAGGATCATAATTGCTTTCAAAGGAAGAAAAACGATTAACTTTATTAAAATAAATAACAAAATGTTCATAATTTCATAATGTTGAAAAATATTCTTCTCAAAGATTTATACATAAGTATATTATTACCAACCAGGAAAGAAGAAAAATATGAAGCGACTCTTGTTTGAGGAAAAAAAAAAGAAGCAAATTGCGCAAAAAAGCACTTAGTTGAAAAAATAAATTTTTTCACACCTGTAGATACTTTTAATTTTTATTTTTTTCAATTTTAAAGATTCTTAAAATTCTTTCAATGGTTATCATATTTACGATTCATAGAATACAATGTATTAAAATATAGAAGGCATAAGAGTCTAAATATTTAAAACATTTTATTTTATTGCATGTACTTAATGATAATGTATGTACTTGTTCAGTTCTGTGTGAGATTTTGGAAAAATTTGGGAGGAATTATGGTGATTTGTTTCACCATCCCTCAGATCATATTTATTTAAATAACTTTTGTATGTTAGTTTAATTAACTACATATTTATTGATTTATTCAATTTTTAAATAATGAATTGAAAATAATTAGAATCTTTGGAATGGAGATTTGAATAAAATTCTACCGGATTAAAACAGGTAACAGATGAATAGAGGCAAGATCGCCAATTCTTTTATTTACAGCTTCTGACATTCTGAAAGTAAGATTCACTGTGTTTACTTTTTTTATTAAGGGAATATAATATCGACATTATTTTGTAAACCATTATGTAATAATAATAGCGATGTATGTTATAATAATAGCTTATAATTTTTTTTTTCAAATAATGTTAATGTTAAAACTATATTGTTATTGTGTTTATTGCAAAACATTTTCGACTTTTTTATAACTAAATTTTCAATTGCATGACTTCCTGTACAGTTAAACTTGGGAATTCCCAATTCATTTAATGCTTTCATGAGTTATCTAAAAAAATAATTTTTCCTGATTTTCTTTCATGGATGTGATTAAAATTTTTTTTTTATAATATAACAAATTTTTGAATTCGTTTTTTTTTTTTAGAAGGAACATAGAAGTTAGCTATCAACACAAACGCAGCACCGCGTATAAAAGAAGTTTTTCATTTTGTGACCTTTTTTTTAAAATTCGTTAATTGTCTAAAACATTGAGAACCGCTAGTCAGCATCCAGACTAGTACAAGTTAGCCAGTAAAATACCCGAAAATCAATATCATGTCGTTGGGTTTGTTCGCCCTTTCCTTTCTATAAGTTTTTTTTAATTTAGTTTTTAGTTTTTATATTCAAAACAAAATATTTTTCTTTAAACGATATTTCGAAGTTGTTTTCATTTAATTGCGAAATATATATTTTCTATAAACATTATAAACATGCATATACAGAATATACCCACCTATAGTTAGAATAGATTATTAGTATATTTATTTAAAAGTTTTTTGCGAAATAAAAATAAGGAAAAAAAAAACAAATGAAATTTTCTTCTCTTCCAATAAAGTTATTCTATATATAAAAACGAAAATGATTACATTATTGTTTTAAATTTTTTGTGTTCGCAGCAGAAAAATAAAAATAAAAAATTCAATACAAAAAAAAAAAAAAAATCAAATGACCAGAAAAATGTAAATATTTTTCATGAATAAATTAAAAACAAACATTTGACATTCTTGTACCAGCGCAAAGTATCAAAAATAATATCTGATATTTACATTTTTCCAAAATTAATACATACAATAAAATAAGTGAGTTTGAAAGTACTCGTTGTTCAAATATTTATTTTATTCTTATTATTGTTATTTTTTAAAGCGAACGATACGATTTCAAAAATTATTTTTTTTGTAGATCTAAAGCTTCCGGTTCTCTAGAATGATCAGAGCATGAGTGTTAATGATATATACTACGTGGCGAGGTATGTTTACAATGTGCTTAATTAACACTAGTAAGTTGATCTTCGTTTGATTTTCAGGTGATTTTAATTCCATAGTCTAATATGATCCCTAATTTCAAAGAGACATACACTTAGATCAGATGTTTATCTTCAAGTCATGAAAACTTGAACAGATAGTTGGACTATGCAATGAGAAGCTTCAGTGCTCGTCAAGATAAAAAGAAATAAAGCATTATGATTTTGTTTTATTTTCTAGGGTAGTCTAATAAAAAATTGTATGATGCCATTAAACTTAAAGCAAAAAAAAAAAACAATTAAATTCTAATATTATTTTCTTTGTCCATCCAACTTTAAACATTCTATTCATACAATAAAATTATTAAAAAAAAATATTTTTTTTTTACGGACAGGGTATTATATGAATTATATTACATAAATATGCTTGAATTTATTAAATTTCTGTAGCTATGAAATTTAAAATTTAGGTATTATTATATCAGAGAACAAAAAAAAAAGATGATAGCCGTAAATGAAGATATAAGCTTAGAATAAGAGCTTCGCTTAGAATACTTAGGGTCAGAATCCAAAACAAAAATTGAGTGAACATTTAGAATGTTTTTGAAATAATAAAAAAACTTATAGTAAGGTTATAAAAGATTGAAGTAAGTTTAATATTTATTTTTTCAGACTTAGTTAATTTTCTGAACGATTTTAACATTTCAATTTCTATTCCTATTGATTTTTTAAAGTAATTATAAAATTATTTCGTGATCATTATTTAATTCAATATTTGCATGACTTTAATATTAACGGTGCGATTGAATTTTTATTATGCCATTAAAGGATTACAGTAAGTTTTATAATCAGAATTTAATGGTTAATAATGTAAAAAATTCATTAAACCTTATCAGTAATTTTTAATTTCAAAATCATTATTATTTATATATTTTTGTTTTATATCAGCATAAATTTTAAACTCAAATGAAATTTAAAGCTTAAGAAGAGTGTAAAACAAACTTAGAAGTAGAAAACATGATTCTTATTTCGGCGGTTCAAATTTCGACAGCAGCAAAATAAACGCCCCCCCCCGTTTTGTTTTATTTATTTTTTTTTCTTTTAAAACGATATTAAATATCACAAAGAAAGAATTTCACTTTAATAATATTTAAGAATTTTTTAATAAGGAAACTTAAAATAAAATTATTTTTGTTACATGTTTATTATTGTAGCATTTTTGTGATAAGAAAAAATAATGTAAAAATTTGAAAGCAAAACAAAGAAAAGAAGTCAATAAACATCATGGTATAAAAAAATAAAAGATATTTGAACCAAAATAAAAAGAAAATTTAAAAAATTTATTCAATTTAAGATCAAATTAAATTAAATTATTATATTAATAGACAATAATAAAAATTAATTGTCTTATTAAGAAAAACATATATTTTATTTTTCCCTATAAATAAATTATTTTATATTTTCAATTATATAAATTTATATTGTCAATTATATGTATATATTAAAAATATTCGATTAGGTCAATTTGGGAAATTATTCGGAAAAGATTCTGCACTGTTTTTTATATATTTGTAACGCAGTTTTTTTCTACATAGGTATATTTTTTTAAAATGATTTAAATCGAAATGTCAAAATTATTAAATATATATATGTACAGAAAAAGTTGGTGGAAAATAATCTTCAAAATATAACAGAAAGATTATAACTAAAACTGAAAAATGCAGTTTGTCTTCAAAATGTTACATTTATTATTAAATATATAATAATTGGACCAAAAACTTGCAAGCATCAAAATTAAAGAAGAATTATTCATATATAATGAGTTTCTGAAATTTTTATTTTAAATATTGCTATAGAAACAGGTACATTAAAAAGTTAAGTTATTAGCTATTTTTCCTTACTATGACACATAGCTTATCTTTTATTAGTTCGATTAGTTCGATTTGACCTAAACGACTAGGGAAATACAGAAATTATGCTACGGCAATTATCTTTTTTTTCAGTGAACTAATAAGCCATAAATCTATCTTTAAATTATCTAAAATTTTCCCTTAAAACAAATTTTTTTTTAAATACATATCAAAAATTATGTTTTAAATGAGAAAAAAAACTGCCAGAATTTGGTACAAAAAAAATTTAAAATACAAGTGTGCTATTTATATCACCATTATCTGTATAAGAGTCCATAATTTTTAACATTATACTTTTTGTTAATTCTCAAAAAAACCAAAACTCTGTATAACAATAATATGACTTATTAATCTTCCTATAAATACGTCATGGAACATAAGTTAATAATAAAATTATTATAAATTTATTTTAACATTATTTGAACATTAAAAAATAATGTAAAATATTTTATACTTAACTTACTAACGAGCCAAAAAAAAAAAAAAAACAAATTCTAAGAAGCTATATTTTCTAGTCTCTTACTCTTAATTTTATTGAAAATTTATTATCATATTTTTGATTGATTACAATCGATTAACTCTTAAAAATTTATTCATAAAATAATACTTTTTTTTTTGTTTTTTGAAAATCCTTATACTTTTATGTAAGTCCTCCTCTCTTGTTATAGAATTATGTTAACATTTTTATGAATTATTGTTTATTCCGATAAAATTGGAATTACATTTTTTTTTCTTGTAAAATATAAATGGGGTAAAACTTATACATAATTTTTTTTTTTTTTTATAACAATGAATTTGTTAAACAAGAGTCTAATATTATTCTATTATATGAAGGGTGAGGTTGCAAAAGTAATTTTAATAATATTCTGCAAAAAAGATAAATTATTATATACATTTTTTTTTAAATCATATACAATAAAATTTAAGGATGAAGGTGGTAACAGTTATTTCTCATTTCCATACTAATTTTGTTGATATTAATAATTTAAGTATACATTTTTTAAAAAAAGAATCAGTAAATTTTCAACTTTCCCAATTACCCAAATCTAAGATATAGCAAAATATATTTATTTATAATTTAATACTTTTCCCATGATTTGCAGTTTTCAAAGTGGGAACTGCCGATTTTAGTATTTGGGATACTGAAATAATGAACTCGGGATACTGAATTCTGTGATAGGATAGTGATAGTGTGAAAAAAAAATTAACATTATGGATTATCTCGCATACAGTATCTCTCATACAGTATCTTCGTCTCATCGCTTACACTTTCTCTCTTCGTTACTCATCGCATACTCTCATAATCATCTGAAAGAGGGTTTAGATAAAAAAAATCAAAGATTGAAATAAATTTTGTTTTAACAATTTTTTTTTTATGTTTGTTTGGTTTGAATGATGAACAACCGCATGAATCTATTAATTTTAACTTTTTTTTCTTGTTCAGAAGAACTCGTTTCAGTTAACCACGGAGAAAATAAAAAAAAAACAAAAGGAAAAGTTTAATATTATTTTCATTTTTTTTTGTTGTTTTTCTTCTTTTTTTTGTTTGCAATTGAGTTTTATGGTTTTGAATGTCATCGAATTTTTTCATCATTTTAAATAATAAATACATAATATTTAATTTGCAGAGAATAAAAAAACAAAAAAAAAATCGGTAAAATTTTATTTTTATATTTTGTTCATGAATATTTATTAAAAAATGTTCATTTTGATTAATACTGCATTTATTGGTAAAGTTTCTGCGTTTTTGATGATAAGCATTTTGGAAATTAATTTTAAAAAAAACCGTATATCCCCATTCGATTTATACTTCGACGAAGATTTTTTTGTTTTCTTTTTTTTATGTTTTTTATGTATTAGTATAAATAAAAATTGCTTATTTGAAAATTTAGCATTTAATCAATATTAGAAGGAAAAAAAGTTTTTTAATTTGCAAAATTTTGTTTTGTTTTTTTTTTTACATAAAAAATATACAAATGAGGAGAGGAGTGCTACTAGAATATCAAAATAAGAAAATAAGAGCGGGTCGGAAGAATAAAATGCATATAATTATGATATCAAATTTTTGAAAATTTTCAAATTCTGTTAAGATAAAATTTTTCTTTGGAATAACTTTATTATTACATATGCATGTGAGATTTGGAAATAAAAAATTTGGAATATTTTTATTAATTGAAAAAAGAAAATAAAATAAAAATTCAATATGAATTTGGTATACAAAAAAAAAAAACAACCTTGTATTAAACAAACAAAAAAATAAATTCATAAGAAATAATCAAATTTTTTCATAATTTGAACATACAAAAATTTTAAATTTTTTTAATAATGTTTTCACATTATTATTTCCAGGAATAATATTTGATAAAATTTTCAAATGAAAAGCTATATATGTTAATTTAGCAATTTATTTTTATTCTTGCAATGAAAGGATAAATTTCTAGATTAGAATTTTATTTGATGATACTATTTTGAAATTTTTTTTATTAAAAATACAGAATGTGATTCTTTTTTAAAAATATTTTTGAAAGAATTGTTCCTGGCTTTATTAATTTTGGTTTTTCTGTTCGGTTAAATTTGGTTTTTTTTCTAGTTCTCAGTCTTATTTAAGTGTGTGCCAAACGTACTCTCCTGCAGAGTAGAAATTATTCAAAATAAATATATTTTATTTATTTTTTTTAACATTTTAAAATATTTTATATTAAATTAATATAAAAAAAAAAATTAAATTTGTCATTATCAATATATTCAAATTACAAATCATTTTTAATATTTTTTATAAATATTTATTGATTCGGCAATCTGTTAATTGTTGTAACACATAGAAAAGAACAGTGAATTCTTAAATACGGGCACACATTTGTCTAAAATCACCCTCATCAGTTGATAACTAACATTGTCCCCATATATGATGTTAATTCAATTTATTTTAATTTTTTAATTCATTTTATTTTGAATGTAAAAGATAATCGAAATTCTTCGGAAAAAGCTCTGTTCTGGTTTAAATTTAACTTCTTATTTACTTTTAATTATAAAAAAATTGTAAAGCCTAATTTGCTTGACGTGTATATATTACGTATAAAATTAATATTACACTGAAATAATCAAATAATTGTATATAATGAATACAAATTTAAAATGTAATTATTATTAAATATTATATTTATTATCAAAACTTTAAAAATAAGAATATCTGCGGCGAAAAAGTGGAAATTTCCGCTACTAAAAGACAAGACAGTTTCGGATGCGAACAAGGTATTAGTGTTCAAATTTCAAAGACACATTTATTCTGAAGGCCTTTATTTTTCTAAATGAAATTATTAATAATATGGGTTTCATGTTGTTTGATGTTTAAATAATTATATATTAAATATATATTAAATAAGGTCAATGTATAATTCGCTTTGTGTTACTTATAATAAATATAAAAAAAAAAAAACTGAAAAATTAATAATGATTTGCGAAAATTAATAAATAAAAAATAAAATTGATTGTTTTTTGATCCATAATGAAAGAAAATGTATTAAATTTCATGAAAAAAAAATTTATTTTTATCTGTTCAAATTTTTAACTTGTTTTATCGTGGAAAATATTTTTAGTATAGCTTTATTAACATTTTTCAGTATTATAATTTGTTTTTTTTTTCCTTAACATTTAATTGATGGTTTAAAATTTTTCTTTTCATATCCTGGCACAACTGGCTTAACTATTGGCAGATCTGTTGGGTATATAATAGTCTCTAATTATACCACTGAAATATCACATTTTAAAATGAAATAACATAAATGAAATAATAATTATAAATAAGTTTATTCGATGTAAATATAATCAAACAATCCATTAATTAGAAATTTAAATAATTAATAAAAATATTTCAATGTTTAGAAATAATAAATGTATAGTTATAATTTAAAATTGAAGCTACAGTTTTAAGGTTTAATTTAAGGTTTAATTTAACAAAATGCATTTTTAATTCCTAATTAAATACCCATATTGAATCCAAACATTTTTTTTATCATATTCAAATTAAAATTATGTTTAAAAGGTAATAACTTAAATTTAATCTCTTAAGCTGAGCTTACATTTAAATATAAAATATTGATTATGTTATTGAACAAATATTACAATTGGAAATATACACTTAAGTAAAGTAAAGCTGGAAGATAGTTATCAATTTCATTTTAGTATATAGTTAAAAAGTATTTCTTCAAGAAAAAATTTAATTCGAGAAAAAGATATAGTGTGTACTTAAAAGATTCGAAATTCTTGATTTACAAAATTTTATTCCAGTATATACTCATTCTAACTTTCCGTTGTTATTAACAAATAAAACCTTTCGCAAGAACAAACAAAAGAAAAAATTCAATCCTATTTTAAGACCAATTTGCGTAAATTTAGATTTAAAATATATATTTACGTATCAACCTACAAAAATAAAATTTTTTTTAATGATAAAATTTAACGCATAAAAACGAAATTCACTGTAGATTTAATAATTTGTCACAATTTATTTATGACTTATAATGATGGGTCAAAAGTTCAATATTCCATTTAGAATAAAATTGTATTGAAATAAATTTTCACAATAAATGGATTTATATCTAATTCATCCAGTCATTGTGACAAATTTCTAATTGATGATTTTATTTTTATATCCGAATGGTTTAAAATAGAATCGTTTCCAATTTTTTCCTTTATCAATAATAAATCTGTATGAAAAGAGTATATAATTAAGTTTATGGGTTCAAATTAATTATTGTCCTGCACAATACAAAAGGAAATTTTTAATTCTTTTTAATATAATAATACCTAAATTATTGAAATCAGTTGAAGGATCTTAAGTATATATAATTCTATCGGTTCCCAAATATTCTAAATATAAATATCTAAAATTAAAATAAAACCTTAATAATTTAAATGCATCCTCATTTAGCGGGTTATTTATAAATTTCCTGTTGTTGTAGTAAAAATATATAATTAAAATTTAGCAACAATTTTTTTAAAAAAATAATAAAACTAAGTTTTTAAGAACTAGAATTTCAAGCCCAAAAATAAATTTAAAATTTCCATTTTTTGGATCACATACTCTATTCTTTGTTCCACACATTCAGATGCTGACAAACACATTAAATTCATAGTGTTTATTTTACTCCTTTATTTTTTCAGAGATTTCAATTACAAATCGCCTGCATGTAACTTTAATTTAATACTTTCTTAAAAAAATTTTTTTTTGGGGGAGAATAATATATTTATTTTTATTTTCCAAGTAAATATTTATCAAGAATTGAAAAAAAAAACATTCTTATTTTTTCTATCAATGTTGCAACTATCAGTTTACAAAAAAAAAAAAATATAACTAAAAATGAAAAAATAAAAATTAAACAAGATGAATCATCCTGGAAAATTTATATGTATCCTAAAAATATAATATGAGTCTGGAAAAAAAAAATTTGTTTTTGTCATAAAATTAAATAAATTCAAACATTGCAATAATTTTTACTATATATATATTTAGTTTGCACCCCAAAACAATGTTATTTGGTTATATTTTGGGGATGATGCTTAGGTCAATAACATCAATGAAAAAAAAAAACTAATAATACAAATATATTTTTAACTATTTTTTTTTTATCTCATCCATATTTATAACTTGTATATTTTATTGATGGTATTAAATGGCTTCAATATTATATAAAATTTCTAAAAAATTCTCTTTTGACTGAAAACAGAATTTCATTAACAAGATTAATCTTTAAAAATAGTTCAATTTAAAAAATAAATATATTATACATTGAGCACGAATAGATGAGAGCTCTAAAATTAATGCTTTTGACATGCATCATTTTTAGTTGGCTCACTGGCTTGGTATTTAAAGTTTTTCTTTTAAAAAGTACTTTGATACATTTTGAAATTGTGCTTCATATTTTATAAATTTAGATACTATCTAAACTAATTCAAATGACATAATTAAATTTTGTCAAATAGATACTTTGAAATTTTTAAATAGAAAACAAAAAATTATTTCATGAAACATTTTAAGATACATTACAAAAATTAAGAAATTAATTGATGTCGATGTTCAAGTTTTACTTCAATATTATTTTGTGGAAATATTTATCTCAACAATCCAAATATATCTGTACATGTAATTCAAAAAGGATGCTTTAAAAATTACATATAGTTAGTACTGTTAAGTCAAATTTTCATTGATTCTATACAATTTTTCATAATAAACCCCATAAAATTTATATTATTTTTTAGTAGTTTTAACTTTTTGTGTATGTATAGTTGGTTAGGTAATAAAACTATAGAATTTTATTTTAAAATCAAAAATTTCCAAAAATAAAATATAATAAAAAAAACCATGTTAAATCCATTTAAAATTTGAAATCAACCACAATATCACCCAGTTCAATTAAAATAATTTTTAATTTTTATTTTTTATCACTTAACATCAAAATAGTTTTAAAACTATAAATTTATATATAGTTTAATTTCAACGTACTTAAGGTTCAAAATTAATACTTATAGGTATTCTTAAAGTTATATGTATTTTAAATGAAATTGAAAATTGTTTTTTTTTTTTGTTTAATTAAATATCTAATTGGAATGCATCATTGGTCATCCATATACAGACTTTTATAAAAGTTATCAACTTCTAATTTATTCAAAATATCAATAATGCTATATATTTCATTATCTGTAGTATACTCATCTACACTATCTCTGTTAATAACAAGAAAAAGAAACTCATCCATTTATCGAAAATTGGCGCCTTTAGTTCAACATTTATCGCACACGGAGAATAATATTGTCGTAACTTCCAAACCTATTTTTTGAGTTAATTGTATACAAAAATACGTCCTTTTTCTAAGACAATGTTCATTTTTTATTGTTATTGGCTAACAACAGAAAGCGATGAAAATTCCGACAGGATTCCATTCAAAACAGGTTTAAAAATATAAAAGGAACAAGACAGAACCTTTTTTTTTGGGAGTTACAACAGTATTATTTTAGGAGTGTGATATACAATACACTATATATATATATATACACAATATACCTATTACTCTAGTTTTTCAATTAAACTAAATTTTCTGAATTTATTGCATCAGTATTTTCAATCATGAAAATATAAATAGTGATCATTAATTGAAATACAAGTAAAATATGAATATTTTCTATATGCTTTGAAAAAATTGACATAAATCTGTTTTATGGATTTAAAATTTTATTAGAACATAACATTTTAATTTCTTTCTAAAAGAGAGTCAATTATTCTGAGAAAGAGCAAAAGTTAGTCTACAAGAAAAGAGTAAATTATTCATACAATGAATTTTCATAGTTTAAATTAAAAATTTGGTATTTTGTTGTGAATCTCTTTATTCTGAATTGTCTATTTTTAAAAAATTTAAAAAAAAATGCAAGTTCTATAAAGGAAGCAGATCGGTATCAATTACAGAAAAATCAGAAATATTTGATTACTTTTTATTTTGATCTATTAGACCCATTAGAATACGCGCGCCAATGCGATGTTTGAATTCATCACTCTCCATATATTTTGCACATCGTCCGACTCTCCGGAGGCATAAGAGTCATACAATATAAAAATAGATATTTTTTCCAGATTTCTTCACATTAATTGTATATTTACACACACAGAATATACATCTCTGCATCTCGGGATATTGTTTATTTGCCTTTGAAAAAAATAAATAAGTGAATTTGTAAATATAACAAAAATTGCACCAAAGGGATCACAAATTAGAGTCAGCTATATTTTTTGTTTGTGATATTACGAATAATAAAATATATATATATTTTTGTCTTTATTGTTAAATTTTCACCAGGTTCATTAGTTTTCAAATAAATTGATAAATAACTTCAAAATTTACTTTTATTTTGTTATGAAAAATATTTAGTTCATTTTGCATGTATCAAAAGCTAATAAAGTCAAATAGGGATTTTATATTGAACAGAAAAAAAAAAAAGGTTAAAATCAAATCGATTGAATTTATTTATTTGGAATTAAAAGTATAACAAAGATAAAAAAAAGAATTATATTTGAATAGATTTGAGATTTTAAAAATCTGTAATATCAGCAACTTGTTACATTTTGTTTATGAAAAATATTAATTTATTATCAATTATTAATTAATTTTCACTTGTTTCCACTTTTATCAATTCCACTTCTATTTATTTAAGCTGTAATTGTGACCAATTTATCTTAAATGTATAGTATTTTAAATCAAAATGTTGAAATCCAGCCCCATAATTCATTTACGTCAATATTTTGATTTATAATTACGTATTTATTTTTGAAATTATAAATACGTAATTATAAATCAAAATATTGACGTAAATGAATTATGGGGCTGGATTTCAACATTTTGATTTAAAATACTATACATTTAAGATAAATTGGTCACAATTACAGCTTAAATAAATTTAAGGCTCCTTAAATACAATATAAACACCATTTAGATACAGATCATATACAAATATAACAATTGTCATCAAAATCCGGACCACATTCCGAACCAGAGTCTGAGAATTGTTCTAGCTAAGCTAATTTTCATCATAAATTTTATATCAAAATTGATCAGACTCTTGAATGGATCCTAAACCCGCAATTGTAGAATCTCAGCTTTTACCCGAGGTGAAAATAAAGTAGATTGCTCATATTTGGCATTCAAGGATACAAAATCGATTTGGAATTTCTATTGACTATATAATGTTTGATTTTTTATTTTTTGTCAAAAAATGGGCTAAAAATGTTATATGAAAAATTTTCTTTTATTATTGTTTGGTATTCATCTATGCTGAGTTTTTGATTTCATTCCAAGTGCTGGAATGAAACTTTAACAACTATTCTATTCACTCAGCTGTTGATATGGCTTCTTATAAGTTAAAAATTTTTTTTTTTTAAATTAAATTAACATGAATTACATAATTAAATATTCTTTGAGTTTAAAGAGAATCATGATCCCTACAATTTATTTGATTTTTAGTTTTATCTGAATTTGAGTTTTTTACATAGTATTTTTATATATTATAATTTTATTTTGTTTCAAAAGAAATTAATTTTAATGGAATCGAATTCATTTTCTTTCATTTTTATATAATTTTATACGATTTTAATTTTATTCCATATAGATTATAGTATATTTTCTAATGATTATTCTCTTGAATTTCCATATAATACTTTTGAAATATCGTGAAAGAAATAACTATAACATGTATACTTATATGCTATATGTATTCATATTCATATATAAATATACATAATATAAATATACTTCACCTTTCATGATAATTTCAAATTTGTTGAACAATTAAATTCTTTTTGCAATAAAATCAATAATTGCATTAAAAACTCAAAGAAATTAATTTGAATACGGTGCATTTAAAGTTTATTTTTTAATAAAAATGGAATTGTGTGTTTTATATACCTATATAGGCAAATGACACATTTAGTGATTTGAATAGAGAAAAAAACATTTTTTGTGCTGATAAACAAAAGAAGGAAAAACCTCGGGAAAACAATGTTTTATAATTTATGATTACTTATCTTAATATAATATAATTTGGAATATGTATATATTGCGGTTTCTATAAATAAAAGCTTATATCAAATAAATTATCTGTTAGAAACAGTTGAATCATTTTGAATCCTGAGGTTATAGGCTTAAGGCATCGGAAACAGGAACTAAAATTTCACTAATAAAATTGCTTTATGGTTGTGTACAACAATTTAACATACATTATATATATACTAAATATTGTAATGTTTTCAATGATGATATTGATATTGTTTTTCACTTTATATTTTTTTCCTTTTTTTAACGAAATTAATCAGGCTCACAATATCTCTTGGACATTTAAAGCCAAATTTTGACGAGTAATATTCGTATTCGATGCAGAATTTTCAACGGTCTCTAAATTCAGAATCCGCAGTCGATAAATAGTCTACCGGATCTCAAAGAAACAAAAATTGCTAGAGACATATGTTATATACCAAGTTGGACGCGGAGTTTATTGTGCCAAAGAATATTTATATACAAATTTAAAGGAAAATAAGTTTCTTTTAACAACAAGACAAATAATGCAATTAATTTTATTTTTAAGATACAAAAAAAAGGTTAACTCACCTGATGTTATTAGAAATGTATTAAAAATATTAAATAAAACATCCAAACTCAATTTCATTTTGATATATCGTACTATTTTTCTCAGTTAATTTAGACAGCTTTTAAGCTTTTAAAATTTTATTCTATCATAATCTTTTACATCATATTTTCTCAAAATCTTATTATTTTTTCAATATCTTAGTTTATTAAAGATAAAATATACTTATATTAAACACTATTATAACTTTTTTTTTTTCATATGATGTATATTTTCACATAACTCTTCGTATCTTTGTAAATAAAATGAGAAAAAAAAATTTTTTTTTTGATTATATTTTCATCCTTTGGCAGTAAAAAAAAAATGAAATTTTAATAGCTTTAAAATGTTTTTGTTTTTAAAAAATCATGGAAAAATATTATACATATATAAATATTGTCTTAACGAATTTATCTGTATAATAAAATGTGCATACTTCCGTAAAAAAGCGTATTAACGTACATTATATTTTATATATATTATTATGTTAGTAAATAATGAGAAAAAAAAAAAAGTTATATATTTTTCAATCTTACCATAATTGTAGTTATTTTTCATTTCTATTTTGAAAGAAATGTCTTTAAGATTTTTATTTTATCAACTCTTGAAAAAAATAAACTTTAATAAGACTATAACAAATGTACAAGATCACCATGTGAATTTTTTACCAGGATAACTGGTATGAGAATATAAACAAAAATGTATAAAAATGATATTATAAATGTTAAAGAACTCAACCATTTTTGTTATCAACTGTTAATAAAATAGATGTCCCATGAAATAATTTCCTGTTGTTTATTAGGAGAATTATTCGGAATTATCAATAGTCATATCCGTGATTGAACATGTAATACACTTTTAAATTCAAATTTAATTGACCTCAAATAAACAATATATTTCTCTTTAAGCTGGATAAAGAGTTAAAAATAAATGCGAATTACCTTAAAATTAATTTATTTAATTTACAATTAAAATGAAATAACAACACATTTTATGGTTCAGTTAATTAAAGTAATTATGCAACCAAAAAAAAAAAAACACAAAATCTTTTACGAATATTTATTTTTATTTGGATATGTCAAAATTAAAGATTAATTCCCAATTTATTTAAAATAAAAAAAATTATAATGTTCATTTTCTTTAGGCAATTATAGTTAATTATATGATTATTATATAAATATAAAAGCATATAAATCTGTAATACTTTATTCATTATTTACAGTATGCACAAAATTTGTGTTTTAAAAACTGGCTTGTTTTTTAATCCGATCTTTTTATTTTCATAATTTTTTTTTAATAATTTTATTGTCAGTCAATCAGCTTTCTTTTAATCAACTGAACCCTAAAGTATTTTTTAGTTACTTTAGCTTTTGGTTAAATCGGTTTTGATACTGGGGTAAATTAATAATGAAATAATTAAGGAACATCCTGTAGAAACCAAAAACACTTAGCAGAAGCATTAATTTAGTCACTAAAAATCTTGTAATAAAAAACTCCTACATATATCGTATTACATATACAGGACCACAGTAACCGGTACCCACATTAAAATATTTTTAAAACTATGACCTCTCAAATATATATAATGTATTTTTTATATATACATAAATAATATGTTCAAAAGCTTATATGTAAATACGACGAAGTTCAAGATTATTTTTTCAGGTAATATTTCACATTTATAATTTTGTTCGTTTACAAAAATGAAAGGGTTTAGGATAAAGTGAGTTTATAAATATCCACACTAATAAATATCCACACTAAATGTGACTTAACTAAAAATTGTTGAGAAATAATGAACGAAATAATGTAATTAATACCATGAAGTAATAAAAGTATGTTGTACTTGCGGACTAGGAAAGTGTTATATGATTACCATATCTAAAAGTAAACAAATGCGTTACAAATTGAAATGCAACGTACATTACAGATGTAAAATATTTATATACATCAAAGTTGTTTTGTCTTATCTTGTACTGATGTTTGATTGCATATAATACATAAAACTAATAAAATTAAAAAAAAAAAAATACTGTGTCCTTACAATACAACATAAGTCGAACATTCCGATTCAGATAAAAATATACCAAATAGATTCAACACGACAAAAAATTTATAGAAAAATATTTCGAACAAAAATAATTACCAGAAAAACAATTCTTAGAAATTATCCTTAACGACAATTATACGACGGAAACATATTCAAATACTTTTTAGTTTACAATCAAACTATGATTCATTCGAACTTTATCATTCAATAAATAACCCAGCAAAAAATGCCCAGCAACAAATGCCAGAATTATAAGTAAGTAAATTACCAAAAAATACTGAATTAGTTCTGGTTAATTCACCATTTGTTAATTCATCAACTTTTGAACACAAATTATTTAAATCTTATTGAACTTTTTTTTTTATCAACTATAATCGGTTAACAAAAATTGATTCTCGAAAACGCGTTTTATCAATGCTAATGAATATACATAATTAAATATTTTATCTATAGCAAGAGACGAGTGCCTTCTACAACTTTCCGCATTTTGTTGTTTTCCGAAAAAAAAATTCTAGGAATAGTTATTTTGAAAATTGTTTTTCTGAAAAATTATCTTTGAAAATTACTTTTCTGAGAATTTTTTCCTGGGAAAATTCTGAGAATCGTTAACAAAATTTTTAATAAGGTCACTGTACTATCCACATAATTATTTTATCCGCAATTGCCTGAAAATAAATTTCAGATTTTTTATTAATTTTCTAAAAACCTTTGGTTCGATTTTATATGAGAGAAGACTTATTTGTAGATTTATATTAAATTATTGACATTATTATTGAAACTTAAAATTTTTTAATTTTTAAGAAATAAAACATCTGAGTAGGAGCCAGGAACATCCTACTCCTTAACATGTAGGATACATTTCAAATATATAGGAAGTTGAAAAAAAACTATGAGCATACAAATATACAAAACATAAGAAGTAAACGAATATGAAAATATCTAGTGGGACGCAAAATTCAATTAATATCCCCAAGTGGTTAGTAAAGAAATTTTTTTTTATACGTAACCTACTTCAATAAAAATGTCCTGGATGGAAGTTCTTACCTTAAAAATTTTTGTGTTAGGTTCAAAACTAAAAAAAAGTTTTATTTCATTTAAGAGCAAAAATTAATTAGCTAATGTTTTTTTTTTTTCTAAAAATAATGTCGCAAGCAACTCATGATACCTACTACCGTAAATTCTATCATTTCTCACAGAAGAAAAAGTTTAAAGTTATCAAGTATAAACTTAGAAAAACTTTTTCTTTTTTCCCATGATGATAGCTATTGATATTCATATCTTTTCCTAGTTTGAAACAGCAGAGAACCATTAAGTATTTTAATTTTTATTTGTACATAAAATAACTACTCTTGAAACTAATTTATAAGTCTTTAAAATATGTTTATTTTGATATTTTAATGAAAAATATCGTTGAAAGAATTTTTGAATTAAAAAATATTGATTTGATATTGATTACTTAAAAATGCTTTTGAGATAAAAATATGTATAGGAAAAATTAGTAAACAAGCATACATTTACTATAATTAAAAATAAAAAACGTATTCAATTAAATATTTTATTTTTGTCTTCTAGATATAGTATTTTTGAGAGGAAATGAAATCACATATTTCGAAAGAAACAACTTATAAGCCTTTGAATATAAAAATAAGATGAAAATAAATAAAACTCATTAAGTAACCAATATTTCATTTAATTATTTAAAATTCCGTCCATTTGGTAGTCGAATGGCGAAATTATTAGTTCGATAATACCAGAGTACGGACAGAAGCGATTGAAACAAACTTTTCTTAAAGATTTTTATAGCATTATTGTTAAGAAGTTAATATTTTGTAAAAAAAAAAACCTCTACGAGTTTATGAGTGCAACGGCTTTAAGAATAAGCCTATTATTTTTTTCTTTTTTATTTTAAATGCTATCATCAATAATTTTTTGCATCTGAAAAAGTTCGTTACCATCTACTTCTTCCACTAACTTCCATTTTGTTGAATGTTATTTATGATAAAATTAAGTTGAAGATTTAAAACTCTGTGCTGTTCTAGTTCTATTATTTTTTTAAATATTTTTTTTTATGAAAAGTTTAATATAATTAAAAAAAAAAGTTTTTATTAAAATTATTCTGGGAAACTTAAACTTCGTAAATTGATGTAATTTTATAAATAAACAATTTGCATCAAAAATAGCATGGTGAAAGAGAGAATTTTTTTTTGAAAATTATAATGTTACCTGGCTGAAAAAAGTATAGTTAAAAAGATGTACAACATAATAATAGCCACTTCATTTTAATAAAATATGAAAGTTTATGAAATGAAACAGAAATTTTATACAAAAAAGATTAAGACATTAAGTTTTTTTCTTGTGAAAAACTATAGGATGTTATTCACTAAAAAATCTTAATTTATCTCATTTTACCAAACAAATTATAATTAAATCAAATATTTTAAAGAAACATAACTGAAAACTGAAATCTTCTTGGTAAGACATTTATTGTTCTTTTTATTTACTGATAGTGGTGTTATTGAAATCAACAAAATAGAAAAAAAAAAAAAATAGAAATTTCATTGCATTGCAACTTAAGCAATTTTCTTCAGACAGTCGTTATGAATTTTCATAGTGTCAAATCTTATTACAGCATATAATTTTAAGAGTGTGTTAATATTGTAAGGCTTAATATATACATCTTTTTATTAACAAGATAGATAGTATTAAAAACTGAATGTGCATTGGGATGCCACTTATTTATGTACAAAAAAAAATTCATATTTTGATGAGTGCCGGGCGAAATTTTGTTCCAAAGGACCTAAAAGTAGTCCCTACGAAATATTAGCTCAATCTAACATTGTTAACCCGTCCCGCTTAACATGCTTTTGTATAGTGTTGCACCATTGATTTTTGCACCTGAAATTTTGAAAAAATGTCGTAGGTTCTGCTGATAGAAAATTTTTCGAACAAAAAACAAATAATTTATGAAGTTTAGAGACTCCATACTAATGATTTTTCGATTTTTTAAATTATTTTTATAATTCGTAAAGAAATATTTCTAATAGGACAATCCAAACATCATACTCGTATAACAGAAAGAAATTTGCCATAGTATGGTGATGTTTTATTTAAAAAATGCGTGAATTCAAACTTTATTTTAATAAAAGTGCACCTAAAGGTGCATTCGAAATAATCACCATTCAAGAAGATAAAATTTTTTCACTCAAACAGCGTGAAAAGTGTATTACAGAAAACTTTCTTGTATGAAAAAGGAAGAAATATCTCAGTCAAGAAGAGAAATCTTGGAGCCACGTTTCAGCCCGGAAATTTAAACTTTAAAAAATAATAGTTTTAGGACTTTGTATTTACAAATATGTATTGTAATAATTTGAAAATCTTATTTGATATTATATTCAAAAACTTAAATTAAGTAAAGAGTAATTTTATGACACTGTGTATTTTGTAACGCTGAAATGAAAAAACTTAAATTAAGTAAAGAGTAACTTTATGACACTGTGTATTGTGTAACGCTGAAATGAATGAAAAAACCATGAAGAATTCTAGTAAAATATATGAAAATTTAACCGCCAAGCGAGTCGTTTTAATGGTATATCCAATTGAGCTAAATTTTTGTGGGGATGGTTTTTAGATATAATAGAACAAAATTCATCCCGGCACTTCCAAAAAATTAATTTTTAAAAATAAGTGGCACCCTAATGTGCATACACACAACTCTGGATGTTATTTAGAAATTCATTTTAGGTTAATTGAAAACAATTAAATATATATTATGTTTAGCTAAATTTCAATCCGTTTCAGTTTCGCTAAAATGCGGCTTTTAGCTTGGATCTCTTTTTTTTTAACCTTTATTTAAAAAAAAATCCAAATTAAAAAAAAAAAATATTATGTTTGTACGTTCTACATTGTAACTACATATATTGCACTCATTGCACAATGCACTTAGTACATATATTATACATTTTTTAACAAATATTAAAAAAAAAAAAGAGCACAAGCAATATCGTTTTTTTCTGCAATTGGGTACAACAAAAATTTTATTTTTTTTTATTTCTGAACAATATATACATCTATGTATAATAGAAAAATATACAAGATTGCATTCAATATAAAAACTAAAAACTAGTTATATATATATTTCTGTTATTATTGTCAAAATGCAAAATTAAGTTTCTTTTGAGAATTTAACTTTCAAAACTTTCTCTATTTAATTATATGATTTTTTTTTTACGCAACGTTAAGAAAAAAATTGTAGTAAGCAACATAAAAATTTATGATATTTTTTTTGTACCTCGAAAAAAAAACTTCTTTAACTGCAATTTCCGTGAAAAATTATTAAGGCAAGGATTCCAAGGTGTTTTCACATTTTTCTCTTTTATATATATAACTTTCTATCATAGAAATTTTGTTTTTTATTTTTTTTTTTTTTGAATGATGCTGTTCTTTGAAATTTGCATAATGTTACGGTTTAAGGTTCTGACTACTAGTTAGTTCTATAAAAAATAATAATAATAATAATAATAATAAAATATAGTTCACTAGTTCTATTTGAAGTACAAAAAAATAAAATAAAAAAAATAATAAAATAGGTATTTTTTTTCTCAAAACTTTTTCAGATATTTAAAATTAATTTTTGAAAATATACGTAAAGCAAAAATAATAATATTTTTTTTTTTGCTTGCTTGCTTCGCTCTTCAGGGCAAGAGATCTTCTTATTCAGTTAAAGGATTTTTCATTTTTTTTGTTTTGTTTCTTCTTGATTTTAAAATTATAACGTTAAATATACGGAAACAAGGAAAAAAAAAAAAAGACGAGATAACGAAAAAGTTCTAGACAAGTTTTTTAAAAAAGTTAATAACTTTTTAATTTTTTTTTTTTTTGCTTTTTAATTTCATCAGTTTTAAAATTTATTTGAAGAACAAACTATTGCATTACGAGAAGACGACGAAAAAAAAAATTATATTATGAAGTACGATCCTTATTTTTTTTTTGTTTTAATAATTAACTTCTTGTTTTAATTTTAATTTTTTTTTTTTTTAATTTTTTCGCGGGTATGTCAGAAAAATTATTTTAAAATGAATTTTATTTATTTGTTTAAAGGAAAAGACTTTACAGTTTAAACAGAGCGAAAAATTTTAATATCTGATTTTGAGAAAAAAAAGTTGAGCTTTATTGTGAAACAAAATACTGAGAAATAAAATATCTATAGAAATATCAATTATCTCAATTTTCTTATTGACAATAAAATGTCTGTTTTTTAGTCTTTGTTTTTTATTTTTTAATTTTTTAAAAATAGAACTTTTCTTTAATATCAGATTATAATGTACATAAACTTATTATAAAATCATAATTTTATAAATTTATTTTAATTAAAAAAATGTAATATATTTTATTAGTTGGAAGAACAAATATAAGGTGCCAACTAAGGTATCATAAATACATACATGAAGACAATTACTGGCGTTTTCAGTCTTTGTAAAAGGTAGCTAAAGTCAAAATATAAAAGAAAAATGAAATACAAATTGGAAAATTTAAAAAAAAATGAGACCTAACGTCAATTGACTTAACGTTTATTTATAACATATCTACTTCCTAATAGTAATATTTATCTCTCAACATGAAATTTACCTTTTTGAATTATGTCGCCGAGATGAAAGAAACTATTAAAAATATCAGATAAAAGGTATGGTATTTCATGTTTTCACTTTTTCAACGAAGACACTTTCTCTAACCGCATCGGTACAGTATTTTTAAATGATGTCGATTTGTTCGACATCATTTAGTTCGACATCACTTAGTTCGACAAGTGAGTTTGACCCGTTCAATTTGGAAAATTCTTTCAAAACTTTTTTGATATAATGAAAAAATTAAATGAGAAAAGAATGAACTTTAGAAAAATGTAAAATGCAAAAAAAATAGGAATATAGAATGTTGTTATTTATTTGCACGCAAGTGTAATTTACAACACTTGGTACAAGACATGATGGTTTTTGATATTAAAGACATAATATTTTATTTTTTAATATATTGTCATTCTGGTCCGTCTTTGGAACTTAAAAATCCAAAAGTGGGAGTGGAATGGCAGTATGTCCGTGTAGATTAATAAGTAGATTAATAAGTAAACAACAAACAACGAATTAAATACATTTTTACAATAACGCTAAAATTTACAAATATATAACATTTAGATAAAAATAACTTGAGATTGAAGTCAAGTTTATTTGCCTCGCTCAGAGCAACGTTTAAGAAAAAGAAGCTTAAAACAGTTTTGGTTAATAATTTATTTCGCACTAAAATCGTATAATTCGGTTTTTTTTTTTTTGGAAATTATCAGTTTTTATATATTTTAATTCTTTGGAGTATTTATATTATATACTGGCATAAGATGAAAATGAACATTTTGAGCTATATACTTTTTTTCGTAAAATTTAAAATTTCAAAAAAAGTTCAAGGACCATTCATGCGAATAGAAAAATGTAATCAAGGGAAATGCATATTTTTATTGCATACATTTTCATTGTTTCATAGCAGTGGAAATTTAATTCAACTTATTTTTTGAAGAAAATTTCCGTTATTTATTTTTATTTTTTTTATTTAAAACTTATTTTCTAAGGTAGGTTCTAATGCTACATTAAAGAAATCCGTTCACGACAGAATTTTGCTTTAAAAAAAAAAAACAGTGCCAACATTCAAAATAACTTGTTCAAGAAAGCATAAAAGTTGGCAGCTTGCTTCTTTTGAAACTTGCATAAGAGGATATGCAGCTTATTTTTTGTTCATTGTTTTATGTGGGAAAAGCTCGATATTATATGTTAGTTCTTATTTAGCATAAGCGTTATGCAAGTTTTAAAGCTCTCATGTGAATTCCATATAAGTGTTGCATTCCATGAACAAACTGTTTTCGCTATATTCAGTATTATGTACATGATAATTTAATATCAAATTGTCATACCAAAGGATAAAAAAAAGCACTTAGAATGTAACAATTACGTACTACTTATATTTTATTCTAAAATATCGAATAATTTTTTTTTTCTTTTTTAAGTTTTATTATTATTATTTTAATTTTTTTAACACTTTTTTAAAATTGATTTATTCATTTTTATTAAATTAATATTTTCCTGTTTAACAATTTAGTATAAAAAAAATATTTTTTTTTTTTAATTTTTTCATTCATAAATTTAAATAAAAATACATTATAGTTATTTTTTTAATGAAACACGATTTTGTTTACATCCAGGTATTTTTTTTATTATTTATTACTAGAAAATGCAATGAAGTCCAGTATAAAATGCACGCTATATGCAACTTTTTATACCATTATTATAATTTTCCGCAAATTAAGCACTCTATATAAGAAAATGAGTAAAAATACGAAAATCGTCAAAATATACTTTCTTTTTTTTTTTGTTTATTTATTTCTTTATTTTAGATATTTTTTTTTTTATCTCTCAATTTATTTATTTATATTTTTATTTAATTTTTTTTTATCTTTTTAATTTTATTTACCATTAAAAAATATATTTTGAAAGCATAGAAAACAATTTTATTTTCTTATCAATAAAAAAAAAAACCAAATTTTTTTTGTTTAATCGCAAATTTTCCGGCAAGTACCCATTTGCAATGGTCGGAATAACATTTTAGACTGATTTCTAAACAACAAAAAATACAGAAAAACGAGAAAACATTTTTTGTTTTTTTACTACGAACGCAATCTTTTTTTTTTTTTTTTGCGAAACAGTGTACTGAAAATTTTCTTTTTATTTATTATTTGCTTTGTGTATATAACATGCGATAATTTTCCGATGGTCTTTTCACTCAGGACAATTTTTTTGTTTTTTGAAAAAACACATGCAAAATGAAAACAAACATAAAAAAAAAAATCTCTTATTTCAATAATAAAATTAAGGAAAAAGAAAAATAGAAACAAATTTTGAAAAAAAAAAAACTGTGGTCTATGTATGATTTTTCTTTATTTGTTTTCGAGAGTGGAAAACAAAAAAAAAATTCTAACTATGCGAATCATATTCCAAAAAATAATGATAACAACAATGATGTTTTGATATTGAGAAAATGAGAAATTTTTTTTTCTCAATAGAAAACACTCTTCTCGTACTACACTATACTCAAAAGGATATACACGTTGTGAAAAATGCATTTTTAAATATTCAAACAGGTTGTTGACTGACTGTGACTATATAGGTATTATTAAATCCTTATGTGAATATTTGTATAACAGTTTTGAATTAAAAATTACTCTGAGAGAAAATGCGCATGGATAATTATTTCTCATGTTTTGTCTATAAATATGCATAATATATCTCATAAATGAAAATTTTCAAAAATAAAGTGCATTAATTTTTTATATGTGCGGTTTTGTACTCAAACATAATATTTTGGTTGTCCTGTTAAATAATTAATATTAATTTCTGTAATAAATCTTATAAAACAAAAAAAAAAATCTAATTAGGAGATATAAAATATTTTGAGTCTGCATTTATAATTTGTTTCAAAAAGTGTTTCCAAATTGTTTCCTTATGAAATGAAGACTCTTTTCTTTGTAGGAATTTGTTGCGTTCTTCCATAATAACGTTTTTTAAATTCAAATTAAAAATTTTAAAAATGAATAAAAATAATTGAAATTTAAACTGAAATATATTTGTCAAGAATAATTATAACAACATTTTTATCTTTTTAAGTCAATATCAAGAAATTCTATTATATTTCAGTACTTCACCGTCTTGCAAACATAATCTAAGCCTGAATTTTGATAAAATTATGGAAAAGATGTTTACTACATCGTCCAAAAAAAAAAACTGAAATATGTAGAGTTACGCCCCTTACATTTTTAAATTTTAATTATTAAATTTATTGAAGATAAGAAATAACAAAAAAATAATAGTATGCCTAATATTTGATTGTTATGCTTCATGAAATAATAATTATAAAAGCTTTATAAATTTCACCCACGATATAAATTTACAATCTTCTTCTATCGTAAAATAAAATTCTATAATAAAAATATATATTTGCTTTTATATAAGTCAGAATATCCAGAAAAACACAGAATTTCTTATGCATTATTTTTTTTAAGTGAATATAGCCGTATGTCCGCTATTTTTATTCATATAGTTGTGCTTATTTGAGTTGTATATAAATTACGCTTTGCGGTTGATATATTAAAAACAAAATTGCGGATTCCACACTATATTGATTTGCTCAATAAAATTAGCATTAAGAGGATATAAATTACATTTATATCATTTAAATTTTTATTTAAACTTTTCAAGATCATAAATCAATATTAAATATTAAGTAGTTTGTTATTTTAACAAAAATTTAATTATTAAATGCATTAAGTGGTGGGCAAAAATGTTTACAATTTATACATATTTTTACGCATGTAATCTATTAATACCAAAAATAACATAAATTTTATAAAAATAATGAAACGCATATTCAAATTAAAAACACGTAATATTTTTAACCATAAATTATTTCCAATACGAATTAAAATTACAATTATACATATTCACTTAAATTATAAACAAGAGGCCAGCAAATTTTTAACTTAATTTTTAAATGTTTTAAGTTTAAGTGGTTTAGTTTTTTTTGTGCAATGTTTTTGGTATTTTCCTCTTATAATTAGTTGTGCTATGCCATGATCCATGTTATGATAAAATATGAATTAGTCAGCTACCTCAAAACTATTCAAATTTCCAGTAAAAACGGGTTCATTAAATATGCTTCTTTCACTATATAAATTCTATTTCTGTTCAGTAAGTCTTTTAAAGAAGATTTAAAAGAACATATTAATGAAAATAATATTTTCATATCATTATTAGATTGCTTATTTGTAAATTATCAAGCAAGTTTTTACAATTATGTATAGGTACATAATATTTCCTATAAACTATTTAATTCTATCCAATGTTGATATAATATTTGTCCACCATCATATCGTAATATTAGATTTTCCTGTTACTATGTAAAGTATGTGTTGGTACACATTGAAACTTTTATAAAAATCAAGTAAATTTTTTCTTTCATCTGAGATTACAGTCGGCTGTTACCACTTATCATTCTTTAGCCTTTTATTAAAAAAAAAAAAAAACGTATTGTCAACGCATAGTGTTTGATGAACGCACAAAATTAAAATATAGAAACATGAAATATAATCTCAAAGAGAAAATGGATATTCTATTTGCATTTGCAACATTTGTAATTTTTTTACTCTAAAATATTTTAAAATAGAAATTTGACAGTTGTAGTGCATTGCGTTTACAGATATATGTATTTCACAAAAAAAAAAAAAAAACAATATGCAATTGTTAGATGCAGAATTCAAATTGGTTTGGTTGAATAAAAGCAAAGTGAAATAATTTTATTTCTTTTCTAACATGGTATCAGTAAAGTATTCAATAGAGGATTTTCCTCATTACACATATTGATCACGAGTTTTTCTACTTACTTAATTTACAATATAAATTACCCTGTAATAGAAAATGAAATCAGTATTATTTTATAGAAATTTAAGATTTTTTGTAATTATAATGTTTTTCTCTGCAAACAAGTAGGTAAGTATCCTTTATAAGAAGATATAAATTATAGAATTTTTTTAAAATATGAAATTTGATTTTCCATCATTTGCCAGATCTTTTAATAGTACGCCTAAACTATTAAAAGCCACTCATGCAAATCTATATTTAAATAATTTTAATTTTTTTATCAGGATTTTAGATGATATCATCCTGTTGATTTTAATTTATTTTTTGTGTAGATTTTAACTTGTTTTCAAAATAGTTACATGCTTTAATACAAAACACATATGTCATACACGATGTTTATTGTATGCAACTACATAATGAACCAATATTAAAAAAAAATAAATAACAAAAAAAAAAATAACGGAAACAAAATTCGGAAATTATTTTGTACATAGTATATCCTGTACGATGAAGTACTGCTCTACAATGATCCTAATATGTACATATTTTTGTGTAATTTTAATATTTTCTCAATGAGCCCTTCTAAAATATCAGTTATTAAAAAATTGTTTTTATCCATAATATTAGGGTATCAAATAAAATAAAGAAGATAGAAATCTTAAAAATACTCAAGCATTATAACTTTCAGTAAATATATAAACTTGCAATTTAAATTTAAAAGATAAGGTTTTAAATTTTTAAAGATTCTTGATTTCAAGATCTTTGAAGATTCAACCTTGATATACTTTCGTACTTATGTGGACTCCTATTTAACATTCCTAAAGGTACTTAAACAAAAAAAAAATTATTACAGATTATTATATTTACTTTCAATAATGTATTAGACGTCTTATTTCAAGACCATTATAAATTTGAACTTCACATAGTAATTAAATATTTGCCCTATTCTTGTAATTAAAAGAAATATTATTAAAGGATAAAATTAACTCTTATTTTGAAAATTTGAGTATATAATTAGCAATGTTTTTGACATTCTATATTTTAAACTCATAACCAAAGTTCTGTATTGAAAAATAATATATTTGCTTAGAGTATAAAAAACATTTTCAATTTGAATCTAATTGCGCTCTCGATAATTTGAAACAAAATTTTGAAGTATGTTGCATTTTGTATTATGAAAATAATAATACAATTCTTTTTAATTAAAAACATGTTCTGCACTTTACTGTTTAGTTAAGTGTTTTATGATCAAATTACTCAAAAAGTTAAATCTACAAATATAGTTTTCAAATAGTACATAAATAGTCTATAAATATAAAAAAAAAAAAAATTAAAATATAACTTGGATAAAAAAAAGTATAATAAGAATTAGTGGTTTAACGCAACATGCAAGCAAAAATGCATAAAAGCTGGATGTATGTAATAATAATCAATTTTGGATCAACATTAGACTCGATAAATGTTATACTAATAATTTTTCAAACATAGAATTAGTTAAATATATTACAAATATATTTGATATGCATAATAATTCATTAACTATACAGCACTTCGTAATCTCGCTGTGCTGCTACACATAACGATAAAGTACTGTGGTATTTGAAACTCGTTCTAAAATTTTATAAATATTTATTTTCCTAATCTGCAGACTGCATTGATTTTACTATACAATTTAAGACCATCTAACCATAAGAAAATTATGAAAATTTAATTTAGAAAATAATGGTAAATCTTAAGTAATGGTATGTTATATTTTGATGCCTTGCAGAAAAATAAAACATGTGTAATGTTAAACAAAAAAAAAAATTGAAGAATAATTTATTCATTTAATTTAGTCTGAAATTCCTATCAACAAAAACGGCTTCTTTCTCTTCTCGGTCTGTATATTATATAAATCTAAATCTCAGTCAAATATTTATAATCTTGATGATATTTACATTATTAATGTGAAAATATTTTCAAAAATGAAAATAAAAGAAAGTATATATAACATTAGATTATTATATAAGTTTTTTTTCTTCCTGTAATATTTTATTTGATTTTAAAATTAATGTTCATTTTTATATTAAAGAAATTTATATATTTTACCTTTAAGACCTAATATTTCATTTAAAAAAAATAAAATAAAAAATAAAATAAAAGAAAAATTTTAAAATATTTTTCGATTATTACTTACTGGTGAAACATTATTTAAACAAAAAATAATATTATTAATAAAATTATTTGAATGAAATAAATTTGTTACAAGTTCTATTATAGAAATAATAACTTTAAGAGCTTATACCTAAGTTGAAGTGTAATGCGAGATTTTAAGTAAAGAAAGTTATACCGAAAGAATAACTTTTTGTTCTCCTTTACACTTCAGCACCAATTCTATAATAAATTAGTAAGTATGTAATAAGTCTATAAAGAGTCGAATAAGTAGAGCGTTAAGTCCTTAAGACAATATTTAATTTATTTGTATGTTTGATATTCAATTTTTAGAACTATTTCAAAGTTTAAAGATATTCGTCTCAAATTCAGAAGAAATTAATTATATTTTACATAAATAAATACTCGTTTTATTGCCGCAAAGTTTTGTGTTCAATTTTATGTGTATAATATATATACAATTCAATTACCAATTTTAGGTCGTCAAAAATTAGTTATATAATTTATTTATTATAATATTAATAATTCCATATGAAATGTAAGTCATCATGTAAGTTTCTATAAGTTTTCTATAAATTATTTAAACGGATTTTGTTATATATTTTTATTTATCTAAATCAAAATTTCATCATTATGTAAATTTTATTTCCAAAATTTTTAAGCAAAATGTTATTCAAAAAATTTTCATTTTTGGTTTTAATGTATTTTTGCATATTTATATGAAAAAAAAAAAACTGAAAATATAAAAAGGAATAAAAGCATTTAGAAAAAGAAAAATATAAACATTATGTATGTTTACATATTACATTTGGAAAAGGATATAGTGAAAAAAAAATTTTTTTACATACATAAGTATGGTTTCATTGTAACTAAATTTTGAATAATGAATTAAAGAAAATTGATTAAATTAGTCATGGAAGCTTGTTAATATATCAATCAGAAATCTTTATAGATTTTAATGTATTCTACTAAATCTCATAGATTTATGATATGTATGAACATGAACTGTAATATCATAAACTCTAGTATTAATACAAAGAAAAGCTAACGTTATCATTATTTAAAATGAAGACCTATTTAATAATCTTCTTGATGTAATATTATTTTTCGCTAATAATTCAAACATTAAGTTAAAATAATTATTCAATTGGTGTAGAACTCTATAACAAAATACAGAATTATCGCGAAATAAATAAAATAAAATAATATTTTTTTAACAATGTTTTATGTTTTATCAATCATATGCTTCTAGTAAAAAAGGGAAATAAACATTTAATCAAGGCCGATATACTATTTAGACATGCTATGACATTGTTTTAGGTTTTATTTTGTACGAATTGACAGAGAAACTACATGGAATAAATTTAGGATCCCAACCAAATTAAAGTTTCAAATTTAAGCTTCTTATTTTATGTATATAAATTCCAATTCTTTTCTAAACTTATATAAATGTCTCTTGAAAAGCTCTTTTAGATTATGACCAAAATGGCATTCTTTGAAAACTTAAAAAAAACAATTAAATTGCAGTAGGTATACAACTTTGATTTCTTTAAGCTTATTAAATAAAATTAGTTATAATTTGAAAATTTTAATATTCTGACATGTCAAATCTTATTTTGTCTATGTAGAAGCTTCAGTGTAAAAATTTTCTTATATATAGTAATAATATCAAAGAATTGAGAAATAACAAAATGAACAAAAAGAAATGTTTTTTTTTTTTGAAAAACACTAAAGAATTATTATGATATATCATTCTTTTAACAATCCCAAGGATAATATGAAAAAGAAAAACAATAATAAATTTTTTTTTTAGCCACAGGATGGATTTTTTTTTTTTATTTTCATATTTGGCATTTTATACATTATTTTGAGTTACGCATAAAAACGTGGTTAACGATACTCAAGAAATGAAAAATTGCAGAACAGAAAAGGATTTTTTTTTTCCTTGTATTGTTACAAAACGTATAAAAAAGGTGTTATTCCCTGCAGTGATAACATCAGCCATTAACTCAGTCAGTGGTCTTTTATATTAAAATATTTATAGACAGAGAGCAAAAAACAAAAAAAAAAAACAAGTAAACAAGAAAATTTATTGTCGAAATAAAAAATTTTAAAAGCTTAATAAATTTTTTTTGGTACATCGAAAACCGAAAAATGATTTTCGATGAAATTGAATGAAATTTGATTGACTTTGGTTTTGTTTTTTTTATTTTTTTTTTGAATTATTGAAGTTTGTCGAACAAATTTTGAAATTATTAAGAGCTCTTTCAGAAGCTGTATTCTGCGCCTTTAAGATTTTATATGTGTCTCTATAATATAGTATGCCATAAGGAGTTTTTTCTGACTATTTTCCTATAAAATATTTCTTGTGACAGAATAAGTATTCCAGAATCGCAATTCAATATCTCAGATATAAAATTTAGTGTCCTGAATTACTCAATTATTCAATATGAAATATCTCTGGGAGACAAAACACAAGTTTGAAATATTTACATTAAATTACACATAAGTATAAATAAGTTATTATAAAATTATGTTTTGTCCTTTATTTTAATTTATCTCGAATACAGTATCATTGTTTGATAGAGGACTAAAAATATTTTATTTCGGTGTTTGTAATTATTGAAGTTTTTTTTCAAATTCCTATTTTAATTCTTTTAAAATTTTTTCTACACATAAACATAATCTAGCTGTCGTTTTCATGGTGGAAAAAACTGTTTTTTAGGAAATTGAGAGCGATATTGCCAAATTTTTAACATTAGGGGGATGAGTCTTTTAGTTCTTCATTATTCCAATCTAATGTTCGAAGAAATTAAGACTTTTCAAAAACTCTTTTAAATTCGCAATATTCAAATTTTTCAATTTTTGTCTTCTTCAATGAAATGGGTTAATGTGTAAAATTTATTCAAATTTGAAATAAAATAATTTTTTTTTTTATTTTTATAATAAAGACAAAAGATTTCGTATTTAAGTTCAAAATGATAAGAATGAGGGGTTTATAAAAAGGAATAATATAAAAATAAAAAAAAAATTAAAAATTATTTTCGAACTTGGAATAAAAATATTCATAACTGTATTGTTGATTACGATATTGACTTCATATTCAAAGTTACATAAATATCGTTATTATAATAATTTATTGCATAATTTTTTTTTTGTTGTTTTTCTTGAAATGGGGATTAAAAATTACTTTTTTTGTTTAATGGAATAGCTGAAGAAAAGAAATTTTAAAGTAATAGGGAGTTAAAAAAAAAAAAAGGGAAAGAACTTATATATGTGATGGGTACGGTTTGGTTGTATTAACAGGAAACATTATGATCTTATGTTTTTTGAAAAAAAAAAAAAAAAAGTAAATAAAAAATAAAATAAAGTAATATTATACTATAAAATGGAACAATCTACTGTTCTTATATAAGAATACTGATATTAAAATGTTGTAATTTTGATAGTAGAAAATATTTGTGTCTTTTAAAAAATATATTCAATATACAGACTGTCGAACAAAAGTAGATAATAAATAATCAAACGAATAATCAAAAGCATGGAAACTTATTTATTTTTATTTGTCTTTATATCCCTCCCACCGGCAAACTGCTTGGTCGATTTTGATTTTACCAATGCACTAAAACATATATGTTCGTAATCTCGTTTATTTTGTGAATAAACGATACGTAAGAGCTCTCAACCGACCAAAAAGCCAAAATTATTTGCGTACAAATATTTTATCTTATGTTTATTTTACTTCAATTTTAGGAGCCCAAAATAAAATGTTTAGTCCCCAATTGGGTTCGAGAATTCAAACTATGTGATGAAAATGGATTTCCAAGTCCATGAAATTAGCAAAAGCTGTCAATTGAAAAAACCTGAAACCCGCTATCAAATTTCAGGAAATAAATCACTTGTCATCTCTAAATTTCTATATGTACAATATATGCTCAATTGATTAATGTTTTGTTTTTGCATAAAGAGTATGTATAGGAACTCTTTTTTTTGCGAGTCTTCGATTTTTATAAAAATAATTTTTTATTTTTTTTTATTCGTACTATTTTAACATGAAAAAGGCAATGCGTTATTTTAAATATTTATATTAATATGTATTTTTAATCTTGTTATTTTTGTTTTAATTCTGATAACGTCGTATGTACAACACACTACAAAAGGTAAGTGTGTACCTGAACTCTTTTTTTTTTTTTTTTTTTTCTCTTGTTATTGTTTTAAAACAAAAAAAAAAAGAAATATTTAATTTTTTTTTTGCAAATATTATTAATTTATTTGTTGCAAAAAATTCAAAAAAAAAAAAAAAAGGCCAAGGGCATTAATTTAAAACAATAAAATTGTATGCGATATTTATTTATTAACAATGTCAAAAAAAAAATTTCATTAATAATATTTTGATTGTGCTTTTTTTATTTTTTGACAAACTAACTATCCAGCTTTTTTTATTTATATGTATACGTTTTCTTTTAACAATTAATTAATAAAAAGTGTTTGAAAATGCAAATATTTATTGCAGGGGCTATTTGCTATTTTGTTTATTTTATGTTCTGCCCACTTTAAAAACAAAAAAGTTAAAAATAATAAATAAATAAAAATACAAAATAAACCAATTGAAAAAATAAAAATAAAAAAATTAAAATGAAATTCTGGGAAAAAAAAGACCAAATAAAAATAAATTTATATGTATTTTCACTTTATAGGTCGAATGTCATATAATTTTCTAAGAGAAGGCGATAAAAATATATTTATTTAACTCAAGCTTTTGGAAATTTAAAAATATTTTTATTCAACGCTTTTTGAAATGAGGAGAAAAAAATTAAATTTTATACTTTATTTTGGCATTATATTTTCTATAATATAAAAACTATCACATAAAAATTTTTAAATTGAAAGATTTTTTATGTCAAGAATAGTGTACGGCGATGTTGAAGTTACTTCACTTTGTTATTTTTTTTTTTCATATTATGTCTTTATCTACACAATACCTAGATTGAAAGTAGATAAAAGAAGAATATTATTTTGAAACGAATCGTTCGTTCAGACGAAGTTTATGTATATTTGTTTACATTGGACAGACAAATAATTTAAATAATATAACAAATACAGTAATAAAATAAATAAAATAATTAAAAAAAAAACTATTATGAAAAATATTTCTTTCTTAATTTAAATTATATTTTTTTTAAATATCAATTTTTTGTTATTTCTAAAAATCTAATTATTTTACTAGTTTGATTAAAATACAAATTAAAATTGATAATACATAGTCAATGCATATCATTTCGCGAAAAACCTGTTCTCGTTTAGGTCTTCATTAAAAACTGTAGAACGCAACATGTTTGGAGCTAAAAGATTTTTATGTGACCTTAAGGTTGAATATATCTCGTTTTCCAATGAAAAATTTTTAGTTAGTATGCATGAAAATATATTCGTTAGTATTTAAAAAAGTACAATGAGATAAAAACTTTTAATAAAAGTTTTTTTCTTAAAACAAAATCATAATAATAATTTGGAATGCAAATTTATTTGAGAGTAAATGCAATAATGTTGTATCCATAGTTTCTTTTAAAATAAATTTAATTTTTATTTTAATTTATTTATATTTTCAGGACAGTAGATGATATTCCCAACTGAAAATAAAAATATTAAATTATTGAATTTTATTTATTATTGTTGGCAAAATACACTTATTTAAATATGGTTAAACAATCAAGCTGGAAGTAATATTATTAAAATTATTATATTTTTTGATTTGATCAATTTTTCAAAAATAAGTTGCTTTATGAACAAGTGTTAAGCTTTCAATCAATAATTTTATTAATACTTTGTTTGTATATACTTATATAGTATTTCAATTAATTCACTCAAAATTCTACTAAAAGATAAACTATATATAAAACAAATTAATAATCCATCTAGGATGCATAAAATTTTTTTTTACCAATTTTGTATCAGTTTGCTTAAGGGGTCAATACATAACATAAACATAAATTTTACGCGCTACAATTTATTACACATTATCATAAAACACAATTTGTTTTTTTACTTTGCTAAATATATTTCTTTACTACAAAATATCTAAGAATTTTATTAAAAGTTTAATATTTTTGTAGTTAGTACTAAGGAAATCACAGAATTGGCACGAGACGATGTCTCGTTGCATATATTTATATATTCAGAATTGAAATAAGTTATAAAGCTGTTAAATATAATTTTGTCATATTTATTAACGAGGCGAATTTTACGAATATAAACTTACGTCGAAAGCAGTACGACCGATGCTAAGTATTCTTTAAAGTTTGTTCAACGTCAACTTAGTGAATCCAAGTTTTTCAAATTTTTATAATTTTTTGATCTGGTAATCAATGGTTATATTAAATAAATACCCTTATATGAAAACTATCTGTTCATAAACACTATTGAAACTATGATAATTGTCAAGGAACTCGCGAGGGTTCTTACATAGTATACACAGTTCTCTTCTTCGTTATACAGAATCTTTAGTATTTAGTTCTTTTGATTAGAACGCTATACTACAAATTCAACAAAACAATATATTTATATATATTTATGTTAAACTTTATCTTAAAACGCTTTGTCACGAATCGTCTTGTGTTAAAGTTGCTTAACAAAATTTAAATACAACTTGAATCGATAAAAGTTGGTCAACTAAAACAAAGATTTTAATTTTAAGATAATTTTAATTGAACGATAAAGTTTCATTTGAATGGCTAAAAAAAATTGATTCATTCTAAAAAATTTTTTTTAGTGAAAATATTTATTATCTGATTTTTCTTAATATTTTTTTGTTGGAATATAATTATGATTTAATTTAATACCTACTGTTATTTATTGAAAAAATATCAAATTTCTTATTCATGTTAATAATTGTGTCTTATACTTGATCGTAAGAACTTCATCCTTTATTTACAATTTATGTTCATACTAGATATATAAGATTTAATATCAATATGTTTTAAATATATCTATAAATCTTTTATGTTACAGACAAGATTATTGTTATATAAATCTTTTTTTTTTATTATTTATTAAAAAAAAAAAAAAAAGGTAATTGAACTCTAAATTTAAATCATAAATAGTTCAAAGATATTATTTTCTATTTTTCTTTTTCATTTTTTTTTTATTATTTGCTGCATTTTTGATTTTTCTTTATTCAAAAGTAAATAGATTTCTTGACTCGCAGCCAAGGAGCACAAACATTTTAAACAAGAATGCATTTCTCTTCTACCATGATGAGAAAATTTTTATAACTTTTGAGACAATGTGGAGACACCATTTATAAAAGAAATTCGAACTTAAGAAATATAAATGTTTATTTTCCTTTTAGCTTTAAAAATGTATGAAAAATCTTATTCATATAATATCTATTTTCTTTTTCTTTTATTTTTCTTCAAAAATTTTCTTCTATGTTTTTTTTCTTATGCGATTTATGGTATAAGTTCGGAAAATTGTTAGCATAAATGGTTTTTCATAGAAAATTTCTTTCTATTGTTTTTTCAATGATTTCAGAAAAAGTTCAGATCATGATAAGAAATTGAAACAAATTTGCAAAAAAAAAATAAAAAATAAAGTTCAATAAAAAAAATTTTATGTAGATATTTTTATTTTTCATCTTTTTAGTTTAAAACTGTATAATGTAATTGTTGTTTATCTGCAATTTTCATATTGTTATAGCATTTCTGATAACCATAATCGTTAAGATTATCATAAAAAAAAGAAGAAAATTTGAATGACCACAAGTTGGTGAAAATCATGGGAAAATTGTGTGATATGGTTTTTCTTAATTAAATATTTGAATTTAAGTTTAAAGTATATATATCTTATGGTTTATACATTTTTATTTTGCTTGACAATTATTTTTATCGATAATTTAGAAAGTTCTATTATAGAATAGTTAATTATTTATAGACATATAAATGTATAATTTTGTGCATTTTTAAGTTACAGAATATAGTTTTATATGCCTCAAAAAAATCCATGTTCCATTTTTATTGCATATTATCTTGTTCATCTTTTTTACTTGTCTATATCATTTTCAAAATTCATACTTTTTTACTACATGCATTTTTGTTTACGATTTCTTTGACCTTTTTGAAATAATATATTATTATTATAAATTTTATGTACTACATAATATTTTTGACTTTTCATTTAATAAAAATATTTTTTTTTGCTCTTCTTCTGAAATAATAAAATTGTCATAAATTCGGCGCCAATCATTTTATGATAGTTATTTTTTTTTTTTAAAGATTTTTGTTTATTTTTTAATATTCACATAAGGTTTATAGATTAAATTGAAAAACAAAATCTTTGATTCGTCGAAATCAAATTATAAATTTTATTATTATTTTTTATAAGTATTAATAATGTATGATGAACATTGGCGTCAATTTAAAAAAAAAATATATATAATATATTAAACTCAAAAAATAATAATAAAAATAATGAAGGTACGTAGATGTTTTTTTCTACAAAAATATATTGTTCAAAACAAATTATAATTATTTCTCGAAGTGAAATAAGAAATATAAATTATTATACGAATTGGTGAAGATAAAACGTTTGCAACGTTTCAAATTTTGGTGCATTTTCGATACGTTGCTTCAAAACGTAGTGGAATATTCATAGTTATATTTTATATTTTAAGAATAGTTTTTTTCCATACAAAAAAGATAAAAATATCTTGTCATATAATCAAAATTTTCAATTTCAATTAAAAAATGTTATATACTTTATTTAAATTTTATAAACTTACTTTTATTAATATTATCTTACATTATATATAAGCTTATTATATGATGATAAAAAATATTTCATATAATATTTTTTATAACTAAGTATGTATATATCTTTTTAATGATGAGATGATTGGCAAAGCTATAATTTTAAATTTTTGCATAAATTGGATACATATTAAATTTTTTATCCCCTTTTATGGAAACAAAATATCTCATAATAATATTACACTTGAGATTAACGCTGTTAAAATACCGTCAGGAAAAGTTAAACCATTATCATAAGTTTCTTTTTATTATACTGTTTACTTTTGGTGGTTAGTTAAAATTCTTTATAAATTCAATATTTTCATATTTCAAAAATATTATTAATATTACGGAAGGTTTGCGTTAAATTATAATTAAATATTTGATTATATCAAAAAAAGTAACTTAAAATTCTATATTAAAGTTTCTTTTAATAGTTTTATTATAATTATTTCATATGTATTTATTTGTTCACTTGTTTACATATTTTTACTGAAACACGTACTGAAAACTTAATTACAATTTGATTAATTTTACCAAAGTTCTACTAAATTTTTTTTTAATTCAATTAAAAAGGAATTCACACATATAATTTAACTAAATTTATTTAATAACATTTATTTTTTTTGTATATATATAGGCTGTTATGATGTATAATAAAATGTTTAACCCAAAATAAGCATAAAATGGTGTTTGTTAAAATATCAAACCTATATCTTATGAAATTTAATCATATTTTAAATTTATAATGAGTCACTAAAGTGTCGTCGCATCTTTTAAGAATTTTATCTTTCTATAAGCTAAAATGGAGCCCTTCATTAATATTTAATTATTCTAAAGTGGAATATAATTTACCAACAAGAAAAGTTTTATGAAAATTTTACGATTTTAAATAAAATTTTCATAAAAAGGCGCCACATTTCATAATTTCATAAAATCTTGTTATAAGAAAAAGTGTTAAATTGTTTTGTTTTTCTTTTCTTATGGTAATTAATCAACAATTTTCTGCTTAATATCATTTTCATAATATAATTTTCTTGATATAATAAACTTAATATTTATATAGGTACAGACGTACAGATATATTTATTATAATATAATATGTAAAAAAATATCTATAAAAAAATACTGTATTAGAAATATTAGAATAAACCAATATTATTGAAAAGTTATTTCTTTAAAATTAGTTTTAATTTTTTATTGCAATATGAAAGTTAAAGGAAATATTTCACTAGCAGAATATAATAATATAAATTTAATCTCTTTGATAATATTGATGATTAAAATATGATGCTGATGTTTATGCTTTCTATGCATTATTATAGAAATTATGTAAATATATGTTATTGACGAAAATTTATTAAAATGTTTTTTTTTATTGCATTTATTCTTTTTTCTGATCATGCTTCTTAATTTTAAATTTTTTTGTGGATGGAAGTAAACCGACTAAATATATATTCTATGTTTGTGTTTTTAAATTATATGTTTAGTTATCATCATTTAAATTTTTTGTCGAATATTTTTGTCTAATTAAAACCCTACTAAATGAATGCAAATGTTAAAACATAAAAATGCAAATTGTGGAAATGAATCAATAAAAATAAAAAAAAACAATGCAATTAAACAGAACAATCTGAATTTGTTGATTTATTAATATATGCATGTTTTAGACCAAGTTTATAAAAATTATATAACAAGTATGTGTATTCATTATATGCATTTTATAATAAAAACTTTCTTTTACATAGTTTGTTGCCAAAAAAATAAAAAAAATGAATAAAACAAGAATTTAACATTAATAATTATATTTAAATATATTTGGAAGAGAGAAAAAAAAACGATATAAAATTTATTTTTCTTTTAATAACTTTTGTATACAGTGATATGAATAATTTTTACATAGTTCATTTTTTTATTTTTATTATTATTTATGATAAATGAATATTGTGCAATAAATTTAACATAATAATAAATATTAATAAAGTAAAAAACAAAAAAAAAAAAAACAAAAATATGCATAAAGAATTCATCGTTCTACTTATGAATTAAAATAATTTTGGCTCAGTTTTAAATAGCTTTATATAATTTTTTAATGTAATTTGTTCTCTGATTTGAATGAAAATAATTTTTATAATTATGAGCTGCAAATTAGTAATCTTCATTGTTATCATTTTTTTTTTTAATTTTTTTTTTCCAACCATTTATCATGTTTTCGATATTCAAAATACACTAAAAATTTAATTAGAAAACATGAATAATGTATACGGAAATAAATAACTTCGAAATAAAGACCTTAAAGTAAGAAGATACTAAATTTAAAAAACTTGTGTGTATCGCAAACAAGTTATTAACAAATTTTTCCCGATATTTTTTCAAAAAATTATTATTATCCTGCAACCTGAGTGCAGGGATGCTATAATTATTTTCTTTCCACATATATATAGAATTTTAAAAACAACATTTTATTTAATTTTTCGTAATCCCTTAATCCCGAGTTAAACTTCTTTTTCCGAATTTTAATTTACCATCGACATTTCATTAAATATCAATTAAAAAAAATTAATTAAAAAATATTTTCCGCAAACAATAAATTTTTTTTATTTATTTTTAGTGTTACAAAAAAAATAAATTTCATAAAAAAGAAATTAATAAACCTTCCTTAAATCACGTATATTTTGGTTGATTTCATGAGAATATGTCAAAATCAAAATGCAATAAAATTATATATAGTAGGTATATAGAAATCAGATCATGAATTTAATTTTCATTTGAGATATATAGATGCAAAACATGCAGACTATGCAATTAAATTTCCATTATTTCATATAAAAAAATAATTTATGTTTATTAGTCACGATATGAAAAATCTTAAAAAAAAAAATTCAATGTTAACATGGAGCATTTTTTTTTTAATAAAAGAAGAAGTTATGATGAAAAACAAAGTATAGAAAATTGTTTATAAAAAATTATCTTTAAAAGTAATTTCACATCAATAACTAATTTATACTTTTAACTATAGATACTTATTTTGGAATGAAATTATGATTTTGTTATGTTCCCTAACATCATAAAGAAAAATATAATTTTAAATTTAGCTAAAATTAATCTTTCTAAACTGTGTCCCAGCGACAAATAAAGTTATCAAAACTTGCACAAACAGTATTTTGTTACATAAATTTACATAAATCATATATTGATAGGGGTTATAAGAACGATATTTTCAATTTCAAAATCTAGTGTAATAGTCCTGTATCAAATGTATAAGAAAAAAATGTTATGTTCATGAAAAAAAAAAAAACTCGACAATCTAAGATTTTTGTCACAAAGTCACGAGTAAAAAATTGAAATTCGCATAAAAAACTGTATAATGAAAATCTAAAAGCACTTCATTAAAATACGTGACTTAATTTTCTGACATGTTTTCACTTTCTTCCGTCAATCAAAATGTACTCGAATTTTTTATTTTTTTATTCATATAAACCATTTTTATCCTTTGGAAATAATATATTTGTATGAATATAAAAATTTCAGGTTTATACTTCTGTTTATAATGAAAGAGAATAATAAAGCACAAAATAAACTATGTATAGTGATAAGAATATGAATGATGTAGTCTGTTGAATTGATTATTTATTTTAACGTTGGCATTGAAGGTAAAAAAACTTGTTTTAAACCATATGAACTTAATATTATTTAATTATTATAAATCTCAATTTCAAGCCCAATGAAACAAAACATACTTTATTTTTGTATCAAAGATCTTTGTACTCATTAACCATTACAATAAATGGTTCGGATACTTAGATACCAAGTATCCGAAATTCTCTGCCTCAGACATACTTTGTGCCTCATTAGGTTCAAAGTTAGTCATAGTTGCTGGTCATTAGTCTTATTGCAGCTCTTAGTGGTAATATACAAATAAATATAGAATTTTCCAGCGACATTTTATCTGAACCATATAAGTCTGTAGACATTTTTGATACAATCATCCAGAGTTAAGTCCAAAAAAACCCTTAAATATTAACAACAACAAATTAAGCGCTTAGTGAAACTGAAGGATTAAACTGTTAATTGAAGGTACCTTATTTTTCTTATTTGAAATATAATAAGTCTACAAACTTCCTCATTCGAGAAGTAGTGACTGTCTTTAATGCAATACGCGGATAGAAATGAGTGTGTCGATATTACTCCCCTGACATTATTCGCCTTACTCGAAATTTATATTCAATTCTTGAAATTAATAAAAGTTTACAATATGTATGCCCAACAGTTAAATTTTGGGTAAACACAATGAATATGAAAATAATTCACGTATGTTTTCTTTTAATGCTTAAATAATATTATTTTTAAGAAATTTTAATCAAAAGAATAAAAACAAAAATTTTATATAATATTTTCGTTAAAATTTTGGTTTTTTTTTTTTAGAATTTATAATAACAAAATAATCCTGGATTTTTAAAAGTACGTAAAAAAAAAAATTTTTTTTTAAATTTATTATATCATTTGTTATTTTTAAGTTATATCTTCTTAATTAAGTAGCTGTTATTATTCTTAATTTAAGACAATATCCCATAAGACACGTATTGTCGTTAAAAACATATATTTTTTTTTTGTTTTCTTTATATATAAACACCCAAAATTTATAATAATAATGGTTGTGTAAAAAAAAGAAGAAGAAACATAAAAACATATGAGCTTTTATCAAAAGAGGATGTGTGTTTTGTATTGTATGCGTAAAATTTACATTTTCGCGATTATTCAATTTTAATTATTCAATGAAAAAAAAATCTAAAATATATAACTATAATTCTTTTATGCAAATTGAAAACTCTTAAAGTGATAGAGAAACCTAAAGTAAGCGACTGTGTAATAGTTTTAATTGACTAAAGATCGATAAAGATCTGAACACAAAGCGGATTGGTATATAGTATGACTGTGATTCGATCATTGAATTTATTCTCGACTAACAACTACCAATCAAAATTTTTCAATAAAATTATTATTTACTAAATAGTAATAATTTTTCCTAAACAGATATTCCTAATTTCTCTCATCCGGTGAATAGATTTTAAACATTTTGTATAAATGTTTTATGTTCACTTGAAATAATATAAATTACTATTATTTCAAAAGTTTGAAAAGTATAGAATTTTCGTTGAATTAAAATACAAAGACTTGAATCAAAAAGTTCGTTTCAAAATTTTTTGTTTCAGTGTATAGTGTTCAAGTTAAGGTCGAATAAATATCATGCTTAATAAAAGCGGGCATTTGTCATAAAAACTCAATTTCCAATAACAATAAAAACTTCAAAATCTACTTGGGGTACTAAGAAGTTATTTGTGTACGTTCTTGAGGGATTGGAAAATAAAAAAAAAAAAATTAATTATTTTATTTTGAGAAACTTTTTCCTTTATTATAAAATTATTCAAATATTTATAGGAAACCATTTCAAGTTTTATATGTTATATAGAAAAAATTAAGTTCAACAAAATGACATAATGTGTATGTAGATGGAAATTTTAATGTATATACATATATGAACTATTATGGTGCTATCAACATTAATATAGTAATTAAAAAAGTGAACAAAAAAGCAAAAGCTAAATAATAACAAAAAAAATAAATAAAATAAAATAAAATAAAACAAGTGAAAATAAATAAATAGAAGCTTTGTTTATTTAATTCTTTTTTTTTTATTTTTTATTTAAAAACAAAATAATATTTTTAGCATGCAAAATTAAATTATATTCACGTACTCCACGTCCTGGTACAATAAAAAATAATTTGCATAGTGCACATAGAGTTATTAAATCACAATATTTTCAATGTTTTTCCCAACTTTTAGGGAAAATTTCAAAAAACTTTGATTTTCATGTTTTACTATATACAGTTTGTTCTTCTTATTATTATTGTTTTTTTTTTTGTTTTTTACATGAAAATTAAATGTTTTGGTAATTACTATTATATTCATGTTCGACGGTGCGATACTATAAGAATTTTCTTTTGGCAGATTTATAATTAAAAGAAAAAAATTAACAAAATTATTAAAAAAATTTTGGAAAACTTTTATTAGTTTCAAAAATATTTGTTATTCTAACTGAATAAAATATTTTTGTTAAAATTTTCTCTTCAATCTCGTAATGATCACTAGTGTAGTAGTGATCAAAACTATAAACTGATTATAAATAATGTTTCCTTTCAACAAAACAGTCTTTTCAAAATATTTTTTAAGAAATTGACAGAATTATAAGATGAACAAAACACTTCAGGATGCATTTATATATACGAGGCGAGATTAAAAATACTTACTGTTATTGTTAATAAGTTATTACGAACTAGATCTAATGATTTTCAAGCCAAAAAAATAACTTTTACGATGATTAATTTTTTTATTTTTTATATATTTTATTTAACAAAAAAAAAACTATTATATTTCAAATAAAAAAACAAATTCTATAATAAGTTAGTTCTGAAATACTTTCAATAAAATGTTTCCTTTACATAGTTAACACTATGTGAAAAATTCATTCAATATTCTTCTAAGAAAAATTCAGGTTTTAAATTAATTGAAAAATGCACTTCTTTTAATGATTTATCGTTTAAGAAAATTATATTCTTATTATTCTGTTTTGATGTAAAATTTAAATGTTATAAAATGTACAAAGATTTAATTCGTTGGGGAAAATTTTGTGCTTAGGGATTTTAATAAATTTTATCATTAAGTTTTCATAAGAATACTTTAGTATAATAAATCTTTAAATAACAAATTAGAAAAACATTTATTTTTACGAGTACTCCACAACTTAACCAACATTTGAACTAGATTTTATGATATTATTTTTATAGTAAACAATTTTAACTTGTTTGTGTCTTTAAGAAAATTTTCAAATTCAAATCTCTTAATTACTGTATTATTATCTTCCTGAGTAGAAAAAGAAATCAAATTATTAATAGCTCTTATAATAGCTTTGAGCGTATTAAATTTCTCATTTTGTAATTTGCGCCACCAAAGTCAATTATTCGATTAAGATATTCAATTTAAGTGTTCATAAAATTGAAAAATGTACCGCATAAACTATATTTCGATCTTATTGATCACATTAGAGCTCATTCCGCGTTAAAAATGTATGTAGTGAACTTAAAATTGAGAGCTTGTTGAATTAAATAAAAAAAAAATTGTTTTTTGCGTAATGTTTAACTATAATGTCAGAGTTATTTTTTTTTTAGTCTTATAAATGTCATTTTAATAATGGTTATCAATGCAGAATAAAAAATTTATCTACACTACTCATATTTTCCGATATGTAAAAGCATTATTGTTAAAAATCCAATGAATAGGGTAAATCGGTACATATCTAAGTGTTAAACCATATTATTCTTATAAACTTATTGCAATTTTTTTTTTTTTGCTCTGTGAATTTTAAGAATTTTTACTTTTTTACAATTTTAAAAAATAAAAAAAAATAAAAAAAATACCAAGATTACAATATTTAACATAAATATGTTTTCATGAAAAAAAAATGAATGGATTATGCCAATTCCTTTAAATATTGTATTAAGGCAATAAAATGTATATTTTATGTAAGTTAAAGCATTTAAAAGAAAATGTTTTACATTATATGTATAATGGTGTTACATTTTATTTTATGTACATATTGTATAATATTCCCGCTGACATAAAATCTTTTTTCTGTTTTGCGAAATTTCAATTCAATAAATCAAGCAAAAAGAGGTAAATCTCTTTCAAAACTTTAACATTTAAATAATGAAGAATGACATTAAAATGTTAACTGTTACAAAAAAAAAAAATAAAAATAAAAAATAAAAATAAAAGTGTTACCTATTTACAGGTAAATAAAATCTGTTAGACATATTTCAACTTAGGCGCTGTTTTTTTTTTTTTTTTAATAATATTCTGAATATATTTTTCAAGAATACATTAACTTTTAGTATCTTTATGCAAAAATAATTCTTCACATCTGATGGTTCTTATATTCTTGCTGTGTTGTTATATTTCTTACTTTATAATAGAATCCAAGAAAAGCAAGATAATATTAAATATATACAACATATGGATGTTTCGTAAAATAAATGAAAACAATTTTTTTTTAAATTATACCAAACAATAGTTTTATTATATACACGTAAGTAATTCGCGGTATATATTTTATAAATATAATTGCCAATCTGAATATTGACAATACACATCTAAACATAATATACCTACTTGTGTGTTTCCAGGTATATCTTAGCATAAATATAAATATATCTTTGAATATTTTTAGATATTAAGTATTCAGTTTATTTAATTTAGTTTATTATGGTGCGCTTAGTTTTATATTAAAAATTATAGAACCAACTTAATAGAAAAAAACCAAATAGAAGATAGTTATTTTCGTTCATGCATTTAAGCAACAAAAAAACTAACTGCTTGCTTTCAAGACGGTAAGTCACTATGCAAATAACGTTTCCTTGATTGTTTTTTTTTTGATAACTAAGGCGAAACTAAACTTAGCAAAACAAATGTATAACTGACAAGGGCGTAGAATATTAAATGTTAATCTGAAGAATATGCTTAATGGGCGTACATGGTATACGTTTACTGAATAGAAAATTGGACACAATTAAGATATTCAATTTGTTTTAAACGATGAATGAAAATGGAAAATAATTTAAAGTTATTGTCAGGTTCGCTAGAAACCTTTTAATATAACTGCCTACATTAATTATTAAGTATAAATATAACTCCTTTTTTTGTGAAAATAAATTGTAACATTATTCAGTAACAACATATTATCTAATTCTTTAAAAATATAGACGGATCTGCATAATAATATATACTTCATGTATTGTATTTATAATAATTGTACATATTTGTATATTTTAGATTTTGCTTCTTTGTAACAGGTGAATGCGTTTAAATGTAATCCTTAAATGTAAAAAAAAAAAAAGTTCTGCCTGATGTTTACTTTGTAAATTTTTTATATTTTGCAAAAAAAATAAAAATACCTATATATAAATTTTATTATTCTTTTCTCTGTAAATATTATGTATATTTCAAAATATAACAAAGAACTGACTTTTGACTTTTGTTTCTAACAATGAAGATTTTGAATTTTTGAATAATAATTTGTTATTTTATTGTTATTATTATTATTATTATTATTATTTTTTAACTTTTTATGCTTTAAAATCAAATTCTAAGAACAAACATATAATGCCCAGGGGAAATTTTGTCATATGTGTGCCAGAGCGTTCCTTAAATATTTTCATAATTTCTGCTTGTTTTTTCTTTCAAAACAATTCATTTTTAACACCTCCTACGTACTCCTACATAGAAATTAAAATTTTATTTGAACATTTTGAATTATTCTATATGCAATATTGTATTTAAATTGAGAAACAAAAAAAAAACGTGGGACTAATATAATATTGTTAAAAAAGTTATCAAAAATATTTATACTCCTACAGATGTGAAAGAAATCCTTTTTTATTCTAACTTTATTTTTAATTCAATTTCAAAGATCTAGTCTAAAAATGTAAAACATAAATCTTAAACGCTGTCGTTTTATTAAATATTAAAATTACATAAATATTTTAATTTAAAATATTATTATTTTCAAAGTTTAAGGAGAATTTTGAAAACTAAATTTAATAAAATTAATAATTTATCTAAAAATATTAAATTTTGCAATAAATGTTTTTTCATTAATTTGTTGCTATCGCTGACTGTTCTTTCAAACCTCATTTAATATAGTTTTTTTTTTTATTCATTTTCAAAAACTCAATTTTATTATACTAGTTATTTTAAATATGAAATACTTCTACGAAAACTTAATATAAAATTTGAATTTAGGACTAAAAATTTTCAAAATGTCAGCAACATTACATTTTTTTACTATTTGAGGCAGGGCTGTGGAGTCGGAGTCGGAGTCGGAGTCGTGGAGTCGGAGTCGGTAGTTATTTTTGCTTGTTAGGAGTCGGAGTCGGAGTCGGAGTCAACAAAATAAAGCCGACTTCGACTCCGACTCCAAAACTATTAAATTTAAAGTATACTCGACCAAAACTTATTAAATTAAATAACACATTTTTATAATTATATTTTTATAATTAAATTTAACAAAGCAACAACCAAGTGTCTGGCACAGAAATCCAATAAAAATATATTATCACAATTTTTTGGTTTACTGGGAAAATTACGGAAAATACCCTTTTATGTTCATATTAAAATTTATGGTAATTTCGGAAAATACTATTTTTTATAATTGCTGGTGCGGGTACAGAAAGTATAGTACATTGGTATCAGACAGAGAGTCAAAGTAGTCAAAGTAGGAGTCGGAGTCGGAGTCGGAGTCGGAGTCGGAGTCGCCAAAGAAAAAAATGAGGAGTCGGAGTTGGAGTCGGTAATTTTGTTGACCGACTCCACAGCCCTGAATTTGATGTTCCTAGTAAATAACTAAAGCCGTGTTTTTCCATTTATTTATTATCGAAAACATACTTTTTAAGTAAATATAATGAGCTTACGATTATTACAACTAACAACTACAACTACTGTTTCTACAAAATCTAAATCTAAAATATGAACATATAAATTTGCCTACGAAAATTAAGAAAAAAAAATAAATTTTTTATATAATCCTTCTTCAAAAGCGAAACAATTATTATTGCAAAACAATTTTAATAAAATAAATTCTTAAAATTAAAATGTTCATTTTATATTAATTACATGTATACATATTTCATTTAATAGAAATTTAATTTAATATTTTATATTATGCTAAGCTATGTCAAGAAAATCATCTTCAATTATGTTTTTCATCTTCATTTCCTTTAATATGAATCTTTTCATTCGAAATTATAAACTTAATTAAATATTTAAATATTTTTTTTATATTAAAAACAAAAAATTCCAAAAAAACTGTGTATTACATAAATAACGTTGAGTTGATCTTAATGTATGAAAATCTTACGTTCGTGGTACGTGTTTCTAAGACTCACAAACCACCCGACCAATCGACACCATATTTGGTCTGCAGAAAGGTTTCTCTTTTGACATTGTGTGAGCGAAAAAACCTATTTATGATACTAATTAATAAATAAAGATCATCAATATATCTTACCACCAACGCCATTTCAAATTGAAGTGAACCCTTCATGAAGACCAAACTAACACATGTGCCAAATATGGTTTGGATTGGTTTAGTTATTCTTGAAAGTTTTGGATCTATGGTACGAAGTCCGTAGATCACGCAGGAAGCTTTATAAAATACAAAATAATAAATCACGAATATATTATATAAAAAAAAATTATGATATTTATACAATTTATATTAATAAAGCACAATATTTAACGAATCCCAAAATGTATTTATATTATATCAATGTGTACTTATGATTCATGTTAAATGTGTAGTGCATCAGAAAGTAAAATTAATTTAAGTTTTTAAATAAAATGAAATCTTCATCTTGGTACAGAACTACGTAGAAATATATAAAAAAAAAAAAAAAAATTGGAATCTCATTCCCAGATTATTTATGATAAAAATACATAAAAAAAAAACTTTGACATCTTTTTTAAGTTTCAATGTTTAAAAGTTAATTTTTGTTTGATTGGTGTAAGTTTTCGATATTTGAAAATATAATTAAAAATTGACAATGACATAGTTTCTAGCAAAGATATAAAAAAACTTTTCATTTCTCTAAAGTTAAGAAAATTGCTCAATGCCATTTTCTCAGGCGCTCTACAGTTTTTAATTACGCATATTTTCAACGCATGATTTCAACTTTTTCCATGGCTCAGTTCTAAAGTTATTTCCAGGAAACAAAATCAAAAATAAATATATTTTTTATAATTTCATTAAATTGAAGCCATCTTTTGCTGAAATTTAATGACTATATTTTCAGCAAGTTAATGCAAACAAATATATTGGCCTGAAAATGTATTATAGGAGAAAGTGATTTCAAATATTTTTTATGCGAAGTTTTTGTGGTCAAAATATTGGAAATACATTTGCCATTAATAATAGGGATGTTTAAGGTGCTACATTTTTTTTTGTATATTACTCTATCCTAAATCCTAAAAGAATAACTCGACACACGGTGATCCGACGTAGTATTGAAAATATCATTTCAAATAGGTGACGTCCATTACTTTTTTCAATTTTAAAATATCTAATCTAATAGTATGGATATGTTTTTCAATATTATACAACAACTTCTTAGACAACACTGAACCTTCTTTTTACAGGCCAATTTAAGACTAAAATTAATTTTTATAAAGTGACTAAAGAAAGGCAAAATTAAATTTTTACGAATGAATAGAAAAATTTGTGAAAAAAATATCTCTCAATTATTTATCTAAATACAGAATAAAAAAATTCACCACACTAACTCATCGAAAAAATTCTCCAAACAAATTTGAGATTTTTTTTTTGTATAACAGTTTTCTTATTAGAGGAACAGATTGTCACAAAACAATATGAATTCTGATATTGAAATAATATCACTCCAAATACATTCATATTGTTGAAATTAAAAATTAAATTGAATTAAATATCTGCACATTTAAAATGCAATAAAAATTATAGGTATGCAACAATTTTCATACAATTTATAGTTCAGTTCAGTTCGAAATTCGTAGATTCTTCTATTTTTTTTGTCTTTTTACTTATTTGACAAATTTTTTATGTTTTTACAGTTCCCAACATCTGAAGACCCTGCTTCCGTATCAGAAACCGTATCAGACTTAATTTTTCTTGATATTATGTTGACTCAAGTTTAATTAAATGATCATTTACATTTACTTAGACAACACATATTATTATATAATTCTTACTTGTCGAACATATCCAGATATCATCATTATACCACAGTCTTATATGTCAACCAAATTAAATATTAATAAACCTTGCATAAATAAATTAATAGATTGTCATACTCATTGCCATGAAAACAATTTCATTCATTTTCGCACCTTTTGAATTTTTCATAATCATTATTAAAAATGTTTAATTTTATTATATTCATTACTAAATAATTAAAACTAATTAACCATAATAATTCTTTTATTTTCAAAACCACTAAAAGTTTAACGATTTCATTTTCATTTTTCCACAATTCAATGATTCAGGTATATAGGTTTATAAAATATATATCTTACTTTGTGTATACACTGAAACGAGTTAAATTGAAGATGGTTAATTTATTTCAATTATTTAATATCAATTAAATATGGGGCCATTGTATATGAATTTTAAAAATTTAGTTTTACAATCATAAATGAAATCATAAATTTGGCCAATAAATTCTTTGAAATTAAAGTGATTTTTGTCACTTTACCAATTTAAAGATAATGATGAGGTTCTCATATTTTCAAGGAACTTTTGTATTGAATCAATTTTCACTTTATGAGCTGTTAATATTTTAATGAGAAATAAACAAATGGCACTAAATAAATGTCTGTCAGTTTCGATAAAATATAAATAAAACTAAATTAAATTTAGAGTATACCTAATTGTTATAAAATTGCTTTAATGTTGAATTATGAGAAAATTAGAGTGGGGTTTTGAAACAATTAAATGAACCAAAAGTTATATACTTATTTTAATTAAATTATTTTCACGTTTGGTCTCTATTCTCTATTTTATACACCTATAATAAATCTCAAAATCAAATATTAGGCACAGTATTAGAATATTAAAATAAAAAATAAGATATTATATACTTATGCATATAGGTACATTAAATATTAAAAAAAAAACATTTTGTATCATTAATTTTTATTTGAAAAATTTTTTTTTCACTATATTCCAAAAATAACTTATACAAACCTTAAATAAATAATTATAAGAACAAAAATCTATCTGTTGAGTTAAATTTATACTTAAATATTATTTTATGAAGGAAAACATATCAAAAAGTTGATACAATGTAAAATTAACTAAAAAAAAACAAATTAGATCACAAATTCAATTAAAGATTACCTAAATTTAATTATTCATTTAAAAACTAAATAATACTAAAGTCAGATAAAATTTTACTTCAAACAGCAACAAATTGATTATTTCTATATAGTTAAGATCTTTTAAAAATATAACTAAATATAATATAAATAATTTTGTAGATATTTTATAGAGATATATATATTCAGAACCTACATTAATACGTTTAAGTACATATATGAATTTTCTTTACCAAACATTTTCCAATTACCTAAAAGTATAGAAAATTTATTATTCATTATAATCCTCCCTTGATTCCAAAATTTAATTTTTGGAAAATACAAAATTAATAGAGAAACATAATAAAAGCAGCAACAGTATAATATTAATATATAGTTATATTGTTATATACAATATATATAGTTTAGTTTTGTGTATATATTTTCTTTTATTTTTGTACTTGAATGGTATCTCTAGTTAGTTTTAACAAAGAATAATATAACATTTTTGATATTTATACGTATATATTATATACATGTATCTGAACATATTTATGTTGAATTTGGTTTTTTTTTTCTTTTTAATTGATATAAAGACTTAGACGTCTACAAATTTTATACCAATTAAAGATCTTTTACATTGTTAAATAATAAGCTTTTTATAAAGCCTTAATAGGTAAAAAAAAGAAATTTTATTATTAATAGGCAAAAGAATATTATTTTAATTATAATGTTTGGGTTTACAATAAATTTTTTTTTTGTATCTTCTTATTTCTGCTTATACGAGTATAAAATAAATTTTTAAATATTATTATAGAATACAATATAAGTAATCATATTGACTATAATTATAAGAACAAGGTTCTTCAAAATTAATTAAAAATAATTGACCTTCGAATTTTAGTATTACAGATTTTTGAAAATAAATTTTTAAAATTCAGTCATTAGATTTTAGAATTCTTATTTATGTTCAAGTACAGTACAGAAACTATCCATCTTTCTGAAATTAAGCTAGCTAAATAAATGATCTCGAAAAGCAAATTTTTTTGTGTGATTTTAATGATCCTATTTTACTATTAAATCAGACGATAATTAACTTCAAATTCTCAAAGAAATATCAGAATTAAATACTTTGACAGAATCATTTTGTTTAAGAGTTCATTATTATTTTCTGTATAGTCTACTGTTCTCTATTTTCAATATATAATAAAAGAATATTGTTATATAGATTTTATTTATTTACATTAAAGACTTTCTTTTATCATTATATTTTGTATATGTAATTTAAATAAAAGGTTAAACCCATTTCATTTTTATCAAGTACCTACATATTTATTAAAGAATTTTAAAAGAAATTATCCTATACATAGAATTTTTCCCATTAAATTGATATTTTCAATGAAGAAGGTACATACATATTTATACTATTAATACTTACGAACGTTTATATAAAATAAAAAAATTATAAAATTGTTATAAATTTATACGTTTTTATCTTTAATAAATAATCATTTAATTTACCCACACCGTCATCATTAATGTCAATATTTTTCTTTTTATCTTTTGCGAAAATAAGAAATAAAATAAAATCTTTAAGTTTTTTTTTTTATTTAATTTAAAGAAGGAAAATTTTATTTTGATTGAATTGATGTAATTAGTCAATTAACTTGACAAATTTTATGTTTTTAGTTTTTTGTTATTTCAGAAGGTCCTTTGACAATTATTTATCAATTTAAAATTTTAGGAAAAAAAATTGTGGCTATGCAAATCTTTTAATTATCACAAAAAATAATATAAGAATGAAATTTGATTATTTTTTGTGAATAGATAAATAATTTTATCATTAAAGAAGTGGTCGTTATTCGTGCTTTATATATATTTGTTATAAATATTGTTATGTTGTTCTGTGAGAAATTAAAATGGACATTGTTTGCATTTCAAAAGAAAAGAAGAAATAGAAATAAATTCTTCGTACTTTATTTATATCAAAAATTAGTAGTACTTAGAAGTAAATACTTAACATATTTTTTAATTTTTATTTGAAATTTGGAAAATGATTGAAATCCATTAGAATTTACTAAATTTCAGAATAACTATCCCTTTTCCAAAAAAAATCAGTTGTAGAAATGAATTCTTCGAATTAATTTTTTTCTCCTTTTTACCCTCTCTTAAATTATGGAGTTCAAATAGTTTTTGCTTGGATATCACGTAATTCTCCTACTTTAAAATAAAATTATATATATGCTATACATTACAGATATGTATATTTAATTGACCAAGCTACATTAAACTAAAATTGTTCCGAAGTGTTATTTAAGTAGATTTGAAAATGTCTATGGGCTTTCTCCAATTTTTCGTAAAAACCACTAAAACTAGAATTTTTCTTCCAGTGAAGGCGGTTATAATAATTGATTGATACCAATCCTAAGTACTGAAAAGCTGTTTTCCAATATATCTTATTTATACAGATATTAATTATTTTTCTTTTATATAGTGATTAGATACATTTATGTTCATTTATATCAGATACATTTTTTAGCACAATTTTCAAATGTCAGCAAACATTTCGTATCTCTGTACAAAAATTAAATAAAATTACTTGTTCCTATCTCTTACACTGGTCCTTTTACTTGTACTTAATATCTACATCTATCCTAGGTAAGTTTATGATATAATAATAATATAAATAATATACGTAATATAATAAAAATATAAACACAAAATTTTTGTCCAATTAGTTCTTTTTTTTCAGATTTTAAAACTACCAATTAGAAATGCACAATTACTATTATATTCCTCTATCTAATAAAATTGAAAATTATAAAATTCCTACACAATTTATAATTTTGCGTCAAGTATTTATTGCTTATATTTAACCCCAATTAATTAATTATAATTCTACTTTGTGTTATAATAAATGTGCTTTTATTAATATCTAATAATTACTAATATGAAATTGAAAATAGAATTCATTTTAATTTATGTCTTCAAGTTTTCACTACAATTTCATTCCAAACACCTTATTAAGAGAAACAAAAAGTTTAACACAAAAAAGTAACTACCTCAATTTTCCAACTGTGAAATAAAAGTTGGCGATTACATTTGTTCCCTTTGTAGAGTTTTAGATAAATATTGAAAAACTTTTTCTTATATGTTGTCTTTTTTTTGCATAAGTTCGTAGTCGTTTGTAGTTGCATAAGTTTGTAGTCGCAATGTTACGCTAAAATAAGAACTTTTCCCAGCTAAGATTTAAGAAACTAGAATAAAATTCTTTTTTACTGAATTTGTTTAATTTAGAATTGGAAACTGGAACATAAAATTAATAAAAAAAAACAAACCTTCAATACTTTATTTTTAAGAATGTTAAAAAGCAAAACAACTCTGATTTCACAACTCTACTATTATGGAGTTAGAAACAAATGACAAATAAAGAATTTTCATTGAATTTGAGTATGCAAATTTATGCTTAAAATTAAACGCAATATTAAATATTTTATATAGTCTAAATACGTTAAAATATTCCAAATACATATTACATTACGATTACACACTAAATACTATAATAATAACATTCCACTTTCTAGAAAGCAATACAACAAACTGTATGCATGATTTCGTTCTTTTATTACAAAAATAAAATAAAGACATCCTATGTGTCCTAAATGGATAGCTGCTCTTCTATATAACAAAAATTGGAATATAATAAATTACAGTGTGGTCAAAAAATATTTTAAAATTTGATCAAGGTATTACACTACACATAGGCATAAGGCACATATAAAATTATACATATATTTAAAAAGAATTATGACTATAAATTAACACCTTAATGAAAATGTTACAATTAAGGTAAAATAATTTATTCTTTTTTTATGTATTAGAAATATTGTATAAAATTTGTGGGGCCATAAATAATTTTAACTAAAATTTTAGTTTTGGAAATATCAAAAAAATATTTTTCATCTACTTCTTTCTTTTAAATTTAACAAATTGAGGGGGAATTTGAAGTTATATCTATTGCAGAGAATATTCAATGGAAAATTTCTTTCGTTCTGCATCATCGATTTAATGCACGAGAAATATTGCCAATCCGTTTTCGGTAGATATTATTTGGGATTTCTATTAAGTAACAATACATGTATAATTTTTTTTCCTACATTGTTCAATTTTAAGCTATGCATTTTATTTATAAGTCAAGTTCAGTACAAGCCGAGTCCATACATATATTTAAAACAATATTTTTAACATTTAATGACCTTTATTTTAAAAATTAGTTTGTTAACAAAATCAATAATTTATATGTACATTCATCTGTTTATTATATACTTATAAATTAAAAAAAAATCATTTTATATTTTATTGAATGGTTTAAATATATATTATATACAAATTAAATGATTTAATGCTTAATGTTTTAAGATTTATTGATAAATTTTGAAATAGAAAATAGAAAACGTAATAATGTTTATAATTCTATTAAATATTGTCAATAATATGAAATAACAGTATAATTATATGATAAAACACATCATCATACATAAAGTAGAAAATAAATCGTTATTATGTAAGTAATTAACAAGTTTTAACGTATACATTTACATTTCATATTTTTAATGAATTTCTTTGTTGTTTCTACTTTGATTAAATTTTCGAAAAATTATTACTTATACCTATAATTTCCACTGAATAGAATAGTCAACTTATGTAAAATTATCGAGCCTCATCTCTTCCGTATGTATAAAAAAATATCTGCTGAAAAAAATACAAATTTTTGATTTGGCGATTTAAATAAATTAGCTTATCATAATTATTTATATCAATCAGTTGTTCTTCTTACTCATTTATGTAAGTATTATATTTGGAAATAAAAAATTACAATTAAATTAATTTTCATGCACTAGCAATGAGCATTTTCATCATATCCTTACCCACTTATATATTTAAGGAGATATAATATCATTATAGTTAGAATATACTTGCGTGTATTTTAAGTTCAATCAAAAATTTTCTTCTATTTAAGACCTTACGTACCCAAGTCATATACTATAAACTATACTATACAATTTAATTAAGGAATTTATAGCTGAAGTAATGAAAAATATCTAAGTTTCTAGATAAGAAGTGATTTACGATAAAAAGGCATTACATAAATCTTAATTCATAGACAAAATATTTGTTGAGTAATTTAAAAAAAAAAAATGTTCAAAGCATGAGAAAAACAACATAAAATACAATTCAAGAATCTTCAATCTTATTTTCCCTCATTTTTTTTTTTCGTTTTGTTTTTGAATTATTGTTTAACGATTCTCTTCCTTTTTGTTATTTTAGGATGCAGGGGTAGACACATTACATGTTAAAATAACTTAGGAAACAAAATCAAGTGATTCCTTATGATTTGTTTACATTTTGATCATTGAAGCATAAAAGAAGACAAAAATGAAAATTGTAAACATTTTAAATGGCACTTTGACTTCATAATATTTGTATTGTGTCTTATATGAAAAAAAAAATTGTTTTTCATACAAGCTAAAGCTATCAATTATGTAGCAAGTTAGAAAATTTATGGCTTAATATTAATACTGTTAATGCCACATAATAAAATAAATTATATATAATGTCAGTGATATTGTATTTTATAAGCCTTTCAATATTTTTATTCTTTATAATTGGAATGTGGATAAGACTGCAGGAAATTTGTTTTTATTCGTCGTAAAAAAATAAGGGTCTAACCACTCTAACTTAATAGAACTCGCATAACAAAGCCTAACACCATCGAAGGAGTTCAACATTTGTGCAAAATAACTATGTAGTTTTACGCTTTAACTAAGAAATTTAAATAAGCTTGCTTTACTTTGTGATATATTGTACAAATTTGGAGCCCATTAGATCGAGTTATTTATGACTGTTAAAAAAGTGTGATTTTGATTAAATTAAGATAACATATAGTATTATTAACAAAACAACAATTACAAATTACACATAATGTAAACTTTTGTTCATATACCCTATCTAAAAAAAAAAAAGATTAAAGTGCTGTTAAGAAATCTTTGGGTTAAGCATAAAAATAAAAGATACTTGTCTAAATATTTACTTAACCAATTTACCTATCGTTAACTAAGCATAATAAAAAAAAAATAGGCAAATCATGTTCGTGTTTATTATATAATTTTTATGCGAAAAGAAAACAAAATTTTTCCCCATTCTATCAAAAGTTTTTATTTCACACATATTTATAAAATATCTCAAACAATTTAATCTGAAAATTGATATAAATTTTGTTTCATTATGTTTACGAATAACAAAAACATGGGTTTGTAGTGGTCAGGGTCCATTCGAACATTATTTTATTAAATTTTTTCTGATGAGTATGATATTTATGATTACAATTTTTTTTAATTAATTCATAGTATTAAAAATAGCCTTAATCCCTAGCAAAGATAATAGATTCACTTGAGAATCATAAAGAGTATCTCTAGTATAGTATCTCTATAGTGGCTATTAATTAATTACTCAACATAAAGAATATTTTCTTAAAATTAGAGCATGTTAAAAGAAAGTCTGCTGTAATGTAATAATAGTAATTTATTTTACTATTATAATTCTAGTTCTTCAAAAAAGATTATAATTTTTTTTTTATAATTAAAGTTTTTATCATAACTTTATATGATTTATTTTAAATTTGAGCTAAATTTATTAACCCAAAAGCTTATTTTACAAAACATTCTAAATGAAATCTAATCCTAATGTAATGAATTTTTAAAAGTTTTCAATTAGAATTATATACGAAAATAAAATAATATTTAAATTCTACGTACATATATATATAGAACATTATTCCATCTTTTTTATTTTTACAAAAAAAAAAAAATTTCCTGAAAGTGGAAATTTATGTTAAAAGTTATGTTTACTTATTTATGAGAATAATAATGTCCAAGGGAAAAAAAGATCAAAAATAAATTTATTCATAATTCTGTTTTTTCTTCTTTTTTTTTTTTTTGAATAAAAAAAATATATGTATTCTCAACCCTTATTAGAAATGTCCGTTTAATACATAATTATATATTCATAACGATACATGTAATAAATCATAATCAACACAGTTATCAAACATCAAGATAACAAAAACATTGACAAGAGGACAGAATTTAATAATCAATACATATATTATGGTTTACAAATTAGGTTTATTAAATTAAAATTATAAGTTCTTGTAAATTGCTTGTGGTATTATGAATTTTGTTTTTTTTTTCTTCTTGATTTTCATAATCAGACGTTTAATTTATTTTATGGTTTTAAAGTTTAAAGAAAATTTTAAATTATATACATATATAGAAACTTTTGTGGAAGGATGAAATTTATTATTTAATAAAATTCAATCTAAATGTTTAGTTAATATTTAATGAAAAATTTTGTCATAATATTATCAATATTCAGTTCTATTTCTAATATATAAATTATGATACAAAGTGCTGGAAAGTTCAATTTTTGATCGTCGATTTTGCAGTATAGAATATAGCATACTAGTCTGATCCCAAATGAATGACAAACTGTAATAATTCTGTTGTTCCCTGCAAAAAGTACATTATTTCCCAAATCTACAATAATTATTAATCGAAACTTATTTGAACATGCAAGAGAAAAAAAATGAAATTAATGTTGGAAGTTCTGTTGTTAAAATCATTTTAGCTAGAATCTATCCAAATACAAAATTTTTTATTCGAAGTAAATGATTTAACTTTCAAAAACTGATTAATAAATAAACTTTAAAAGTTCTAAAGTTTAAGGACCTTGTCCAAAAGTTTATTAATTTTTTTATGGTTTGAGATTAAATACAAAATTTTGTATGGTTGATTGAAAATTCTAGAAATTCCGATTGAAATCTTAATTAAGCAGTTAAAATGTATATACTAGTCAATGTCGTAATCTTTGATTTCTCTAATTTTTATTTATATTGCATTCATCACAAATTAAGTTATTGAAAAATTATTTAGTCGCCAATAAATTTAATCAATTTCGTATTTTGACAATAAAAGAAATGAGAACATTTTTATAAAATCATCAAAAAAAATTTTTTCCTTCTCTTGAAAACATTTTCAGCAATAATTTTATTATTAAAAAAAAATTATTTAATAACCACATTTAGGGTCACTGACCGAATTTCTACCGTTACCTCCTTTTAATTTGACCATCAATTAAATTTTTTTTTTATACATATTTTTTTCTTAATAGAATATCAACTGATTTAGACAGATTCGATTCCGCATTTTATTATTATTTTTAAAATTTTTTTTTATATAATTTACCTAATTTATAATTTTATAATAAAAATAATTTTTTTTTTTTTTAAATATTTGTTGTTTAATGTTAAATCCTAAAAATAGAAAATAAAATATATTAAAAACATTTCATTTTTTTTTTAACTTTAATTGAAAATTTAAAATAATTTATAAATAATTTTATTGACTTAAATATAAAATAAAATTTAAAAATAATTAATAAGAGAATTTGATTTTTTTTAATTTCAAATTTAGTGAAGGTAAGAAAAATTTTCCGTCAAAAGTTGTCTAATGAAATTTTTGGGTTAAATTCAGGTGCACTATCTGTGGCAGATTTGTGTAAAAAATTAATTAAAATAAAAATGTTTTTATTTTTTGACAGAAATGTGATGCCACGGTTTGGTGTTAATAATATCATTTAAATATTTGAAATGAAAATAGTTCGTTCAGTATGGTTCTATCCAAGGATTGATTAAATTCACCGTGAATTTAAATTTTTTAGAATGTTTTTTTAGGTTATCTAATTTTAAATCAAATACACGCGATTGCAACATTAAGATCGTTCTTTTTGTGTTTTTTTCTGTTTCATGAGAAGTATGTACTATCAGAAGTTTCAATAGTCTGGCTTCATATGAAATCATGTTAATATGTGTTCTGTAATATTTTTTATTTTTGAAAGGACTCAGCTAAATCAATTTGCTTGGGTGTATATAATATAGAAATATTTTTTTCTAATTTTTAGCTACATAATTAGTCAAAAGTAAGACAGAGAAAATTAAAGAATGATGACATCTTTGGGTTCACAATTTAGCAAAATACTGCTTTCGAAAAATATGAATAGTAAACCACCAAGTGAAACGCAAAGTGAAATATCATCAGCTGATAGTGACTGGAGTGATATTCGTTCAATTGCTGCAAAATTAGGCGTTGACAATCCGGATGATCTTTTGACGGAACGTTTTAAGATTGATCGACAAAAATTAGAAAATATGATCAAAGGTATATATAATGTTATTTTCAAGTACACGCGATGAGACATTTAAACTGACTGTAGAGGTGATAAGATTATTAACGACGTACTTACAATTTTCCTAAAATACTAAACATCTTAAGTACTAAACACAATTGAGGCGACAGCGACAACGACAGCGATAGCGACTATCAAAAAAAAATAGAAACCATATATTTGTATGAGAATGAACACAATTGAGACGACTGGCGACAAACGACATTGTCATTAGAAATTTTTCTATTTTGTCGCCAGGCGACAACGACAACCATATATTTTTTTATTTATTTTTCTATTTGTTTACTTTTTTCCTGTATATTTATTTCGTCGCCGTCGCCGTAATTGTGTTCACTCGAGTGATATCGCTGTCGTTGTCGTTGTTGTCGTCGTTGTCGCCGTCGTTGTCGCCGCAATTGTGTTTACTCCTTTATGAATATCCACAATGATGTTTATTTTGTTCGGATAAAATTTCAAACAAGAATGTTAACCAAAATAAAGAAAACAAGTAAAAAAAATACATAAATGCAAAATACATCCTAAAAGAATGCTCTAGCTCCCTTGCAAATGAACCGATTTTAATAAGTCAATAAAGCTAAAAAACGTCTAGAAAAGGTGCCTCGCATGCTTTTTTTAAATTAGGCGTTCAAAATTCCAAAATAAATTAATAAAAATCAGATTTCGCCAAACATTCTATTAAAGTATATGACCACAAAAATATATCAGTAAAAATAGAAAAAGTTACCTCTAATTATTTACCAACATAGATGGACAGAATTTTTATATTTTTTTATTAGAATTTTAAAAAGTTGAAATTTTTATAACATTTTCTTCAACGCTTCTAATTTAAGAACGCTTTAAACCTATATATAAACTATATATATATCAGGGCTGTGGAGTCGTCAAAAAATAGTTGCAACTCCGACTCTGACTCCAACCGCTAAAATTTTCAATGTACGACTCCGAATCCGTCTCCGACTCCGACTCCAAAGCTAAACGTATGTGGAAATACCGAGAGATTCTACTATTGGAAGTGAATGTGTATATGCATTCTAATCTATCAGTAAAAACTCTCGGTATTGCACGTGCATATATATAAAATTTTTAAAATTCAATGAATTTTGAAACATTTGCTAAAAAAATTCTTCGAGTCAGAATCGCGAATTTTCGTAACGACTCCGACTCCCACTCCAACTCCGATACAAACATCACAACTCTGACTCCACAACTCCGACTCCACAACTCCGACTCCGACTCCAACCCTACAGCCCTGATATATATACATATTATATTCGTTTCCGATTTTAAAATAAAATTTTTATGTTTTCATTTTAGCTGAAAGTTCCATAGAAGGTTGGAACAGTGCTGAATATTTTTTTGACAATGTATGTAAAACTTATGTGAAACCTATATTTCAGAGCTAATCATACTATTTTTTTTTTTTTTGGTTGCAGGTTATGAGAAATACGTCAACATATATAAGCTGGCCGTGTCGCCTCAAAATTGGAGCAAAAACTAAAAAAGGTAAATTTTAAATACCAAATTGTCAATTTTTACAAAAAAATTTATAAATACAAACTTTTTAATTGCAATATTAAGTTCAACAACAACAGGTCACATAAATCGATTTTTTTTTTATTGTTCCGGAAAAGATTTTTAACCTTCAATTTGAAATAAAAAAAAAAAAAATCTACCCATTTAAAAAAGAAAAAAAACTTGTGCGTGTTTAACAATAAATTATGTCCAGGAAATTGAATATTCAACTTATTCATAACTTTTAAGCATTTAATTATTAAATTAACCGCAAAAGAATAATTTCCCTTAAGACAAAAAAAAAAAATAAATGTATAAGCTTTTTGCAATTAATACTTTTCTTATTGCAGAAAAAAAAATTGTTTTTTCCATAACCATGAAAAAAAAAAACCAAGAATAAGTCCCGTCATAATATTTTTGAAAAAAAAAAAAAAATTGCCTTTAAAAATAAATAATTAAATAAAAAAGGACGTGTATCTTAATCTTTCTATAAACTCTCTTCTAATTATTTTTCATAAATTTTAAATTCATTCAAGCCTATATCTCTTTCGATCTCTTTTTTTTTTTTTCTTCATTATCCGACTTTTATTCCATTAAAAACATTAAAGCTAATTAATTCTTTGAAAAAAAAAATCATTTAAATATAAAAAAAAATGCTAAAAATATCTTAATTTTTTTTCCCTGGTTTCATCGGTATTCAAGGAAAAAATTGTTGCAATTAAGATAACCATCAAGGTAAATGTTTTTGGCGTAAAAAAGTAATAATTCATTGTTTTTCAATTCCTATATATATATAAAGTTGTATGATATGATTATGCTAATGGTAATATAATAGGAAAAAATATATTTGGATGAGAATAAGAAAAATTTCATTGTAAAATGAAGTTAAAATTTTTACTAATCCATGGTAAAAACAGTTTTATTTTCTTCAAAATAGTCCATAGTAGAAAAATGTTGAAGATGTTATGATAAATAAATTCTTGAATGCAACAAAACGCGCAGTTAGCATCATCTTGACTTGAAGATTTATTATTTTAAACTTACTAATCTATTTTACTTTTTTCATCATTTCAGATCCGCATGTAAGAATTGTTGGTAAGCCAAATGATGTGGCAAAAGCAAAAGAACGAATTCTGGCTTCTTTGGACTCAAGAGTATGATAATATTTTTAATTATTACTTTTGTATTGTATTCAAATTTTGATTTAACATTTGTGTTTTCTTAATATAAATTTAATAATCGCATCATTGATTGATTATTGCTTCAATTAATAACCGAACTCCACTTAATTTGAAATCTGAATTAATAATAATCAAAAAAATTTCAGAAGTTTAACGTCTACAATTTGTTTCTCTCTTTCTATTCTTCCTTTTTTTATTTTTATTCTTCCTTTGTTACCTAGATACATCTATAATTTAATATTATAAACGATTAGTATATAATAGTATTATATTTAAATTTCAGGGTACAAGAGTTATAATGAAAATGGACGTTTCTTATACTGATCATTCATATATCATTGGAAGATCTGGAAATAATATTAAACGTATAATGGAAATAACTTCTACACATATTCATTTTCCTGACTCAAATAGATGTAATCCAACAGAAAAATCAAATCAAGTTTCATTATGTGGCAGTTTGGAGGGAGTAGAACGTGCTAGATCACTTGTTCGATTATCAACTCCACTTTTGATTTCGTTTGAGTTACCAGTTATGGCACCAGGTCAACCGGTGCCAGATCATGATACTCCGTACATTAAAGAATTAGAGGCTAATTATAATGTTCAGGTAATAATTATATATAGTCATAGATATATATACATATCATATTGCTTAAGTTAATATTACATAATTTACATAATTATAGTTAAAAAAAAATTCTTATGTTTTTGAGTGTATAAGTATAAACTATATTAGTTATACATTACAATATTATATACATATCATATGATATTTATTCACAAATAACAAAGTTTGTATACGGGTATATCAATTGTTTTACCTTACCAAAGTAACAAGTTAAATATGAATCTTAATTGCTAATGTTCTTCAACTAATTTATACATTTCTACCAGATTCTTTTATCTATTCCACATTATGTTATTAAAATATAAAATATATATTCTATATTATTATCCAAAGCATCCTTTTGCATACCCAAACTCATCAAAGTGGTAAATACTCTTATGTTCTAAAATATGTAGTACATAAAAACGTTTGAACCATTAAAAAACATATATATTTTTAAAATGGCAGATGAGACAAGTGTATTGATTATTTTTCGAAATTAGCTCGCTTTATAAAATTTTCCAAAGTTTTTCATGGATAAAATTTTTATATAATTATTTGCTGGTTTATATATATGCAATAAATTGCATATAGATATGAGCAGTTTTTTCTTTTTAATACTTAATATTGTTATGTTCTTTAATAGGTGATATTTTCAACTCGCCCGAAATTGCACTCATCTTTAGTTTTAGTCAAAGGGTCAGAAAAGGAAGCATCTAAAGTCAAAGAAGCAACCCAACTTTTGATTAACTTTACATGTGAAAGTATTGCAGTAAGTTAATTATAAAATAAATTAACACAAATTATGTTTCCACAATAGGGTTGAAACAGAGTTAAGTTTTCGCTGAGTTGATTTTTAATATGAAAATTTCAACTCGACGAATACTTAGCACTGTTTCAACCCGATCATGAAAACCTAACAAAACTAAATATTATTAATATTCCATCTACAAGGCATCATAATTTACTCTCTCTAATCAAATTTAATTTAATTTTTCCTCACTAAAATAATTCAAAAAAAAAAAAAAAACTTTTTGCAACGAAATAAAAGTTCTCATCTAATAGCTGATAATATGACAAACAAAACCAATTACATAACAAAATATAATACTAATTTTACAACCGTTTGAACATAAAAATTTGTGGTATAGTGGATTTTTCTTAACGTATATAACGTAATCCCTAAGCACATTCCCCATTTCTCTTAGATCAATCGCAACACCAAATACCACTCAAAATCGTTTGTATTTTCATAACAACACATAATTTTCAAAAAAAAATTAAAATTTTTAATATTTTTTATTTTTTATTTTAAGAGTCAAATTTCAGTCAATATGCAATTAGAAATATCACCACAACATCATGAGGTTGTTAAAGGGAAGAATGGTGTGAATCTATTAAGTATTATGGATAGAACACAAACCAAGGTTTGTTTGAAAATTGATTGAGTAATAAAAATTTATTATAGTTTTGTGATGTTTTTTGTCTGTTAAATAAAAATGGTAAGTAAAACAATTTGTGCAAGAAATTTGCATACTTATTTTAACATAACACAAATTTTCACTACTTTACTTTCAATTTTCGTCTGGTTTCTTCATATAATAATAGAGGAGACAAGAATATGATATGGATTATGATTGGAAAATTTATTTTTTTTAATATAGCAATTTATGTATATAACAAAAAAAATTAATTTGCGAAGTTGGAAAAATAAAATTTCTTCTCTCTAGACGATGTACATTAATAAATGTTTTTTCATTAATGCTCTATAAGTCGAACAGGTTTAAAATCATATAAAGAAACCCTTAGCAGTTTTGGAAACCAAAGGTGATCCATAGGAACTTATCTTTCGAACTACTTGAAAATATTTGTATAATGCAAAATACTTATTCTCTAAACTATTAGACTTCTAAACTTTTTATTACTCTCAACCGTCTGAACTGAATTTTATTTTATATAAAATTTTAAATGAATTTGATGTACATAATTCCGATCGATAAAAGAAAGTAAAAATAATTAACTATTATATTTTATATTTAAATAAAAAAAAATCTGTTTGCTTATCAATTAAATAAAAAATGTTTACATGTTGATTGTTGTAATTGAATGTTTTTGATAGTACTGTTTCACGATGAGATTATTCTTTTTTGTTTTTTAAATTATTTTTCAGATAATTTTCCCAGATGTTCATGATATGAATATAAAACCGATTAAAAAATCTCAAGTGACCATTTCTGGAACAATTGATGGAGTGTACAATGCAAGGCAACAATTGATTGTAATTTTATTTTTATTATTATTATTTTTTAATCATTTTAAACAAAAGAACAATCAATTATGTATAAATTCACATCGTTCAGACTGCAAGAATAATAAACTATTTGATTTTATCCCTGTTGAATATATTATAGCTATAAGAGTTCTGTTTTACTTAATATATCATAGAAAATTAAATTTATATACTTTAAGCAGATGCTTAATATAGATGTTATGATTATTAGTTTCATATTCAAGCATAAGCGCATCTAGCATATAAGTATTTCAATTTCAATTGCAAAGCTAATTCCAATTCTGCTATTTTCGTTTTTTTTTTTTCATATCTTATACTTCACCCCTCAAAACTCTACCATATTAAGTTAAGCCATCCTAAATTAATTCTTATTTAATTTATTTACACATTTTCAATGAAGTTTGATTTCGAAAATTCGTGCATTACTTTTAAGCTGAGTTATTCTTAATTTCTAAAACTATGAAATTCTTCAAATATTTGTACTTTTTCAGGGAAATTTGCCAATTGCACTAATTTTTGATTATCCAGACAGTCAATCAGATACAAGTGGTATTGTTAATTTGAGTAATAAATATGGTGTTTTTATTACGTTGAGACAGAAACAAAGGCAAAGTATAATGGCTGTTGTTATTAAAGGAGTAGAAAAATTTATCGGTAAGTTATTCAATGAGAATGATTAATACCACTCAGGGTAAAATTATCAGTGGTCAGTCACATCTTTGTATTGAAAGAGCTACTCCTTTTCTATTATTTGAAAAAAAAAAACTTAAAAACCATTACAATATAATAACTGCAGAGACCGATTAAATTTAATTAAAGGAATCATATATACGTAAAATAAGAGAGTATATTACATAATGTTTTGATTATAGCTATACATTTTAATCTAATTGATAAATTTTGATTTTCTTTTTATTAGATAAAGTTTATGAGGCTCGCCACGAAATATTAAGTTTGAATACACCTTTGATGAAACCAGAAATTCCTCCGACGTACTATTCACCAAGGGATCAAGAACTTGAACTAAGCTACAAACATACATTGACTACTTTGTTATCAAGTCATCCAGAATCACCATTAACTCCATCAATGTTTCAGGCAAACCAAAATAAGAATGATACTAATAACAATATTAAATTAAATAATAATGTGACAAGTCAAGCTAACTACATGTCGTCAAATTATAATAATATGAATTCTTATCAAAAATTTCAAGGCTCACCAAATGGTATATGCCAGGCCAATCCAAAAGTTTCACCATTAAATAGTAATAACTATCAGTCATCGAACTTAAACAATACAAATAACCATAACATTTGTACTAATAATAATAACTACCTATCGGTACCAAATCAAAATATTTCACCAAGAAACAGTAGCATAAGCAACACAAGCTACAGTAGTTTCAGTAGCAGTACTGCATCATTAGAACAGGGTTATCCGCTGACTGGTAGCATGGGAAGTATAACTGGTAGTTCTTCGCAAGGACATTATTCTCCTGATTCAACATTTAATGATGCATCTTATAACAAAGTTGGTCGTAGATTAAGTGATGGCGGCTTACAAACTTTGAATGAATATCGAGCTCATTTTGATGTGAAGGTTTGTATGTTGGAATAAAAATGTACAAATTTTATAATATTAACAATTTTTTTTTTATTAAATTGAATGAATTTTTGTATTTTTTGAGTATAGCAACAAACACCTCGAGTTTTCGATTTTGATATGAAAAGAGTTATCGGACTCAAAGCAATGGAACGAGCACCACAGGGCGAAATACGTACACCAAACTCTAATTGGGTTGGCTTAGGGCTCAGCCGAACATCTCCAGCTCCTTTGGAAACTGTTGACGATATGGCTGCTTGGAATCGAAGCAGTTTAAATAGTACAACTAGTGGAATCACTAATTTATCACCTTATAGTTTGGGTGCAACAACTGGTCTTGTAGAGTCGAGCTCAAATAGGCGTTTGCAACTGTCACAACATAAAGATATTCATTCACTTCTGACAGCTCTGGGCTTAGAACATTACATAAGTATGTATAAATATGTATTACATTACACATTAAGTATTTTGCTACAGAAAAATTTTCCTGTCTACATTAGCGATTTAGAATCGCGCGTATTTATAAATGTATTGTATTTTTTCTGTTTCATTTATTAGTATTTGTGTGTGCTCAATATGCCGCTGGATTAGATTTACAGCATGGGACTTTAATACATTTTTCCAAATTGTATCATTTTACTTGAGAAACGGCAAAAAATACGCATGCTGAAAAATTATTCAAAATCAGCATGCGTATTTTTCTGCGATAAAAATACACGAATACATTTAAAGAACAAAATCGCATACTAGAAAAATACGCTAATGTAGACACCTAGTAAAGATACACGAATACTTTTAAAGAACAAAATCGCATGCAGGAAAAATACGCTAATGTAGACACCTTGTTAGACCTATAAAAATTAAAAAATTATATATTATATGTAAATATAGTTTTTTTTTTACCAATATATTTTTTTGACATTAACTTCATCGAAAAAAAAAAAAATTTTTCCATTTTTTTTTTTTTTTTGTGAAAATGGTTTTCCTACCAAAACTTTATTTTTTTTTTGTACTAATCATAATTAATAAATCCTTTTTAGAAACATTTGTTATGAATGAAATAGATATGGAAATGTTCATTTCATTGACCGAAGAAAATTTAATTGAACTTGGTATAACTGCATTTGGTGCTCGTAAAAAACTTTTACATGCAATGTATACCCTATCAACGCAATACGAAGCTCTAAATCGTAATTGTTCACCAATTTTTTCTGGTTCAGCAGCCCCTGGTGCTGAAAGAAGAACCAGTAATGGATGGGAATTCCAAGCCATATAAGAAATTCCATAAATATTGAATTTAATAGTTAAAATACATTAATTTACATTAGTTTTTTTTTTTGAAGAAAATTAACATAATGTTTAGCTTATTTTATAAAGCAAGAACTGAATTCTTAGTTTATAATAATTTGTAGAATGTTAAAAAAAATTAAAAAAAGTTCGAGAATTTGGTGGCTCTTTAATCAGATTCTAAAACTATTTATAATATTTTTAAATAATATTCAAAAATTAAAATTTTTAACTTAATTGCCTTTAAGCTTAAGCACTATCGGAGACATTAGAAAATGACATATAGTCATTCCAAAACTACTATATAAATATTATGAAATAACTTTAAATAAGAAAATAAAGTTGAACTTATTCTCTTCTAAAGTTTGATAAAAGTAATTTTTAACACTGAGAAAAATATTTGTTTAATGACGCAATTCAACTTGCGAAATGTTATTTGTTTTGATAAACAGAGAATTTCATATAAATAATTTTGTAGCGTGATTATTGATACATTTTTATGTAACTGATTTATCATTCAAATATATTTTAGAGGTTCATTTGACAAATTTTATTTTTTAAATATTATAATAATTATTGAATGTGACATATAAAAAATGACACAAAAGATATACATATATATAGTAATAATTATCATTGCTACATTAACGAATTTTTATACATTTTCATTAAAATTCAAAAAAAAAAAACATTAAAATTATTATTTATAACCAAACACTTTTCATTGCATGCAATATGGCACAATTTCGGAAAAGTTGACCAGAGACGATTTTAAATGAATTGAACTGATTTGAATGTTACCTTTCATTTGTATTTTTGTTAATGTAAAAAAAAAATTATATTCTTTTAAAAATGTCAATCACACTCATATTACTCTTTCGTTGTACTGCACTCCGTATTATTTTATACTTACATATGAATAAATGAAATATAAAGCTTCAACATAATATCATTATTCAATCAGCAATTATCCAGAAAAATATAATATGGTTATTCTATTCATCACAAATTAAATCAAATGCGGAACAAAATTTCTTGGGAATAGTATACTGAGTGTAAAGTTTTTGACCAGAAAGTAGCATTTTTGACAGATTAGTATATATTTTATGACCATTTTTGGATTCATTCTACATATTTTAGGAATTTGATTTGGAAATTTCATACAAATAATTTTTCTCAGTGTTTTAAGTTTCTTTTTTTTTTTTAACTTTTTTTACTTTTCTTGTGTAAAAAATTTATAAAAAAAAAATCTCACTTTGTTTTATAATTATATGAATTTTGTTAAATTGAAATTTTTCATTTTTTCTGTTATGGAAAAATTTAAGATTTCGCTTTCTTAATTATTCCCTAGTTTTTAAGTTTGAATATTGCATGATAAAACTTAATCAATAGTTAATTTTGTTCTTTTTATTATTATTATTATTCTTTTTTTTTTTATTTTGTTAAAATTACCTAATTTACAATAACAATATTTTGTTGTTTAAAAAAAAAAAAATAAATAAAATTATATGATTCAGTGTAATGTTTATGCAGCTGCATAAAACTTTCACTTAAAAAATAATGCTAAAAAAAATTATAACTTTCCATATTATAAAATTTTGTATTATGTATTTTAGAATTATGTATATAAATATTTAGAAGCAACACAACAAATGTTATTGTAATAATTATTATTATGCTTTTTTCAAATAAAATTTATGAACATGAAGAATAAAGATTTATTAATATAATTTTCTTTGAATTAAAAAAAAAATTGTATCTTTTTTCCTTTAAATTGTAAACCAAATTTAAGATTTACAGATTGCAAACATAATTACTGCAGTATCAGAGATTATACTTTGGATTTTTAGAAAACAAGAAATATTCCTAGTCTGCATGGAGTGAAATTTTTTTTAACATAAAAAGAAATTTTTTTTTTTTGAGAAAATTAACTTAAATCAAATTTCAATAATGTAACTTAAGATAGAAAAGAAATGAAAATGGAATTTATGTATTCGATTAAAAGCTTTTAGGAAATATTTTCTGCAAAAAGTTTTTTTCTGGAATAAAATAGTTCACGAAAATTCTTACAGATGGAGAAGTACTAAAAGGAAAATTTATTTCAGTCCATGTATACAAAAAATAATTCAATTTCAAATATTTGAATGCAGGAATTTGAATTGAATAGAAGCAAAAAAATTTAATAATTTTTATTCACTATTTATCGATCTTAAAAGTTGACTTTTTTAGAACCTTTTAAATGTATATACTTCATTATATTACTCTTGAAACGATAATTTCTTATTTACAAAGATTTTTATAAAATTTAAAAATACTTTTAATGTTTTAATAGGATAAGAATAGATTTAATAGATTTTTGTTTGATTGAAGTGAAGCTGCAAAATACTTTATTGTATACTAAAATGTGTGATATTTGACATCTGCGAAGAATTTTGTTATTAATTTATTACGCGAGAGAAGAATTTTGTTATTAATTTATTACGTGTTTTATCCTTCAATACTATAAAAATTGTCATCGAAATCCAGACCCAAATTTATTATGTTATATAAATATATTATATTATGTTTTGAGCTCCTCTTATCTATCCAGCAAACTAATTTTCATTAATAATTTTAAAATAATATAAATTTTATACGAAAATTATTTAGAACCTTGGCTGGTTGTTAAAAGCTTCTAACTCAAAACTCAAAATTATAAAATGTCATTTTTGAGTCAATGTGAAGGCGAAATTTTGCGTATTTTGTCATTCAATGAATTAAAATCGGTATGGCAGTTTATTAGTTATAAGCATTTTAGTAAAGGACAGATGTACAGACGGAAATCATATAATCTGTTTTTTAATTTTTAATGGAAAAACAGTTAAAAACAATAGATCTCAAAATGTCAATCTTAAAATCTCCAGTTTCCCATTTTTTGCTTTCATTATATTTTTTGTTAAATTAAGTTTTTAAAAAATCGAAGAAAATGAAAAAAAAACCATTGCTCAATAATAAGAAATATTTTCAGAATTAAATATTATTCCCAATTCTATATTGCAACTAAATTTTTTTTCTTGAACAATTCTCTGAGATAAATTTCAGTAAGCATAACTCAATCTCACGATGGCTAATAACTAACTTAACTAACCCCATTATAGAAAATGATATCATTTTACTTGAACAAAAATTATTTATTTTATTATATTTACCGTAAAATTAAAAAAAGAAAAAATGTATGTAAAATTTATGTAAAATTTATGTAATGTGTACAATATTATAACATACATAAAGTATTTATGTTTTATGTAAGTCTATTATGTTTTAAAAAAGAAAATTATTCGTCAATAAAATTTGTTTGGACTTAATTCAACCACATTAATAAAAATTATATATTTTTCTTTAGATTTTTTTATTTCAAATGCAATAAATTGTGTGATTTATATATGAATTAAAATCATTACAAAAAATAATGTTTTAATAAATTTTTTATTTTTAATCAAAATATATATTAAATTCAATTTGTTGCTCGTATATTTTTATTTTTAGTATAAACATAACATTCTGTTTTTTATGGCTATCCCAGTCATTAAAATGCGAATTATTTCCATAGCTATATCATCTCCTTTGGTTTTACAATAAAATTTATATAAAAGTATCCTTTTTAGAGAAATTATTTTTGTTACATGCGTAGGGTAAATATTTCAATGATTGGAAAATTATTTAATTATTTTGAATTCAATGAAAGAAACATAAATAATTGAGGTAACATGTAGAGAGTATAACCTTAAGTTTTTCTTAACATTTCTAACTTTGAATCGTATCAATGCGAGTTTTTAATAGTATGCATATTATATAATGATAAGGTTGTGGCACCCACTGTACAATAAAATAATTAAAAAAAATATACAAAAATTGAATAAATTATAAAATCTTTTTATTCAGTTAAAGTTTGCCTGTGATTTAGAAACTACCTTAAAATTTTTTTTTTTTACATATAATTTTTTTATAATGTTTAAATAAAGACCAGAATTTTAATTTCGAAGAAGAAGAAACAAACAAATTTTATTACTAATTTTTTGTCATTTTCATTTATTATGGTGCTGGTTACTTTTCGCCCATTAAATTGACCGCCTTCTTGTAAATAGCATACAAAAAAAGAGTCCCATTTAATAACTAAAGAAACTTCTCTCAATAATATTTTGCTTGGCAAAAGGATTTCCTTTTGAAGAATATCAATGAGAATATGATTTTTTTTTTATGATGTTGTTTAACATTTTTAACTCTTCTTTTTCCATAATATTTATGTTGAATTTTTTTATTATTTTTCAAAAAACCTATGTAAAAAATTTATATATAAATATAGTTAGTTTTTAAGGAGTATATAATTTAATTTTAAAAAAGAAATATATAAATGTTTAAAAATATAGTAAATTTATATTTAAAAAAAAAAATGTAGACATATTGTGTAGGTGTACACTGTACACTGTACATAGTTGACCCAGTTAACCCAAAATCAGTTTATACACATTATTTACCACAATTTTATGAACTTGACAGTAAGAATTAAATAAAAAAATCAAATATTTTATGTTCGTATTATGATGTAAATATAAAGATATTATGTTAGCTGTGATCTTATGTTAGTCTAGTTTTTCTTTGGACTCTTTTTGTATGTTAATATTAATTGTTTCATATTCATGTAACTTACTAACAAAAAACAGAGGTAGGTGCGAATTATTAACGGAAATAAAACAGAACTATAGTATAAAATTAAAAAAAACTATTTTTATTGTTGATTGACACAGCTGCTTAAACGAAAAAAGAAATATCCTAACATTTTCGTATTAGAAAAAATTAATAACTACAATGGTATCCTTGATGAAGATCTTAAGGATTTTTATTGTAAATTTTTCACAAAAAATTAGTTTGTTTAGTTCTATATATTTTTTTTTTCTTTTAAAATTTTGTTCCTCAAAAATTATTTTAATTTGTAAAACATAATTTTATAAGTTACAGATTTTCCATAATACAAGTGAAAAAATTTAATTATTTGATTGTACTATATAAGTTCTTGAATTAATTACAATGTGTAGTTTATATTTAAATACATTAATAAATACATCTATATATTTATATTTTTAATATTTAAATTTTTTATATTTTTTTATTTAAATTTTGCATTATTACTAAAATCTCTTTAAGTTGGAGCTGAAGCTGACAGAAAAAATTTGAAAATCTATAATACATTTTAACTAACGAAAAAATATTTCTAAAAAAAATTTAATTTCATTCATATGCAGATAACTTCTACATTAGTTATAAATGTGCCTTAGTAAATATTTACTCAATGTCATTATAGTATTTATTAATCTAAATTCTACAACTTAACCATTTAAATTTTGCGCCAAAAAAAAGGTTATATTTTCCTCAACAGGAACTCCCTTCAGATAAAAAAACTAAAGGAAACAAAATAAATTCAGGGTGGATAACAAAGCACAATGAAGTAATATTTTAGTTAAATTTTTATTTTTTTTTTCTCCTCTGGATCAAAATTACATGTAGTTATGTGTATGTATTGTATAATATGTTTACATGTACAACATGATATAAGTATATTGATTATATATTTTCCGTTTGAAGATAAAAGTATTTGCTAATGTGGAAAATGTGGAAAATTGATAAATATTGATGAATTTTTGTCAAAATATTCACATAGATGTATAAAAAAGTAAATAGCTACGATGATTATTAAAATAAGAAAGAAAAAAAAAAAAAAATATTGGAAAACTTTTTTTTTTTTGATAAAAATTTTGTTTCCTTCATTAGATAACAATCATTATTTTGTTTGTTTCTTTATATCAAACGCACACATGATGACGCCATGTCTGTTTGATTTGAGTCAAATGGAAAAGTTATACAACATTTAATTGACAGTACAAAGGTGTTGTATAATCAACTTTGTGAAAGGCTAAACTTTTTTTTCCCAAAAATTAAGTTATAGGTATAATATGTAATGTAACTAATATATGAAGTATTTTATTAGTTCTATAAAATAATGTAAATAATTTTATTTTTAGATTTTTTTTTTATTATGAGCTGATTTTGTATGTTTCCTAGTGTGTATATGTGTAATTGTAAACATTCATGTGAATGCCAGCTTAGATAACTCACAATTTTGACATCAATTAATGTTATTTTCACGTAACCAAACAATTGCTTTCTCGATATTGGAAATGAACAGGTTTACTTTAACTATTTTTAAATAATTTTAAATCAGTTTTTTTTTAGATTAAGTTTTGTTAAGAATTCAAGTAAATCTATGCGACCATCACCGTTTGAATCGGCTTGATGAATCATACGATCTATTTCTTCCTGCCTAAAATTTTCCCCAAAACTTGATAGGATCTCGTTAAGTTCATTTGATAAAAAATAGCCATCGGAACTTTTGTCTAATAATTTAAATGATTGCCTTAGTTCCTCGGGAAGATTCATTCTATTTGAATTTTTATAATTTTCCATTATAACTAAAAATGTTGCAAAATCGACCGCTTCGTGGCCGCCTTTATCAACACTATTTATCATAGTTCTTATTTCTTTTGCTGTAAAATTTAATTGTAACGATTTCACGACTCTCGCTAAATCTGTAGCTGTTATCCGGCCTTTGTTGTCCTTATCAAAAATTGCAAATATTTCTTGATATTCAAGAATTTGGTTTATGGTTAATTTTTCAGACATTATATGATATAAAAAATATTTAATTTTGAATTTAGAAATATCTTTTTAATTTTTAATTAATTTTTTAAAAATGAAGTTGTTGAAAAAATTCTCGATTTAATAATATTTTAGAATTTTGAAATTTGATTTTAAAATAAATTTGAAAATTTGATTTTAATTAAAAAAAATAAGTGTACTTCTAATTTATTATATTCATTATCAAGTTGATAAATTGATAGAATCGAATCAGAAGAAAATTCTTTAAATTTACCTTAAATAATTTATTATGGTCTCTTAAATACCATTACCCTCGATTCTTATCTTCATTTTACCTTTTTTACCTCTTTCTTCTAATCTCTTCTACTTTTATCCTTTTTAATAGGGAAACTATTATATATGTTACGTGATTTGTTACTTGTAATTTGGTAACTTTCCAAAACCAGACTTATCTATAGTATTACATGTTATTGATTTTTTTAATTTATTTTTTCTAGCGCTTAATTTAAGCGTTGCGGTTTGTTGTTCTGAGCGGTTTGTTGTTCCTTGGTAATTTATCGCCTTGAAGTGCAGCGGTGTTAAAAACAAATGCACCTAAAGTCTGTATGTTTAATTGAATCGTTTTGAAGTAATCTGTTACGCTGAGTTCAAATAAAATTTTCATGGATTTCTATCAGCTCCATACAAATACATAGACATTTAGACTCGTTTAATGATTTGAGTTATTTCTTTACAATTGAAATAAAAAGAAAAAATGTACTTATATATAGTTATAGAATACACAATACTATGAAAAAAGAGCCAGTTTGATACGAACGAAAAATATTCATTATTCTCAGTCTGCTTTTTTGTCAAACAAGTCGTTAAAATACAAATACTACCCGATTCTACGAATTCGTTTTCGACCACCTTAATATACGAAAGTAAGGTTTCTCTAAAGTTTCGACTAGGGCTTCTCAAACGGGATCCCGTTTTCCCGGGATCCCGGTTGTAAAATTAAATCCCGTAATCCCGGGATTTCAACCAAAAATCCCGGGATTTCCGCTTAATTAAAAAATATAATAGCGATTGCACTAAATTTTAGGTTTAGGTTTATATCTAAGCTAGACAGAATTAATTAAGTGATGAAGTTCATATAAAGGTGTGTGTGCAGAGCTGGCCTTCTGGGAGTGCGACGGGTGCAAGGCACCCGGGCTCCCGATTTTAAAGGGCTCCAGATTTAAAATTTTTTTTGTTAAAAGCAATGATTTTGAGTAAGCTTAATGTAGGGAATGCACAGGATATACTGCAATATATTTTAAATAACAATTATGACAAAATTTTTTCCAACATATTATTAGTTTATGGATTAATTAATGATATGGAAACAAAAAATGCTCATATTAATTATATATATTATGTCATGTTATGTCATGTTTCAACTTAGGTAACCCCATCATGTCAAGTTGAAGTGAATCGAAAGCATAGCAATATTTTATGAGATAATTTTTTTTTTAATTTGTGCTTATAAAAAAATTCCGGGATCCCGGGATTCCGGGAATATGAAAAATTTTGTCCCGGGATCCCGGGATTTGAAAATTGCGGGAAATGAGAAGCCCTAGTTTCGACCAACGCCACCTTCCGTGTCCAAACTTTATATCAACCAGATTAACATATGATATCCAGATTTACAGACCAGATTTATATATGGTTAAAATATGGGGTCGATATGTCCAGTGGTTCTTGAGTTTTAGAAACACGTCGTCCGAACGTTAGAGATAATGGCTATAATATAAAATAAAATTATTTATAATTCATACAAATAGAATGCATTTTTAGGTTTTTCAGCTTGTGTAATGTAATAGTGCTAAGGTAAAGGTAAATTTTCTTTAATTTTAAACTTTTTATAAACCTTGATTGCATGACAATAAATCAATCAATTTGTCGAAAGAACAAATTTTTTGACCGAAGGAGTATAAAAGTGTTACAGGAACGCAATTATTATTATCAGAAACTATAATTTATGTTTTTTTTTGTACGTAAATGTACACATTTTTATAATGAATTTGTTATTTCTTTCAATTGATTCAAATCAACTCATATTTATCTAATTTGGAACTACAACATTTGCTTTTAATTAAATCTCATGAAAAGTAAATAAGTCAAAAATCAACTACAAAAATATGGTAAACAATTTATATTATTTTAAAAGAATTTCTAGCAGGGTCACTATATAAAGATTTTACATTCGAGTATACCTACATTTTGGTATAATGTTGAAAAAAAAAAAGTTTTTGGTAAATTGTTTTTACCATTTTGATTATTTGACTTTGCTGAAATTTATTTGACATTGAAATTATAAATTTTATTCTCATTTAGAGAAAGGAAATTAAATTTTACTTTATTCTGATTTAAAAAATTTTTTCATGTCATATTATAAATATGTAAATTCAATATTACATAAAAAAAATGTATATTAATATAATTCCACTTTATTAATAGCACAAAATTCTTTAAAATCTATGCGGCCATCACCATTTGCATCAGCCGCCCATATCATTTCATTTAATTGGTCTTCAGTCAAATGTTCTCCCAATTTCTTTAGAGTTTTCTCCAGATCATCTGAGGAAATATAACCATCGTGATTTTTATCGATGAATTCGAAAGATTGCTTTAATTCGTCAACATGGTCTATTACTACACTATTTTTATAAAACTCCATCATTACCAAAAACTCTGATAAGCAAATTACACCATCACCGTCAGTGTCAACATTTCGCATGATAACTGTTATTTCCGTTTCAGAGAAATCTTCTCCCAAAGACTGCAAAACTTTTTTTAAGTCGTTGGCTGATATTGTTCCTTGTCCATTTCTATCAAACGCATCAAATGCTTGCTGATACTCTAAAATTTCCTCCCCAGATAATTTTTCAAGCATAATAATATACCTAATTAAAAAAAATTTAAATTTTGGATATAAAAAAAATGTTTTTAAAGAAAAACCTATATACTAAAATAATTTTTTTGTAAATTTCATATAAATAATATAATGAATTTTAATGATAGAATTTTCGACATTTTAATTTGAAACTCTAGACCAGGGATCGTGATCGACTGGCAGATCCCCAGATGTTTCACGGTCATCGCCATTTGCTTATGAGCAACAAGCTTTAATATTATTCTTGATCTTTGGGGAAACTCCATTTCATGACTTAATTTCAGAATTATATCAAAATGGTTATCTTCGAAAATATACTAATTAAGTCATGAATTTAAAGACTATCTTTAAAAATAGCTAGTTTTTTTTAATATTTATTCTTTGACAGTGACTACAGTAACTTAATAATTTTATTTAATAACTTTAGAGAACTTTTAAATCAGTCACATGATCATTATATTTCAGACATGTCTGTAAAATTGAAATCCAATCCTAAATCCTTCTGGAAATTTGTGAATTCAAGAAGAAAATCAGACCAATACCCTTCATTTATGAAATTCTTTAATTCTTCGATTGGTGATTCTGGTACAATATGTGAGTTTTTTCGAAACTTCTTCTCTAAATCGTACCCGGACACCGCATTTAATGCTTTAGATTCCAATTTCACCCATTTGAATAACTGTCCCAAAACAACCTTCTCCAATCTTTATTTTGACTACGACCTGGTAAAAAAATACCTGAACCGTCTCGGAAATAATGCGTCTCCAGGCCCAGATGGTGTCCCAGAAATTATCTTAAAAAATTGTTCCGACGCTCTCCCATTATCCTGCCTCTTCAACCTTTCCTTGTCCTTAGGTATTTTTCCATCCATCTGGAAAAAGGCATATATCAGACCCATCCATAAAGCCAATGCTAGAAATGATGTCTCTAATTACCGCCCTATCGCAAAGCTTTTCTCAATCCCAAAACTGTTTGAACTCATAATCTTTGACGAAATTTATGCTCATTGCACAAAATTTCTTGTTGATAACCAACACGGTTTTATGAAGCATAAATCGACCACAACAAACTTAGTTGAATGTACTTCCAAATTTCTAGCTAACATGGAGGAAGGTTTTCAAACAGACGTCGTCTATACTGACTTAAGTAAAGCTTTTGACATCTTACCACATAGCGTAATACTTCTTAAAATGAAAGCTTACGGCTTCCCTGAATATTTTCTAAACTGGATACAGTCTTACCTGTCGGAGAGAAGTTACAATGTCACTTTCAGAGGCGTTACATCATCTCCGATTTCAGCAAACTCCGGAGTTCCCCAAGGTAGTCACTTAGGCCCATTACTTTTTATCATTTCTGTAAATGACGTCATTTCCGTTCTAAATCATTGTGACGTGCAGATATATGCAGATGATATGAAATTTTTCAAAAAAATTGTGAATGAATCTGATAGCTCTCTGCTTCAACATGACCTAGACGACTTCTATAATTGGTGTCATGTTAATAATCTTAAGCTTAATATTGGCAAATGCCAATTTGTGACTTATTCCCGTCGAGTAAATAGAATTCAAACATCTTACTCTTTTAACAACGAACCTTTGGAAAGAGTTCAATCAATCAAAGATCTCGGCATTTGCTTTGATGAAAAACTTTCTTTCAAAAATCATTACACATATATCATAAACAAAGCTAATTCAATGTTGGGTTTCGTTAAACGATGGTCCAAAGATTTTTCCAGATCCCTATACTTTAAAAGCTCTTTTTATGACTTTGGTCCGACCCAATCTGGAATATGCCAGCCAAGTCTGGTCTCCGTTCTGTCAAGTTCACATTGATAGAATTGAATCCATTCAGAAAAAATTTCTGAAATTTGCTTTACGCAACTTACCTTGGTCTGACCCACTTGTTCTTCCATCTTATCAGAACAGACTTAATTTGATTAATTTGACTTCATTAGAAAAAAGGCGAGAGGTGGCTGATCTCATTTTCCTAATTGAAATTATTAACAATAATATAGTATCCAAATATATTTCCAATAACATTCATTTTACTCCAAATTTTAGATTGCGCTCCCCAAATCTCTTTGTTACTTTTCCCCATAGAACTAATTATTGTAAATTTGAACATGTCAATTGATTTTGGGTAATAGATACAAAGATTTGATTGACCTTTCTTTATCAAAACAAATTCAAAAAACTCGATTATTTAACCATATTGACTTTCGCTTATAATATTTTATTTCTTACGAATAGAATTATGTTTGTAATTTAATTCTTGCTAAGATAATTATTTTTTTGTTTTTTTAGTATAATAAATATTAAATAATAAATTCTTTCATTTATTATGTAAGTTAATTTTTGCTTAGATATTGTATATTTTTTGTAAACTGTAGATTTAAGCTTTTTTGTAAACTGTTTGTATTAAGCAGATATGAAATAAATAAAATTTAATATTATTATAAAAAGAAGAGCTTCTAAAAATTTGGATCGAGTAAGAAATGATGTCCAAATGTGCAAGTCATTTCTAAATTATAATTTTTTTTTGCAATATTGTTTTTTGGTCCATCACGAAAAATATCCATGTTTCAGAGGTATTGCCTCAACACAAATTGCAAATAAAGTAATGTTAATTTCAGGTCGATCTTGCATTCCAATTTTCACTTTGGGTCGACCTTTATCAAGAAAATTATTACCTCACAAACAAAAGCATTTTTATTTTTTATGAACTTGAAGCCTAAGCACAGATAACACGAATTTTGAGTATAAAATAACAAGTCTGGTACGCAAACGTACAATCTAACATGCTTATACGATTTCTAGCGGTATCGATAAACATTTTAGGTATATAAAACCAATCTTTACTAATAGTTATTATTATAGTAAACTAGTTGTACGCGAACACACGTTGCTGTGCGTTCAACGATGTGACATTTATATAATATAGCCGTCAACGTGTTGTCAGGTTGAACAATTATAGGAACTGGTTATTTTAAAAATTTGGGGAAAATATCTAAGGCGACTTAAAATTTATCATTTCAATTTATCCAACACTTAAATTATATGAAATCAAACCAAATTTGTGTTTTTAATCATTTCCTCTTTTTATGAACCAAATTTGAACGAAATCGAAGAACTTTAGCAGTCCCTCCGGGAGAGGTTTCAAATTTTAAAATAGCCTATAACGACCCTGACACAAAGAGACGGTGTAAATTTCGAAACGATGGGTAGAGTGGTTTAGTTTTTAAAATTTTGAGTTATTCGTAATAAAGAAATTGATTTCTATATATTCGAAGAGGCCCCTTAAAAAGAGAAATTTGTGATTTTAATCATTTTTATGTACCAAATTTGAAATCGGACAAACTCTTGAAGTCCTCCCCTAGGGTAGGGTAGGAGGTCAATAAATTTTTGTGTAATCATTTCCTCTTTTTACGTTCCAAATTTGAATAACTTTTTAAATCCGCCCCCAGTGCAGGTCCCTGGGTAGGAGGCCAACAAATCTTTTTTTACGAAATTTGTGCGTAATCATTTTTTCTTTTTACGTACCAAATTTGAATGAAATCGGACGAACTCTTGAAGTCCGTCCCAGGGGGAGGTCCCTGGGTAGGAGGCCAATCAAATTTTGAAAAAGCCTATAACGACCCTGAAACAAAGATACGGTGTAAGTTTTAAAACGATCGGATGAGTGGTTTAGGAGCCTTTTCGGAACAGACAAAGAGACAGTTTCTGTTTTATATATTAGAAGATACTATTTAAAAAAAACAAAATTTGCGATTTTTTTTTCATCTCTGATAAATTGCCTCTTTAATAATTTTACATTGAAAATATAAATATTATTAACTCAACTTCATCTTCGAAGGGAAAATTTATTTTTATTTTATTCCGTTTTAAATTTTTTTTTTGTCATACATTATAAAGTCAGCATTACTAATAAGAATTTTAAATAATCAATTTGTTTAGCAATTAAAATCAACAATCATTTGTTTAAATGAATTAAAATAGTTTTAAATTCATCATAATCTATAAGGCCATCACCATTTGAATCAGCTGAACGAAACATATCATTTAATTGTTCTTGACTTAAATTTTCTCCCAAACCTGAAAGAGCAGCAACCAGTTCATTTGGTGTAATGAACCCATCGTGATTTCTGTCGTAGAAATCAAAAGATAGCCTGAATTCTTCCTCTTCATCTGTTTCTACAGTTTCATTATAATACTCTATCATTCTCACAAAGTCTTGAAAGGTAATAACTCCATCTCCGTTGGTGTCAACAATTTTGATAATATTCAATATGTCCTGTTCAGAGAAATTTTCTCCCAAAGACTCTAAAACCATTGTTAATTCTATAGCTGATATCTTCCCATCACCATTTTTATCAAATTGTTGAAATGCTTCTCGATATTCGACAATCTCTTCCGCAGATAATTTCTGAGGCATACTGTACCCAATAAACAATTATATTAAATTTTGAAATTTAGAAATGCTCTTTAAAGAAAAACCTAAAATAAAATAATTTTGGAATTTTGTTGTAAAAATAAATAATTTTAATGATAGAAATTTGGACATTTTGATTTGAAGGTCTGGATCAGGGGTGGCCAAACGGTCGATCGCGATAAAGTTGTCGAAATTTAGATGTTTTACGGTCGATCGCCATTTGCTTAGGAGCAACAATCTTGAATATTTTTTTGATTTTCAGGGAAAACACAGATCTTTTACTGGATTATTAAGCTCAATTAATTGAAACTATTATTTCTGATGTCACAGTTATCAACAAAAGTATTAAAAAAAATTTCACATTTAAAAGTAATGAAAAAAATCTGAACGTTATTACTACATTTGGAAAACTAAATTACAAAATTATCAAAGAGTTTAACTTCGATTTCAAAATATAATAATAAAACGAAGAAGTTGAAGAAAGTATTTAAAAACAGCTAATTTGTTTTTGATATATTTATTCTTCAAAAAATTTGAAATTTTATTTAAAAAAAAATTCGAATAAAAAATTATATCCAAATGTGCAAGTCATGGTTAAATTAGAAGTTTTTTTTTGCAATATTGGTTTTAAGTCCATCCACAAAAATGTCCATGTTTAAGAGAATTGTCTCAATTGCAGCAAAAGTGATGTAAATTTCAGGTCGATCTTTTTTTGTAAAATTTTTTATTCTGATTTAGTTTTAATCCTTTAAATTCATTTTCTTAAAATTATACCAACTCTATCAATTAATATGATTCTAATTTCAACAGCATTATATGTACCCGTACCCGATAACAATTTTAACTTATTAGCATTAACAAATATGTACAATTTCGTATTCATTTACTAAAAAAAACGCTTTGCGCAATTTAATAAATGGGTTCCGTCAACAATCAATCCAAACAACTTAAATTGTAGAAATATCTGTGCATTTTTTTTCTAATCTGAACGCATTAGCTCACAAACAAAAGCTTTTCAATTTTTTATCAAATTGAAGCTTTATCACGCAGATAAACACGGATTTTCAGTATAAAATAACAAGTCTGGTATGCAATCCAAATGAAACCAATCTTTACTTATAAAATTTTGAAAATATAAATATAAATATTATGAATTAAACCTCATCTGCGAAAGAAAAATTTGTTTTTATATTCTGTTTTAAATTTTTTTTGTCATACATTATAAAGTCAGCATTAAGAAAAATAAGAAAAATAATCAGTTTGTTTAACAATTAGAATCAACAAACAATTGTCTATCTGTGCTTTATAATAATTATAAATTCATTATAATCTATAAGGCCATCATTATTTAAATCAGCTGAACGAAACATATTATTTAATTGTTCTTCAGTCAAATTTTCTCCCAACCTCTCAAGAGCAGAAGCCAGTTCATCTAGTGTAATGTACCCATCGTGATTTCTGTCGTAGAAATCAAAAGATTGTATTTGTTCTTCCTCTATGTTTACCGCTACATTATCTTTGTAATAGTCCATCAAGGCCAAGAACTCTGACAAGCTTATAAGTCCGTCGGCGTTGCTGTCAATATTTTTTATTATATTATTTATTTCCCGTTCAGAGAATTTTTCTCCCAAAGACTCTAAAACCATTGTTAATTCTATGGCTGATATTTTTCCATCGCCATTTTTATCAAATGCTTGAAATGCTTCTTGATATTGAAGAATCTCTTCCGGAGTTAATTTATGAGCCATAACCTAATATATATAACAATTTTAAATTTTGTAATTTAGAAAATATTCTTTTAAGAAAAACCTAAAATAAAATAATTTTAAAATTTTGTTGTAAAAATAATTAATTTTAATGATAGAAATTTGGACATTTCAATTTGAAAGTTTAGACCAGGGGTGGCCAAACGGTCGATCGCTATCGACTGCTCGATCTTTAGATATTTAACGGTCGATCGCCATTTACTTATGAGCAACAAGCTTGAATATTATTCTTGATCTTCAAGAAAAAAACAGAGTTATTACTGCATTATCACCAAAAGTATTATAAAACTTTTCACATTTCAAATTGATAAAAATCTGAACGTTATTAGTAAATTTGATGAATTGCAGAATTATCAAAGGGTTTATTTTCGAATTCAAAATATTATGATAAAACCATGAAGTTAAAGAATATCTTTAAAAATATGTGAAAAAAATGTTTTCAAAAATGTTTTATTTTAGCAGTGTAAACAAATAGGGTGTCAGTCCTAAAGTTATAACGCCCACAGGCTTTTTGACTTACTTTAATGGGCCATAACCCCCAAAACAGACAAAACATCCAAATATTTGTTTTTCTGTTAAAATAATTGCAAATGAAACAACTCAATAACAACTCAATTATTGTCAAAATTAAATCTTATTTTCTTTAAAATGTCTATAATTTTCCAGCTTTTCCGGGGTTTATCTTTATTTGATGAAAATTTAGAACGAGAGTAAAGGCTATTTTGGGTGTTCCTGCAGGGCTTCAGGGACTGTAACCTCCTTTTTCGCAACTTATCCTATGGTTACGCGAGCAAAGGACTTTTTGTGTGTCTCTACGGGGCTTTAGGGATTATAACCTAGTTTTTTTTCGGTTTATATAATTCAATTGGAAATAGAATTTTTATTTTCAATATTTGTTAAGTAATATTTTTACATAATTATTATAAATTTGTGTTAATTTTGATCAAAGTATGAGAATATTAATGTTTTTCACTTTCTGTTGTGAATAAAATGAACAATGAAGTCAGAGTAGAACCAAATCAAGTTAAATTAAAAAGAAAAGCTGCAGAAAAAATATGCAGATACTGTGAGATTAGATGATTAAATAAAGATTATAGATTAATTATAGAGTAGATGTAGAATCAAATTAAATTTAATTAAACCAACAGCAAATGTAACGATGCAGAAAACTTCAGAGACTTTATGTATAGGTTGAGTAAACAGTAATTTTACAAAAAAAGATCTTTTTTGAAAATTGAAGTTGGATTGTCGATTGTAAAACTAGCATTTTTAAACGACAATTTTGCCATTGACAGATAGTTACTGAGAGAAATTACAAATATTTTGGCAACTCAAATTTCAAATTTCAAGTTAAAAATAAAACAAAAAACGGGAAAACAAAATCCACATGCTTCCGGAAAGGCCAAATTTTGGCCTTAAAGCAATTATTTCTTTTTATATATCTCTCTCTCTTTAATTAAAATTAAAATATTTAGATAAAACGTTTTAAGGAAAAATATAGTCTCTAAAATATTTTGAGATATTTAGAAAAGACAATCTTATCAATTCAATTACATTTAGTGAATCTCGTTTTAAACAGTCCACAAGATTAAATAATCTTATATCTTATTACGAATCGCATTACAGTTTCTCTTTAAAGGAAAAACAACTGATTACTAAACAACTAAGGAATCGTTGTACCATCATAGATCATATTAAAGAAATAAAATCTTAAAATTTTACTTCAAAGATATTTATTAATCATTCAAAATTATATTTCTAAGGTCTAAAATACAAAAAAATATTTTTAACGTTGAAGTACTTTTGTAAATTCATCATAATCAATACTACCATCGCCATCAGTGTCAGCAGCACGAATCATTCGCTGTACTTGATCTTCTGAGAGTTTTTCACCTAACTCTTCCATAACTTCAATAAATTCCTTCGAAGAAATAAATCCGTCATTATTTTTGTCAAACCATTTAAAGGATTGCCTTACATCATTCTCATCACTAAAATCAGCTGTTCTTACTTTTATTATATCAATGAATTCACAAAAATTTATAACCTTTTTACCATTATCATCTACTCGATGCATCATACAACCTAATTCTTCGTTATTAACATTTTCACCAAGATATTCTAAAATATTTTTCAATTGCTTTTCCGTTATTTCACCCTGATTATTGTCAAACTGAATGAAAGCCTTTTGCAATTCAGTTAATAAACTTCCGCTTAGAGTTTCCATTTATATATATATGTATATAATTATATATTTTTATTTTAGTTTTTTGAGTACACCTACTTCTATTTATAAACGTATAAAATATCAATGTTAAGTAAAATTTTAATTTTTAAATATTCATCCAAAATTAATAAAGAATTTCTAAAAAATGTCAAATGTCAATTCAATTTAGATGTGCTTAGTTGATCAAAATATTTTGCAATGGCACGAAAATATTCTTTTAGAAATATTGACGGAAAAGCTGAGCTGATTTGTTAATAAAATTAATTAATATTCATCGGATATTTCTATTTTGTTGTTCACGTAAACATCATTTTAACATTGCTACACAAATTGTAAAACTTAATATATTGAACTATAATGTGATCCGAAACTTGGTAATTGTCCCCTGAAAATCAAATTTTATTTTATTTATTTTTGAATTAATACAATTCCACAAAAATTCCACATAAAATGAACATATGTGCTAAATATTCTCGTGGTTTTGCATAATTTACCTTCTTGTATAAAAATAATTTTTTTGAAGTTTATACTTCTTTAGGCGCGGTGTATGATATAAATGAGTAATTCTGTAGGGGGTAAAAATTATTTTACTCATTCGAATTTCGAGTTAAAAAAAAAACGACATGCTGTACCGTTTGAATACTCAAAAAAAATGAGTCCACTTATTTATAAAAACAAAATAATTTGGCGCGAAAAATTTAAATTCAAATTATTTTTAAAAATCTTTCGTTTACAAATTTTTTAAAATTTTAATTTTTTTTCAAATTAGGGTAGTTCAATAATCATTTGTCATTTATAATCACAAAATAATTTAGCGCGGAAAATTTAAATTCAAATTATTAAAAATCTTTCGTTTACAAATTTTTTAAAATTTTAATTTTTTTTCAAATTAGGGTAGTTCAATAATCATTTGTCATTTATAAAAACAAAATAATTTAGCGCGGAAAATTTAAATTCAAATTATTTTTTAAAAATCTTTCGTTTACAAATTATTAACAACTAAAATTTATTTTTCAAAATAGGTAGGTCCGGTGAAATAAAGATTACCTGCCGAAAATTTTTTTGGCAGGGACCTACGGTTAGGTCGTGCCGGCTCAAAATATGTTAAAAAAAAATTTTCCTCCGGTGAAATAATTAGATTACCTGACCAAAAATTTTGGTTACGGAGCTACAGTTAGAGTCTTCCCGCCTCAAAATATACCAAAATAATTTTTTTTCAACATAGGTAGCTGGGGTGAGAAATAAAGATTACCTGCCAAAAAAAAAGGAAGGAAGTGAGGGCGGCAGTAAGGGCTGAAGAGAGGGCGGCAGTAAAGGCTGAAGAGAGGGCGGCAGTAAGGGTTGAAGAGAGGTCGGAAGGGAGGGCGGAATGGAGGATAGAAGTTAGGGCGGAAGTGAGGGCGGAAGTGAGGGAGGAAGTGAGGGCGGAAGTGAGGGCGGAAGTGAGGGCGGAAGTGAGGGCGGAAGTGAGGGCGGAAGTGAGGGCGGAAGTGAGGGCGGAAGTGAGGGCGGAAGTGAGGGCGGAAGTGAGGGCGGAAGTGAGGGCGGAAGTGAGGGCGGAAGTGAGGGCGGAAGTGAGGGCGGAAGTGAGAGCGGAAGTGAGGGCGGAAGTGAGGCCGGAAGTGAGGGCGGAAGAGAGGTTGGTAGTTAGGGCAGAAGTGAGGGCGGAAGTGAGGGCGGAAGTGAGGGCGGAAGTGAGGGCGGAAGTGAGGGCGGAAGTGAGGGCGGAAGTGAGGGCGGAAGTGAGGGCGGAAGTTAGGGCGGAAGTTAGGGCGGAAGTGAGGGCGGAAGTGAGGGCGGAAGTTAGGGCGGAAGTGAGGGCGGAAGTGAGGGCGGAAGTGAGATTGGAAGTGCGGGCGGAAGTGAGGGTGGAATTACTGACCAACAATTTTGGATAGGGAGCTATGGTTAGGGTCTTCCCTGCTTAAAATATGCAAAAAAAAAAATGTTTTTTAAATAGGTAGCGCCGGTTAAATAAAGATTACCTGCCCAAAATTTTGGGTAGCTAGCTACTTTTAGAGTGCTCCTGGCTCAAAATATAAAAAAAAAAACACACGAAGCAGTCATAGGAACTGCCGAAAGAAGTTTATACTTAAAGCTTTAAACTATGAAATAACAATGACTACAAATAATGGACTGCTTTTGGACTGCTGGACTGATTTTTATTTTAATTTACATTTTGTACTGAGCAGCCCATCATTTATAGCCACTGTTATTTCACATAGTTTAAAGCTTTAAGTATAAACTTCTTTCGGCAGTTCCTATGACTGTTTCGTGTGTTTTTTTTTAATTCTGCTGCGGAAAAATTATTAAATTATTATTTTTTTGGGAAATCGGGAAATTTTATCTTATTATTTAAAAAAATAATAATTAAACCGTTGAATTTTTAATTTCATGTGTACAATTCATTGGCACATTACCTATTATTTTTCATTACTCCAAAATTATAGAAAAGAAAAAAGCTTAAAAGCATTTTAATATTTATTTCATAAGAGATTTTTTTTTTTTGTAAAAATGAAAATAAGTGTGATTAGAAAAAGGATAATCAAATAGGGATATATCTACGTAATATGATACCTATATAATTTTATTTTAAAGTAAAATTTAAAAAATAAATTGAAAAGGTAATATAAATAAGAAATTTATTCAAGTTAAAATGAAAAATTTCACTCATCTTGTAAAACATATAAATTTTATTTTCATACATTAAAATAAAAAAAAACCAAAAAAAGGTTATATAAAAAGGACCTTATTTTTGTGTTCCAACTGTTAGGTATATTGCAAAATTTTTTGTATATGATAAACAAAAAAAAGAAAAAAGAATACGTATATAATATACAAAAAAAAAGGGTTCAGGTGTTTCTATCAAAATTAACATGCGACTCTATAAGTTAATAATTTTTTTTTCTTGTTCATATAAAAATTTATGTTCCCTCATATATTCAGTTGTAATTGGAAAATTAATTTCGACAATTAATTAATTTTATCAATTTTTCATTGTATAAATGAAAATTTAACCGTAAATTTGAAAAGATAAATGTGAATCAATTAAAATTAAGCTTTTTGTTTTCATCCGAATTTTTTTTTCAATTCTAATTTCAAAATAAGATGCAGTTAACTAACTAACACACAGAAAATTTCGAATTATTGAGCAAAAAAAAAAAAAAACCCACGTTTATGTTCTCCTAAAGACAATAGTTCAAAAGTTCTAGAGTGTTAAAATTATCTGAAAACATTATTCCTAAAGCCAACATTATTGAGCTTTCATACGTTAACAGAAATAACAGAAAAAAACCACCAGGGAAGGATCAACTTAGATTAGTTATATGAACGCGTATTAACTTAGCTGTTTTTTTGTTTACGAGAATAAACTCTCAGTACAAAGAATAATCACTAACTTTATCAATCATATAATCACTGAAGAAATTAAATAAAATATGTACATATGTATATGTTAATATCGCAACATTTCAAAAGGGCGCAAAATTCGTTCCGTGAAATTTCGCTTTCAGCGAAATTTAGCTACTTTTAGGGAGGAAAAAAAAAATTATTTTTACCCATTTATTGATTTATTTAATTTCATTTATTAAAGAAAAAAATATGCAGGCTGTCTATCCAAATATAGAAATATTTTAAGAATATTTTTATCAACTCCAGCATCCAATTGTTCAGCAGAAAGAATAAAAACTGAGAAGAATAAAAACTTACTTGACATCAACCTTATGTGATGAAAAATTGAATGATTTTACGATCTTAGCAATAGAAAATAAAATGTTAGACAAAATATCGTTTGAAGAAGTTTTCGAAAAATTTGTTACAATAAAATTACGAAAAAAAATCTAATCTAAAATCTAAAATAAAGATATATCTATACATTAACTTTAGTAGTATTTTTTTCATTTATTATAAATAACTTTTGGTAGGGCGCAATTTTCAAAAAATGCCCAGGGCGCAAAGTTATGTAAATCCGGGCCTGGTCACAGACCAACAGACCATCCCGCCATTATATTCAATCGCTACTAACCCACCAAAAACGGTGCAAATTATAACTTAAATAATTAACATCTATGTAAATTTAGAAAATATTCAATAATATAAAAGAAAAATATGTATGTGGCTAAACAAGGTTTACCCTGACAGCTAGTATTAATATATAATATATAAATAAATATACATATGTAGTTATAATAGAAAATATTTTTGTTATCATTGGGCATTCTTTTTTGAAATTAAATTTTAGAAAAACATATTAATGTGGAAAAAAAGAGAAGAAAAAATAATGTTCACAAAATTTATTAGGATTTTGTTATTAAAGTTTAAAAAAAGAAACAATTTTAAAACATATTTCCGGATGAATTATTGTCTCATTTCTTTTATTTGTTTTTTTATTTTTTATTTCTTCCTTTTTTTAGGAGAAAAACAAATTTTTTTTTATGACAATTGTAGAAAAAAAAAGTTAATTTAGTTGTTTTGCTTTGTGTTTCCTTTTCTTTTTTTATAGGGACTAATAATTTTTTAATGTCTAGAAATCACTAAGATCAAAAAAAAAAATAAAAAATAAGTCGCGTCAAAAGCAAATTACTTTCTCTTTTTTTTTTCTTGTTATGTAGTCCTTCACAAAAATGGAGAAAAAATCCTTTTTTTTTCTATGTTGATTCATCAGTTATTTTTGATTTTACTTTCTTTTTATTTGTGAAAATGTGTTAAATTTCTAAGGAACTAAATCATTGAATAGGCTAGGATAGAGTATATATTTTACAGTCATTAAAAATATTGTCCAATCCTAAACATTGAGATTAAAATTTTTTAAGATTTAAGTGGCTATCATGGTATAAGAAAATATACCTGTGTATAGGAAAGTAACAATGTTTAGTTTCTTTTATCTGAAAATTATATTTTCGATAATTTTTAATCATATTTTTCTGATCTTTTCAATGCCCATCTGTTTGCACTGTGCCTTAAATTAATCTCTTATATACATGCTAATAAGAAGGAGAAGGCTCGAGGGCACTTAAATTGAAGGTAGCATAAATCCACATCATCTTACATTTAATAAAATCAGAATATGCAAATACCAAAAATTTGACTAAAAAAATATTAAACTATAAAACCTTACTGTTGAATAAAACAAAGAATCAAGAAAGGAAAAGCATACATAATTTTAGTTTTAATACATTTAACATTAGTAGCTAATAATACTATCACTTTGTCACGTTCCAACCGAGATATTTCTCTCATTTATAAAAAGCATTTAATAAAAATTAAAGACCCCTTTAATCTGTATACTGTCTATTATCAGCCACGGATATCATACATTACTTTGCGTCAGGTGCCAACATTAGTATGTCAGTGCCATTTTAAATCAAACTAAGTTTCATTGCACAAAAATATTTTACATACCTTGTCAAAATTATAACAATATTCATCATTTAATGTTTCAACGGTCATTGACAAAATATCTCAATTAAAGAAAAAATTTTCTTAATAATGGTTTAATATAAAGAAAAAACAATTAATGTCTTTGAAAATTTTAACCACAAATTCATCCTTTATTTGTTCTATACTTGGAAAAAGTTATAAGACTGAACGGCTTTTTCTAATTTGATAAGCTTATAAAATTTAAAAATTTTAACGAGGATAATTATTATTGTGTTGTGTACAATTTATTTAAATGGTAATGCTTAGACAGGAGATTTAGTTATATTTAGAAGTAATTATTTATGAACGTTCGTATAATAGATTTTTTTTTTTGATAGTATAAGACTCCCAGCAGGGTATATAATTACAGATGCCATTCAAAAACGTAGGAGGAAGATATAGAAAAACTTTTCTATCGCCAAAGTAATTCATTTAAACTTGAAAATTTTGATGAAATCTTATAATTTATACCCAGCAATATATTTATTTCGTATAATACATTTATTTTGTTAAGGAGCACAACATAATATTTATTATCGAACAACGAATCTTCGTCATTATTATCAAAAAAAAATAAAAAAATAAAATTTATTCATATTTCACTGCAAACATTTTTCTTATGATGCACAGTTTTTTGTTTATTTGGTTATGCTTATTTAAAAATATAATTTTTTTTTCTGTGCTTAATACATAATATTATAAAACACAAGTGTTAAACAGGATATGAAGAAAGTTTTTTTTTTTTTTTAATTTCATTCATTTCCTTTTATTTCTATCCCTATAGCTACATACATATGTATACACATATGAATTGGAAATGGAAAGCTATTCGTCTTTTTTATTCGAGACAAAATATTGTTCAAATTTTTTAAAAATTATCATTATACGATTTTTTATTTTTTTTTTGTTGCATCATAGCGGCCTTAAATACGATATGTATATACTGAATTTGATTTTATAACAAATTCCGATATTCGACATTACTATGTGAAAGTGAAAACTTAAAAAGAAATAAAAATTCTAGATGGCTCACTTAGTAGTAAGTAGTTTCTGGTAACTTTTTCCGTTTTTACTTTAATTTTTCTGTGGTTCTTAATGGCAGTTGAATGATTAGCGCGACTTAATTTTTAGAGGCCGATTTTGGCTTTGTATGAAAAAAAATTTAAAAAACTACAAGGCTCAATCTTACGACGAATCTTTTAACTACAAAAATCCTTTCGATTTATTAAAATCAGTTTATACTTATATTAGGGAATTAGAGCATTTCTACGAACAGTCTATTCCACTCTGGTGGCCTCTTAATGCTATGTTTTTTTTCTTTGCTAGGTCACAACGTGTGGAGAAAAAAAATTATCCTGAAACAAAAAATTTGTCGTTTGATAGAGATTTATTTTATTAAAAAAAATAAAAAATAAAAAAAAAGCAATAGAAAATGTTGTAGTTGTACATAAATATGAATTTTTATATTAAGTTTTTCTATTTTTTTTTTTTTTTAAGTTTTTGTAAATTTTTTGCTATTTAATATAGTCATATATGTGATGTGATGAGAAAATTAATAATAAAGATATGATTTTTATTTTCGTACTTATGGTTTTTATTTTTGAAAACTTTTTTGTTAAAACAACAACATGGTAAAACTTATTTTTAAATTTAGAATTATTTTCTTCAAGATACTTTTACAGACAAAAGGTCTTATATTATATTTAAATAATAATATTCAAAATTTATTTTTTTTTTTTTGAAGATAATAATTCTAGCTAAAAATAGACAAAGTTTTTAATTTTTTTTATGTGTATAAAATTCTACTCGCAGATATGGCAGAGAACAGATTAATTCAGATATTTTCCAAATTTAATAAAAATAAAAGATCAAAATCAAAAGGACACAATTCTTAAATAAAATCTCGTAAGATTTGCTTTGGTTGAAATTTTTCTATACAAGATAATATACAAAATCATAAAACACTGGTTCCCAAACAACCTATGACATGCTTTCGAATTGTGAATATTCTTCTAACCTCTGATTTCTCATCTATACATATAATACATCTTGGTTCCGAATTTAATCATAATAAGTTACATAAAAGTGTAAATCACTCTTACAATATCAAATTATTATAATTTTTATTAATATTTTTCAATTAATTTTAAAATCCCATTCTTTTTATGCTCTAATAAAAAAAAAAAAAAAAAACTAAATATAAAAAAGGAAATTTATATTATATAATTCAATTATTACAGTTTTTCATCAATTATCACATTATAGATAACACATTAATAGAGCATACTATATATATTGAATAAAAAATAAATAAATTCAATAATAGGTTATAAAAACGTATAGATAAAATATAAAAAGATATTTCTATTAAACAAATACTAAAATGTGCTGGTTTTATTATTTAGATTTGATGTTCAACTATCTGCATTAACATTTTGTAACAAAAAACAGTGATGGTTGTTTAAAAATAAATCAATAAATCTATTTTAAATTATCCATTTACTAAATGGTTTGAGGGAAGTTGAACATATCGCAGTACGTACACGTTCTTATTTTTCATACAAAATTTAAATCAAACAACTTTTATTATATTCAATGCGACATCTCATACTTTATTTAGCCATTATGTCACTTTTATAACTTTTAAAACTTCATAAATGACCTAAAGTCATTTGACTGTCATATACTTGGTATTTGGATTGAAATTTGTATGAATATGTATTCTTTACATTGCAAAGCCGAAATCATGCTCTGATGTATTTGAAGCTTGAGGACACTTAATAATTTAATAATTCAATTAGTTATGTAGAGTTTATTTCCTATTGAAAAAAAAAGAAAATGTTTTTGTAACAAACCTCAATTATGTTATATATAATTTTGTCGCATAGTTTAATTCCTTTTTTTTTTTTATTTTATTTGTTAGAAATATCAACGATATGCATCAACTGATGACTCTTTTTTTGTACTTGAAAACACAAAAAAAAAAAATCAATTTTCTAAATAGCCTTAAAAATGGATTTATGGAAAATCAAACGATGTACAAATTTCATTAGTTAAAAAACAACATTGTTAAAATATCGAACATATAATTTCAATTATTTTGATGAAAATTTGTGATTTAAAAAAAAATAAACAAAAAAAAAAGAAACTAAATATAAAACCAAGTTGAATTAACGAAATAATTTTTTTTTTCTTTTTTCCCAGCAAATATAAATGCTGAAAATGACAAAAACATTTAGGATTAGGTACATAGTATAATCAATTCTATATTCGCTTGAAATTTAATGAAATTGAATCTAACCATAATACAATTTTAACAATGAAACCTTATTTATTTAAAAAAAAAGATAAAGTTAAAATTTTATGATCACGATTAAGTAGCGAAAACAATTTTATTTGTTTTTTTTTTGAAGTGGTAAACAAATTCGAAAATTCATTAGACGAGTGAAATTCTATATTCTGAAAATAACACTAAAGGTATATAATATTGGTCTGAAAATTGAAGTGCTAATGATTTTAGTTGTGCTAGACATCCAGATTTCTTTTGAAATAAAAATTGTTTTCTGTACCGCGGTTTCTAAAACTTTCGCAAAACAATATTAATATCGAAAAATTTATATTTACACAGAGGATTTTTTTTTTTTGTTGTTTAAAAGTTATGATTATTATCCAGAGAAGTTGTATAAAAAGATTAAAACAACAAATTTTATATTTTGAATCTCTACATATTATAAAATATTAAAGTTCTATATATAAAAGTATTTAGAGAAGATATAGTAATATATGAAATTAATATTAAAAAAATAATAATATGCAAAAACTTATTTATAGAATATATTATTTATATGAAACTGTTAAATTCTAAGAATTCATACATTAAAAGCTAGGTATTTATACATAGTCAAAATATCAAATACCGAAATCATCATAGTAACTAACAATATTTTTGAAATAAACTTTTTTCTTCAATTTTTCATTCTATTATAATATTCAATATAAGTTTTATTATTTTTAATGGTAATAAAAAACCAATATTGCAACCATTTTATTATATCATCATAGAAAAAAATCTTCTGAAAGCAATACTTTCTAGTTCTTTTATTTAATTTTTTTTTCGTTGTTGTTGTTGTTAAAGAAGCAAAATAAATTCAAAAATTATTATTATTATCTCTGATCCCATAAAAAAAAAATTTTTAGATTCTATTACTCTACAGGGCTCAATTATTTTTCAATATATAAAAAATTTTGAAGGTTATTTCCTTTATTTATGTTTTACATGAATAAAATACTTGTGTGGTACAAAAAGATATTAATTTTTTTTTTTTTTAGAACGCTCAGTGAAACAACCTGAAATCAATTAATACGTTCAACTAGGAAATTCTCTATCATTATGGCAATTATATTTATTCAACACAACAAGAAGAAAATTTAAAAATTATATTAATTTAATTGAAATGTAGTTTTCGATTTCAATCATAAGTAAATAAAAGCTTTCTAATAATATTCTGAAAATTCCCGGGACAAGACGGAAAATCCAATAACTTTTCAATAATATATGTAATTTCATAAATTTTTTGGTTACTGATTGAATATAACAATTATTTCCTCATCAGTACACGAAATTAAAGTTAAAAATTCGATTAAATTCGATTAAATTCACAATTCTATTTTGTAATTTAAATCCCATTTCAAAGCTTTTTTGGTGTAGATTTTATCAGTTTTTCAATTCCATATGGAATCTTATGGTTTCAATTTTTGGCAACAATCAATGAATGATTCTTAATTTATTTTGATTTTGATGAGCTTATTTAGAATTAAGTTTTATTTATAAATGAAATGAAATTAAATTGTTAGGTTGAAAGAAGTTTTAAGTTTTTTTTTTGACATAACATTTTCAGCAGCTTTAATTCAACTAGGTGTGAACCCAAAGTCACTATTCTTTTATGTAATAATTATTTAAAGAAAAAAAGATTCCAGAAAAAGTCGAAAGGAAGGTTTAAATTGTTGTTAACTACACTATATTACAATTTTAGCCCATATCGTTCGATAATTTATTTATTATTTGTTACAAATAAGCATTGAGCATTTTTTCGTACAATTTTTAGTACAATTTTTTCTCAACTTTTATTATAATTTTTATGTAAAATTATGGAATATTTAAAGAAAATAAAAGTTCATATTTTTCATAATCTGAAAATGATCCCTTGACTGATATAAATTAGCAAAGTTTTTCTAAAGACGAGTGTAATCATTATTTTATGGATTTACGTTTACAGGCTTTTAGATTGAAAAATTAATAAAAAAAAAAAAAAATTAAATTTTAATTGAGAGAAGTTTTTTTTTTTTTTTATTCAAGAAAACTTCATTAAAGAAAAGTTCACCCCGCTTTCAATTAATTCATTTCACTTTCATTCAATAACTTGATTTTAATTTAATTGAATTATTAAAGTATATAAAGAATCTTTATGTATAAAATATAATATAAAATAAATAAAAGTAATATGAAATTAATAAATATACAGTACCTTCATTTATATCAAACACGCATAATGTAGGTGGATCTGAAGATTATACAAAAAAAAAAAATTATAATTAACCAAAAGTATGCATCGCAATTATTATTAAATTAGGTATAGATTGAAAATAGAAACACTTCATTTTTATGTTTTATTTAATTAATTAATAATTTAATCTTAACCTAATCGAATTTCTCATTGTGTTATGGGTTAAAAAATTCTTGTAACTATGACCTTGTATAATAAAAAAAATAATATTGATAGCCTTTGGTTATGATCTTTCAAATTGTTGTTACATAGGGTTCTCAATTTTCACTGTCGATATGAACCTTGAATCTATACATTATATACTAAATATGCAAACAACAAAGATGGGAAAAATATTATAATTTTGTTAAGGGACTTTTCCTTTGTTTGAAAATATTTAAATTTTCTTCACTATTGTTATATAAAAAAAGAAGAAAAAAAAGGTCCAGAAATTTTTTTTATTAAGCAACAAAAAAAAAAAACAGAAGAAAAACAAAGAAAATTTTGACCAGATGTTTCTATTGTTTAAAAAATGAAAATAAAATAATTTTCTTGCCTTTTTTTTTTTAAGAAAATTGCACAAAATAAATTAATTAATTGAAAATTTTGATAACATTTTTAAAGTAAAAAAAAAAAAATTAAATATTTTTTTTTATTTCAATAAATATTTTAACATTTAGTTTTAGTTATTTACTTATTATTTTATCGTCCTTTTTTATCCTTTTGAACTATGGGTATATGCGAGACCTCTAAAACAAATATATATTACCAGAATCTATTTTATAAAATTAATAAACATTTTTAATCAAGTAGGTATCTTTATAAAATAAAATAATATAATCAAGTAATATTTTAAGATATTATATCCAATCTAATGCCTTGTTCAGACAATGAACTCTGATCATGATAATCTTACTTTTTGAGATTATCATACTTTTTTCATGATTTGCTCATACAAGAAAATTGCCATCGGAAATCATGATTATCGAAAATCATGAAAAATTTCAGGGATGAGCTTCAGTTTTTTACCACCCATGTTACCCATTTCCAGTCATTCCTACTTATTTTTGACTTTTATTTTTGACATATTTTATTTATTTACAAAATAAAAAAAATTTGAGTAGTAAATAATATTTATGTTTTTATTTTGTTTGCTTTCATGTCTTCTTAAATGTCTTTCTATCGGCATCGAAAATTTAATGAAAATATTTCGAATTCTATTCGTATACTATAAAATAGCCAAGTTTGTAACTAGGGTATAAAAATAATAATAAGTATATATTTTTTTTAAATGCAAGAAACCACAAAATATACAATTATTATATGAACTTGTCACATAAGATATTTATTATAACCGCAAACGAGCACTGAGGTCGTTTTATGATAATCTACAAAAATAATAAAAATAAAACAGAGAAATAACGAAAAACAAACATCAGGAAATGGTTAACATTGGATTTCATTTCTCTTTTATTTTAATATTATTATTTTTGTTTTATTTTTTTATTTTTTTTTTCATCTTTTGTATAAAAATTACACTACACACATTATAATGCATTTTATATTATATTTAAAAAATACAAAAAAAAAATAAATAAAAAATAAACATATCCTACATATTCGTATTGTATACAGGAACAAAAAAAAAACATAATTTCTATAGATAAATCCCTGATAGCAAATTCTGAAATAAAAAAAACTATGTCTGCCTGCAATATAAAAGTTAGGCACGACATTTTTGTCTGATTTTCAGAAATTTTTCAAAACTATAAACTCGATTTGATGTTTTTAATATTTTTCATTTGATATGATCCTTTCGATGGGAAAGGTTTAACATAAGCTTTTGTCAAACCCAAACTTAGTTTCAGATAGTACTAGGTATATATGTTTCTTCAAAAAAAAAAGAATATGAAACAAAGAGATTTCAAAAACATTAGAATTATCGTATTTGTTTACAAATGTGACTAAAAAGTTGGGAATGATCCAAACAACAAATTGTTCTGATTTGTTTCAAAATCGCTATAGAATCCATCAGATATTTTCTAGATTTACGATAAGACTTATTTTATTACGCTTTAGAATGAAATTGTGATGAAGTTTTTGTACAGATTATTTTTTAAATTAATTCCCTTGTCTCATTTATATTTGCAAGAATTTAAAGAATTAAAAAATGTTAGTTGGTATTTTTGGGAAAACTTTATATTTAATTTTTTTTTTTATTATACATGAATATGTTATGCACTTTTTAAAAAAAATTTGTTTTTATTTTTCATGAAAATGAAACTAAGGAAATTATTTTCCTATTTTTTTCTTATTAAAAAAAAATAAAAAAAAAAAAACCCTTTCTCATTTTGTGCGAAATATTCGTTATGTGAAAATTCAGTTTTTCTTGGATGGAAGTAGATTGTTATTTGATATTTTTATCTCGCTAATATGAAAATGAACAATTCTTAGTTTCAATATTAATTTGTTTTAAACGACATAGCGTGCTTAAATCCTAAATTGTCAGAGAGTTTCTATTTTATTTATGAATGAAATTATAGTTCTTTTATTTTTGTTTTAGAAATCCAATGAAATCATTTTCATATTTTTATGCTACTTTTATATCTGATCAAAATAAAAATTACAAAATTCAAAAAATTATAACTTTTATTGATTGCTTTGAATTTTTGTAGTTTTCCTTCAATTAAAACAGTTAGAGAGATAATTAATTGTTAATAAAAATAAATCTTAGATCAACAGAGTTAATCAAATTAATCAATAACTTGGAGAGCAATATTTTCATTAAAGGTGGTTTAGTTTATGCCTATATTAACTTTGCTATGTGTATAGGTCAAATCGAACTAGTGAAAGACGCTAGCACTTTGATATTTGTCGTAGCAAGGAAAAATAGCTAATAATTTTTCTTTTTAATATATTTGCTCGTATGATTATAGCAATATTTGCAATAAAAATGTCAGATGCTCACATGGTATAAAAATTTTTTTTTGTAATTTATTTTCCGTTAGAAAAACCAATAAAAAATATAATTTTTAAGTAGCAATTTCGACGAGTTACTACAACTTTAATAATAAATGCAAGATTTTTAGCACATATTGCAAGAAAATAACGCAACTAATTTTCCACCGAGATTTTTTTTCAGTATCAAATTAAAAATTTTCTCGTTGTTATTTGTATCAAAAAATTTTTGATCCTCTGTTTCTTGCAAATAATAATGTTATAATCTAATTTTTTCTTCATCGAAGAAATAGAAAAATTTTAAACACAATTTTGGAAGAATTAAATGAAATAGTCTAACTTCTTTTGATTTTAAAGTTTTTCAGAAAAAATTTTTTTTTAATTAATAAACCATTGTTAATTTTATATTGAAGTTAATGTTATTTTTTGAAGAAGACAATAATTTTTTTTGATGAATTGACCAATCTCACAATATATATAACTCGACTATCAGAACTTAGATTATGCAAACCTTATTTTTAAAATTAATTTTCTTTCTTATTTAGTTTAAAAAAAAAAAAAAAATTGTTCCTCTTTCCTATTTTAAAAATCAAGAATATGGTGTAAATAAAATTCATTGTGGTTCATACTAGATATTATTATGTGGAGCTTCTTTTATTTACAAAACATTGTGGTACAAATAATTTGTTTTTAATTTAACTTTATTATAGTTATTTGCCCCCCAAAATAAAAAAATAAAAAAAAATAAAAAAAACTTTATACTACACTTTAATTTATTGTAGACAAAAAAAGAACATAGAGTATACTGTAATGAAATTATTGACTTTTCGTTTAAACTAGATACATTGTACTTTGAAAATTACAGGATTGAAAAAGATTATCTTTGAATTTAGTTATGTGAAAAAAGTTAAAAAAAAAAATAATCATTAGACGCCAAATCTTAAAACTACCATTTGGTCAATGAAAAATACTTGTTTTGTAATATAGCTTTATAATTTTATGGGATTTTATTAAAATTCTGAATATTTTATAGTCCTGAATTACGATTGATCATTAGCAGCTTGAGAACTCTCATTTCGATTTAAAATAACAAGATTATAGTTTAATCAACTTGATGAACAATTCTAGTCAGTAAAATTTATTTCTAGTAGTGGGTTAGTAAATGTGGTAATTTTTACGATTTTGATACGTTAAGTCCCATTTTTTATTAACAAATTGTGAGAAAACAGAAGTAACAATATTTTGTGTAAATGTAATTATTGTAAAAAAAAATATCTCCAAAATTTTTAAGTCTTTGCAGGTGCCTTCAAAAAAAAAACAATCATAAAACAAAAATCTATTTGTAAAATACGATTTCTAGCCAAAAATTGTACGTTTAGTTTATTTAAAATTCAAATAGTTATTTCTAAAAATAACTAAATTTTTGTAGAAAAAGCTTTGAATAAAATATGTCCTTGGAATATATGGTAAAAAAAAAATTTGTCTTTTCTTTTATTTTATTTTATTTTTTAAGAAATTGATAAGTAAAATAAAAATAATAAATAAAGTAAGAAAGACGCCAATTTCATTTCCTGAAACGTGCTGTGCGTTTTAAAATCATTATAAAAAAATACACGAGTATGGATAGTAAATTTTCCATTATTATTATGCAAAAATTTATATAAATAGAAGTGTTTCCTTTTTAAGATAAGATACACAGACCAAAATATTAAAATTGTTTATTTCTTTAAGTTTTTATAATAAGCTTTGGTATATTATGTACAAAAATATAGTTAAAAATTCATAATAAAAATGTAATCGTAAAAATGGAAAATATATAGATTCTTTTTTCTTCTTAGATTAAGAGTATATACCGGTCTTCAAACCATAATAATACAAATTTTAAAATAATTTTTTAATATTCTTTTAGTTTACTGCTTTACTACTTTAATACTGCTTTATTAATTAAAAAAATAATTTTCCAAATCATACTTAACTTAAGAGACTTGTCATAATTAGTATGAAAAGTTAAAATGACATGCAAAACATTATGTTTTCAACTTCTTATGCAATGCAATTATATATATTTCGTTTAGTTAAAAGACTTTTTTGTATAATTTTCTCACTACAGTTGTGGTAAAAATTTTTTTCTTAATTCAATTTTTTCTTTTTTTTTTTTGTATTTTAACAGAAAAAGCTTTGATGACTTTCGAATATAACAAGCATAGCTAGTTTTCACTGAAATTTCTTATAATTACCAACAGAGTTTTTTTTTAAAACAAATTGGTTTAGAATGACATGCAATTCGTGTGGAACATTCAAAAAATATTGTTTATGTTTGTTTTGTTTTCTGTTTAACTTAATTAAAATCAAAGGAATCAACAGAATTTGTACATATGCACGTGAAATCTAACACATATTCTCGAATACATATATACAGAAACTAAATACTATTATTGAAATAAATATATAGTTTTTTTTTTTAGAATTTTAAATAAGTTTTTAAGTTTAAAATTGAGTTTATTATGGAGAATTTCATATTGTTTTATTATTTAAATTTTTTTGTGAAATATGTTTTAGAGAGTATAGATGAATCGAATATCTGCCACTGAGTTATCGAGTTCTCCAATTATCTGGCAATTTATACCTAAAGATCATATTATTTCTTCGCAAAAAGTTGAATATTCTGACCTGTTAGGATATTTTTTATTTAATAAAGAGCAGTTAAGTGGAAATATTTTATATATATTATCTTTTACAAATTAAAACTTTGATATATAAGAAAATTTGATTGTTAAGGTACAAAAGTCCTCATTGCAAAATAACGAAACTATAATGTAATAGTAGATTATTGTATATGTAAACTAAATTTGTTATTAATTAAGAGTTCTGTATACACAAAAATACATTGACACGAGTCAATACAAGTGTCAATGTATTTTTGTGTCAATACAGAACGAGTTGTATAACAAATTTTGTTTACATATCCAATATACTGTTTTAATGCGTAGGGGAGAGTTAGTTGCAAAGAGAGAATATTTTTTCTTCTCATTTTTTCTCATTTTTTTTTTGTATTTGGCTGTATTGAAATATTGTGATAGATATTATGTTTGTTTAGGTATTACGTAATATTCAATATGAAACATCTAAATGATTTCATTATTTACGCTGATGCATCTAATTTTTTTCATTATATACGCTGATGCATCTAAATTTTTTCATTATTTACGCAGATGCATCTAAATGATTGCATGTGTATTGACGCATATAATACTCCATTTAGTGATCTAAATTCTATAGCACTAAATACAACATAACAATCCCCAACGCATTAAAATATTTTATTCATGAATTAATTGGTATCTTTAATTAAGTATCTGTTTTTTCTTAATTATATGCTATAAAAAATTTTAATAATATTAATCATTTTACACATTAGCCTCAACAAGATTCTTTGTGGTAATAGAACGAATCGAGTATTACGTACTACAAAGCACGGCATATTTATGTAAAACATAAAAAATAATTTGTTATAACCCAGTATATGTTCACCATTAAAAAAAATTTTCTATTATTTTTATTTCATTTAAAAAGTACTAAAAAGTATAAAAACTACTAAAAAGTTAGACACAAAAATCATTCATTTTACATTTTACATATTATTTTTTTTTTTTATATAATATACGAACCAAAGAAAAGTATTTTTGATAATTTTTGTAATGGCGAGGCGGATTTAATTAAAAGGCAATAAAATTTACATAATATGCAAAGTTTTTAGTGTTAAATAGAATTTTTTTTTTTAGAATGTTTGAAGAGTAGTTATGTGTGAAAAGTAATATCTGTATAGTTATGTCATATCTATTATTATAGTTATGTAGATATAGTATATACATTAAAATATTTTTATTTTATGTTAATTGTTTTTTATCGTATTTTTTTTTTGCCCAACATTTTAAACTTTTTGAATGGTTTTGTTGTCAGAAAATGATGTAAATTAAAGTGTTGAATTACATATAAAAAAAATTTTTTTTTTCATTGAATTTTTATTTCAAAATTATCTGTTGGCAGAGAGAATAATTAGAAGGAAGGCAATAGTACATACATATATTAGAAAAACATGTTTGAATATAACCACTTTTACAATATTGTAACAAAAATTGCTTTTTTTTTACAAAGTATATGGGTAGGTACTATTATTTTATACAAAAAATGGATTTTATGTTTTTATTAAAGTATATTAAATTATGGTCCGTCCAACAGTAAAATGCTTATAATTAATGAACAGCCTAATCGATTTCGGTCGTTAATTTTCACCTAGACTTATGGATGAAATTCTAGTATTTCGGATTTGGTAGTAAGAGGAACTCAGCACAACAAAAGTCTTTGACTTAATAATTTTTACATAAATTTATATAAAATAATACTATATATTTATTTAAAAGTTTTAATGTACATATTCTTATTATTAGGGTGTTAGATACATATATCTAAATTTCGATTACAGGAACTTTAAAAAATGGGTACATCCTGATTGTTTCAAAGGATTCGTTCTTGACTTCGATGAAAATTGTTATATTTATGTATATGACTAAATATAGTATTGATAATCATTCATTATAAATAATAATTCTTTTATTGAAACCGAAAAATAGTGAACTTGTATATAATTATTTTGAACCAATGAACTAATTTTACGTTATTCTAATGATAGTTCAGTAAAGATATAAAATTAAATATAAAAAATATGTACTTAAAAAAATTACTAAAAAAGTATAGACAAAAACTAATTTAATGACTGATATTTTGAGAGAAATTTTCAATATTCTTACATTCTATACATATATTATTTATTACGTAAATTTAAAGAATTTTTTGTTCAATCTTATCGACTTCATATAATGTATTTTTATTGTTCAAAGTCTGATAAGTTCAAAGAATCAAAAATTGGACATAAAATTCATAGATAACATAAAATCTTAGAAAATTCTTATTGTACTTTTTATTCAATAAAATTATGTTTTTTTGTATAAATAATTGATTCATTATGCATATACCTAAAAAGGTAAAAAAAAAAAAATCTTTTGCTTTTTTTTTTTGTTTAAGTGAGATACGAAGGTGGTGAAAATTTTACGCCAAAAATTATGGCAATAATATGAAAGCTTATTTCAAAGAATAATATTTTATGAGTTCACAAAAATTTTATTTCAATTTATTTTATTTTTTGTTAAAAAAAAAATTTGAAGAAATTTATTTTTTTTTTCCCTTTCAAGATGTAATAAAAAATGCATGAGCCCTAAATGTTAAAAATAAAGACGAATAAAAAATTCCTTAACAAATTGAAAACATTTATTTAAAAAAAAAAAAAAAAACAAAATGAAAAAATAAAAAAATAAAAAAAGCAAAAAGGAAAATAATTTTCTGTTTTCATATTTATTGAAGAAACGTGAGAAATTATAAATTTTTTAATAATTTATTTGAAATTTATTTTACGACTCATTGTTCATTTTTTTTTTTTTTTAACGATTCGTAAAAGCGCAGAAATTAGTTACAATATTGCAAAAGATTTATAAATTAAAGATAGTATTGTATGAGAAAATTAATATTTTTATACCACGTTAAATTTTTAAATTTTTTTTTAACTATGCCCAAAATTTTTCAAAAAATAATTTTCAAAAAATCAATATTAAGCAAAATCGTAACTATCTTCAGGATACCCTCTTTCGGTAAGTTTTACTATAGATACAGAAAGATTGTTAGATTCATACACAATTTTTTTCAATCTATGGTTTTAGCATAACTTTTTTGCAATTCCCAATTTTGGATTGTTTACATGGTAATTAAGAATTAAAGTTTATTAAATTCCTCCCCGCATATTTTATCACTATGTACATGACAATGTTTTTCGAACTCATATTAATTTTCATAACGACAATATTTACTGTTTAAGAAATCAATTCTGAAAAAGTGAGAAAATATTCAAATGTCAACATTGAAATTCACTTATTGCGCAAATAATAAGGAAATTCTCGAAAATTGAATTTTGCGAAAAAAGAAAAAGCAGGAAATAAAAAATATAAAATATTATTAAATTATTTTTATTCTGTTTTTTACGTCATCGTAGGTATATAAAAAAAATTAAATAAAATAAAATAAAAATAAACTTAGTATAACAAGGACATTGCGTTATGTTGTAGTTGTATATAACTTCAACTTCAAATAAAATAAATATAACTTAATTTTGAAATTTTTTGTTATAAAATTTATTGAAAATGATAAGAAGCAAATTCGATGATGTATAAAATATTTTTATTTTCAAAAAATATTCGAGTAGGTACATTAAATATTTTTTTTTTTTTTGATAGTTTTAAATTTGCCAAAGCAAATCTAAGAAATAGGACAATAGTAGTACAAGTTAAAAATGACATTAGTAAGAAGTTTTTTTTACTGAATGTGTCGAGCAAGAATTCAATAAACTTTTAACAATTTTTATGACAATATATTTGAACCAACTTTTTAGACAGCTCTGTTAGTTATGTTTTGCTCTGAGTTAAAGTTAAATCATTTTTCAAAAATTTTATAAATCACATAAACCTAACAATATTAAATTCAATGAAATTGATGTTAATAAAAATATCAAGAAATTTTTAGTTCAAAAATTTTTTAATTAAAATTGAAGAAAAACTATATTTAAAATACTTAAAAGAAATATTCTGTGTTTAAAATAAAAAATTCTGAATATTTTCATTAAAAAAACGCGATAACATTATAACACTAAAATAAAAAATAGTTCTTAATACACAAAAATATTCATTGTGTATAGCTACATATTATATTTTTTATGTATAAAAATTTCTTTCTTAATTTCCTTGTCTCTTCTTTATTTTCGACATGTTTTGAAAATTCTTCTTTAAATTTTACGTTACCCTGTAATCCAGATCGGTAATAAATATCTTTAGCATATTTCATTCTATGTTGTATACCGACGACGTGAATAACGAATATTGCAATAGGCAAAATAAAATAATAAGTGAAATTCTTAACATACATACACATATATCACAACATTAATATAGTATATTTAATGTAATAAAATATTTGTATTTTCAAGCATATTAAGTATATATATATATATATATATACTCTTGTTTATATGTATGCAATTATAATAATAATAATAAAAACAAAATTTTATGTAATATTGTACTAGTTCCAAAAGTCTTGTATTTATCCAAGGAAAGCAAAAAATACAAAAAAAAAATAAAAAGATATACAAACTTTCTATCGTACATATTTTATATGTTTAAGAAAACGAGTTCATGTTTCATGTTACATTATCGAAACATTGAATATAATTCACTTTCAATATATATGTGAAAATTCTTTCTTTATGTATATAACTAATAATATGTAACAATTTTCAATATTTTTTTTTTTTTTGTATATTTCTTGAGTTATTTTTGTTCTTGTATACACTGTATGTATACTACATAGTACGTAAATTTAAAATAAAAAAAAATATTATTGGGTGAATGATTTTTAGTAAACAAGAAATAAAAAATAATAATAAAATATAATGTTTGCTTGAAAAATAAAAAAAAATAAAAAAAAATAAATAAAAAAAAAAGTAAAGTAAGATAATAAATTATTATTGTACGAAGAAATAATGTAAATAAATTTATTGTTTTCAAAAAAATAATAAACCTACCTTAAATATTTTCACAAAAAAAACAACATATTATTATATTTTTTAATTTTCCACAAAATATTGTCAATTATTTTTATTTTTAACTTTAACTACCAACATACCTATACCAAAAAAAAAAACAAATCATAAATATTTTTGTTACTTAAATATGTACGTAGTTCTTCACTATATAAGCAGTTCTTAAAGTTTCTGACAAAATTCAAAAATATGTACTGAAAGTGTGTGAAACTTTGGGGCAAAATAAAAGAGATGTATAGCTAGTTGATTTTGTTGAACGCATTGCTATAGTACTATGCCTATATCGCATTGCTATAGTACTATGCCTATATCGCATTGCTATAGTACTATGCCTATATCGTCCATAAGTTCTCTTCTTTTTTTTTAATTTTATATGAATAAAAAATTTAAATTAAATATAAAGAAAAAAATAATAGTATGTAAGCTAAAAATTTTAATGTTAACTTAAAAATATAATATCTTTTTTTTATATACATATATAAATTATGTACTGTTCCTGAACAAGCTGAACAAGCAATGTCAATATTATTTTATTAATGTCAAGAAAAAAAAAAATTAATTTATTTCAATTTTGAAAGAAATAAAACTTGATAGAAATAAATTTTCTCAATATGAGAAAAAAGCACAATATAAATATATACATATGTATGTAGATTTAACATAAATGTACGTACATATATGCGTATATCACACAAAATACAAAAAAAGTCGAAAATAATTTTTATTTTATTTTTTTGTTGAGGAAAGTTATAAATTAAATTAACAATTTAACACTTAAGGGAATTACTATTATTTTTTTTTATTAAAAAAAATATATATTATGGGCTTTAAAAAGTTTATAAACTGATATTTATACAAAAGAATTTATATTGCAATTCCCAAAAGTGTCATCATTTGAGTTCTTTTCTGTTTTTTTTTTCATTTTGTTGAGTTTTCATTTCAACATAATTTTCTTGGAAAAAAAAAAATAATAAAATAAATATTCTAATAATAAGATTATATGTTAAAAAATCATTTAATAGGGAAACGCTTTTATATTCGAATCAGAAAAAAAAAATTATTGTAATTTTTATCATTGCTCTTTTTTGTTGATTATCAATTGTCATAATTTTGATAGTATGTAGAACGACCTATTTTCATGTGAATTAAATCTAAATGAGAGCAAATAATTCAAATTTTTTGTAAAAATTTAACTTATAATACTTAAAAAAAATATTGTGTGCCTTTAAATAAAAATTCTGAAAATTTTCATTGAAAAAGTGCGAGAATATTATAACACTAAAATAAAATAAATAAAATGTAGAGTTGAAATTAAAAAAATTCTTAGTACAATAATTGATATATGTACATATGCATACCTGCAATAATAATTGTGAACTGAACACGTTATAAATAGTTCTTAATACACAAAAATATTCATTGTGTGTAGCTACATATTATATTTTTTATATATAAAAATTTCTTTCTTAATTTCCTTGTCTCTTCTTTATTTTCGACATGTTTTCAAAATTCTTCATTAAATTTTACGTTACCCTGTAATCCAGATCGGTAATAAATATCTTTAGCATATTTCATTCTATGTTGTATACCGACTACCGACGACGTGAATAACAAATATTGCAATAGGCAAAATAAAATAATAAGTGAAATTCTTTTCTCTAGTTTAAATTTTTTAATTATTATTAACTAACTAAATAAGGCTTAATGTACAAAGTCTGCGATTTACTTATTAATACCTATTAATTTTATAATTTCTAAAAAATTAAACGATAAGTTATACATATTTGTTAATTTAATAGTTGAAAATTAATTATCTATTATTTTTCCTTAATTCTATACTTAATGTACAAAATTAATGTCCCTTTATTAGTACGTATTCGTACAATCCAACTAATACCTAATAAATTGAATAAAAAGATATATAAATATTTAATAAAAATAATAATAATATTCAATAAAATACTAAAATAAATAAAATTTATTCAATAAAAAGGAAGTAGTAAAAACAAATGTAGAAAGTTTTAAAATAAGAAAACATAGAAATTAAATTTATATGAAACTATATTCGAAACATAATAACCCAATTATTATAAAACTTTTTGTTAATGTTATAAATTTATTAAAAATAAATTAAAATAAGTCCTTTTAGTAGTAAAGTTATAAAATTCTTCATTATTAAAATTAAAGTAAGTCGGGTTGTTAAGTTTTAATATTTTCGAATATGATTCTTCGTTTTGTGATTTTAAATTCTTAAAAAAAGAATTTAATGAAAAATAATTAATAAAACTGAAGTCTAAACTGTAATAAAAAGTAAAGCTATGACAAATAGCTTTGACAAATAGCTATATGCTAAAATCATTCGCAACGGATGTACTGAAATTATATCTGCCATCTATTTTATCAATTAACCATTATGGAACTCTTAATATCTATGAGGAAAAAGCATATTGTTTTTTTTTGTTCAAATAAACTATGTATTGAGATTTAATAAAGCACAGGTAAAAAACAGATAAAAAGTTTGGCAAGTTAATAACTAACTTTATCCTACAAAATACTTAAATATTCTTATTCATAAAAAATAAGAACCTCAAACAAAAAATCTCTTGTCTTTTGTTTTTTTTTTTTAAATCACTTGAAATTCAATATAAATACCACATCTGCCAATTGCCGCACAACTAAAAAGATTTTTGCTAAAAATTAACCAACTAAAATTTTTGAAATACTTATCTAAAAAACAAAAAAAAAATAAATAAAAATTCTATGTAAAATAAAAGTTTCGACATAGAAAAACTGTTCTAAAATGCATAAAATTTAATGAAAATTTTTTACAAAAATGTGGTTTGTGAACACCAAACATTAAACTATAATAATATGTGTCGAATCAATAAAAAATAAACTTTTTCTTTTCAAAAAAGGAAATTTAAATTTGAGTTTTTCATTAGACTTGTCTAAATTTTTGTTGCCCCAAAATCAAGTAAAACTTATATAAATGTTTATTCAAAAACTTTCTTTATTAAATTTAAATATTTTATTTTTATTTTATTACTTTAGTTTTTTTTTAAACTAACAAATTTGATCAAAGATTATTTCTATATCATATATTTAAAAGATGAGCTTTTAAGAAAAACGTTCATATTAAAAGGACAAAAAATTAAGCCAGGTTCAGAATTTTATGTTTTTGTTCTAAAGCTAGGTTTTTCATTTTCTTTTTTATTGCTTTATTGCAGGGGTCTCTAAACTTATCGTAAAATATATGCGGGCCATTATATTTCTAAATTATTTAAAAAAGATAAATTTTGTATCTTTTATAAAATTATATTTTATAGTGAACTTCAAAATGGAATAGTAAATTTCAATAAAGGAATTTAAATATGAGAATAATACTTAAGTAAAGTAAAAAGTTGTTAAATCTTAAATTCGGATAATTATATTAAGTAAATTTTTAAATCTTGAAATTCCTTTTCTATTTTCCATATTTCCACAATCAATAAAGACAGAATCGTTTTGAAAATTTTATACAGATAACTATTAAGTTTTGTTTAAGTAAAATTATTTCCCACGACATTTTAAGAACATTCAGTTTTGCAAATAATAATATAAAAATAAATGGAAAAAAATATATATATATTCATATTTTATTTGCAATGTGTAAACAAATTGTAAAATGTATTATTTCCTGCAATTTATTGAATTTAGAATAGAAAATCCAGAGATTTTTTTTTTCCGTAAACAAAAATGTATATGTACATATATATATATATTTATTTTTTTATATAATATTTCAAAATTTTAAGTATAATTTTCCTGTTTTGACATAAAATTATATTTTTGTGTATCAAAAAAAAAAAAAAAGGATTTTTTTTTTGTTTTCAATATTATTATTATTATTATTTTTTTTTTTCATGAAACAAGTAGAGCAAGTATCATTGAGACGGTTAGAAGAACACTTGTAAATATTATTATAATTTTTTTTTTTTTTATGCTCTGGTATATTCTTCTTCACAAAAATATAACAATTTTTACTCTTCTTTATTTGTTCATTTATTTTCTACAATTTCGTTGCTTTTTTTTTTTTTCCTATAAATAAATTGCTTTCACACCTGTTTGGGAATTTTCTGAAGTTGCTTTTTTTTTATTGTTTTTCTTTTTTTCCCCATATCAAGCAGAATGCAATGGTAGAAAAAAAAAAAAGGATAATAAAAATAGTAAAGCTCCAAAAAATACATTATTTTTTTCGAAGTGCAAAAAAAAATATAAGATAAAAAATTTTCAATATATTTTAATTTTTTTTTTTCTTGCTGTAACAATATTTGCAGAAAATGAAAATTTAAATATTTTTTTTTCTCATTCTTTCTTTATTATCTATTTTTTTTTTATTTTATTTGTTTATTTTTTAAGAACAAAAAAGGACAGAAAGGACACAATGTGTATATAGATGTGTTGTCTAGGCATGAAATTGTAGTGAACTAATGTATCGAGATTTTAATTAGAATTTATACAGAGATTTGTAGAAGATATTGTAAAAATCTTTTTTATCAATGATTCTTATGTTTATGGAATAATAATTTTTTTGTAATAAATAAAATATAATATTTGAAAAAATGAATTCTACACAATTTTGGATAAACTTATTATGTATAGTACGAAAATACTGTTGAAGCTACATCCTTGCCACAGGGTGTTACTTCAGCACTTCTATCATGAAAACTCAAACAAAATTCCCACTCGTGTAAACAGCAATAACTTCAGCAGTAACTTCACGATAAATTTGTAGCATTTTTATTTTGTACAGAATATAGGGTTGAAAAAATAAAATTTTAAAATGTACCGATAATATACGTATTATTTTTGGGTTTCAATATTCAATGGATTATTATGTAATAAGATTAATTTATTTTGTTCACATAAATTTTATTTAATATGTATATGATTACAATTTATTAAGGCTAGGAAACTATGGCTATTGGACGCGATATTTGACATTATGCACTTATGTCGCATTTAAATTAGATATGTATAGAGTTTAGCGAATTCAAAGATTTCACATTAAATTTACATATAAGATAAGAATTATATTTTTCTCGCGAAAGATCATACGAATAGTCTACTCCTATACTTTATAAAATTTTTTTTTTAAATATTTGTTTTAAGTAGTTCAAAAGTGAGAGAGCTAAAATCTCCTTGTTTAAATGAAACGAAAATAACAAAAATTAAATTTTATTCTTATATCTATTTATAATCAATGAAAATTTATTGAAACGCGGTTTATGGTTTCCTATAGTTTGAATACAGATCATAAAAATATCTTCTATAAATTCCCAAACTTTATTTTTAAGAAAAGTTCAAAAATTTGAAAAATATGAATGACTCAAATTAACATTGAATTAAATTAAAATTTTCAAGAGCTCGTCCTAGTCCAAATTATGATTGAATGTTTAAGTGCAGTGAAAAGCCAAATTAAAATAAGATAGTCTTGTGTTACTTTTAATTTTTCTAAACTTGTCCAAAATTAATTTTTAGGGGCAGCAACTTCTAATCTAAAGAACTTTTATTAATTTCTAAAATAAATTTATTTTCAAGCTTTTTTATTTATTTTTTTTTAAACACAATGAATATGACATTATGTTACATTATAAAATAAGTCAAGCTACTACTCTGCTCCCGTCAAAACATAGTTATTCGGAGTTTTAATTTTTGTTCACATGAAGTTCCAAAAACCAGAGGAATTGTGTATATTGTTAGATGATAAATTTCATTCCATTCAACCTTTAGTTAGTTTTTCTTCTCTACTTGCTACAAAACCACTTGTTTTGATGACAAATACATAAATGAAAAACGTGATTCATTTGAGAATTCTTTCTAAATTAAAGTGGACGAAAATCTGTATATCTCAAAAGAATAAAATGCAAAAAAAAAGTGTAATGTACAATAAATTAAAATAAAATACAATTTTCCTGTTCGTTTTTTTTGTGTAATCTAATCATGGAAAAGTACTTTTTTTTTTTGCATCTTTTGCAGATGAAAATGCTTTTCCACTTTTTTTTTTCTTTTTGGTAATTTATTATTTTAAAATGTAATCTCTGTTAAAATCAGAGACAAATAAAATTGAAAAAATGCAAAAATAATTCATATTAAAATTTTCTATGAAAAACAAAATGGAAATTTAAACTAAGATTAATGCACAATAGAGCAAAAGGGTTCTAGATGGGGATTTTATTTCAATTTTTTTAATTTAAAGAGCTTACGATCATAAATCACGTTTCAAGCAATGGTTTTTAGCAATGATTATATTAATATTAAAATAGAATAAAATAGCTCTAAATAATATAATATTTAGAATTCATGCACTATTATTTATATAATTTTTATAGTATATTTATTTTGTTTGACCTAAAACTGGTCAAATAAATAAATGTTTATGCCCATAACGTGACTACTGTACTATCTTCATCGATCAGCCCTCAGCCAGTTGAAATCAATTGAAAAATAAACTAAATAAAGATAATTCCTTCAAAATTCTAAGGATTTCTTAAAAATTTTGAATTTTTTTTTACTAAAGCAGAAAAGCATTAAAAAGCATTAAAGTTTGACTGTGCTCCACAAATACACTTTACTTGAGACAGATTCGCATTTATTTTTCTGGAAGAATTCTGGGTATAGTCTTTCAATTACCAGCCAATGAAAAGTTTTTATTTTAATAGTATCGAATTCCTTCCAATCTTATATTACGTTAGATAGAACCCAAGCATCCTTACATTTAGAAATCTCTAACTCAAATTAAATCATCATGAAGCAAAGGTAAACACCAGTATAATGACGTATGTATGTACCTACCTTCGTTATGTGTTCGTATTTTACAAAATAAAAATTTTATACATACACGCACTGTATATTACAAATATCCTTATTTATAAGAAGTGAAAATGATAAAAAATGAAAATAATAAAATAAGATTTATTAGTGTCAATTGACATTTAAAAAAAACAAATAATTGACAACCGTGACTTAAAATTGTAGATTAATTCCTTTTTATATTTTTTTGAAACAAAAAAAAATTAATTATAAGAAAAACAGTACATACACAAATCTTTCAAAAGATGATACAAGAATTATTAGCAACTCTTATTATTAGCCACAGAAACTTTTAGTACACAACCTTTAAGAATAATTTCAAACGAATTAGTATTATTGTTGTATTGGTAAAAATTGTACTCTATGTCAACTACAGATAAAACTCCAATAAATCAATTACTGGAAACAACATTGACCTGAATGCACCCCGATCTTTGAATGTAAATCTTCTTTATATGAAGCATTTACAGTCAACTCTAATTATTTCAAAAACAGATATTTAAAGTTAATTCAGAATTAAAATCAGCTATATGACTTTATATATTTTTTTGAGGTAATTTTTATTCATTTTGTTTGCATTGCAAAATATACTTATATTCAATTGTGGATAACCTTATTTAATTCTCGGGTCTGAGAACACAATAATATTACACAATCATTTATTATTTTCTTCATCTTATATATATTTTTTTAAAATCATTATCTATAATGATGTATTATTCCAATTACAAAAAAAAAAAGGTTTACCAGAAAGAAATCTAACTAATAAATTATTCAACTCTCACTTTTGTGTAAATAAATTTTACAAAGTTCTTTTATATTTTTTCCTTTAATTTTTTCCTATCTTTATATTTTGTGTGTGAAAATCTCTATAGTGTATTTTATTTTATTGAATGGTTATCTTTTTGAATGAATTTTTTAAAACGTAAATCGTAGGTAAAGTCCCTTTCATTTCAAGTATTTGTAAGAAAAGTAAAAAGAAAAAAAAAAAAGAAAATAAAAACATTATTACGTTTCTTTAAGTACTTTTAGAAAAAAAAAAAAGTATTTATCTGTACGTGACATGTGAAAAATACTATAACAAATTTGAACTAATTTGTAATTTTATAAAAAAAAAAAAAAACATACTAATTGTAATGAAAAGTTGTTAAAATTAAAATTTAAAACAATTTTATAGTTAATTTTTATTATTTTAATATACATATTACATATCTTAATTTCTTAATGACAATAACATTAAAAAAGTCCCTGAAGTATATTATGAACTGTATATTCATTATAGAAAAGAATGAAGTTTCATGATTATGACGTTGCGAAGGTTAATTTGTGAAATTTTAATTGTTGTCATATAAATTTTTTTATATTTTTGTGTATACAAATATATATATATAGATATAATGCCAAATGCCAACACCAAATTACAAAAAAAAACGCTGTGAACATTGTAACGAAATGGTTTTGAGTGAACATTGAGTCTTGGTGAGATGAGTCTTTTTTGCATTGTGAAACAAAAATTTTTTTGAAGTTTATTATAGCTTTAATAATTGGGACCCTTGCCGATTTAATGACGCTTCATAGTAATTAACAAATAATGCTATTTAAATTGCAATTGAATGTAAATAATGATTTATGCATTTTTACCTAACTTTTGCACTTTAAACTAAAGTTTTATAACTAAAGGATCCTTCTTTAACCAGAAAAATGTGAAAAAAGAAAATTCTGAAATTCTTGGTTAGAATATTTGGAAATATTAGTGTGCTCCTTCAAAATAAATTACATTAAATTTGACACCAGTAAAAATATTACTTTCTAAAATTATATTTCTACAAATAAATAACAATTTTCTCGTAGATAAGCTTAAAAAAGTCTGTCCTTTTTTAAAACTGTTATTGGTCACTTTTCTGTAGGTGGCTTGAAAATATATACACATTCCTTTAAGATTAAAAAATTACAGTTATATAAACATACAGTACAAAACGAGTTATTCATTCAATTATGTACAATTATTTCTAACTAAGAAGTATCACTACTAAACCTACATTAGGTATATACTTTTTTTATTTTAATTTTTTTTGTTCGGAAAATTTTCCTATTTATAATCGATAATATTTCTCACAAGAATAACTCTTAACTTCAAAATAGGATAACTTTATTGCATTAAAATTAAATTCATGGTGTAATGTAGATAGTGAGAAAATCTTTTTTATTTTTTTTTTTCTATATTTTTTTCTGATTTAAAAAATAATAAAAAGTTTTTTTTTTTTAATGTATAAAGCTTATAGTTTTATAAACCATATATGAACAGAACAGGAAAACTCTTTTTATTTTTTATTTTTGATAAATTCAAATAATGGGGTACATTTTTTGTGAGGTTTCCATCCATTGCATAATACTAGTTTAATATGAGTTTTTGTACCATTTCTCTTTCTAGAAAAGCCTTATTTTTAATATTGGAACTAGAAAGGCTAAGGAAGTTGAATGGGATCATTTGAAGTTGGGCTATCATTAAAATGTTAAAAATATTTTATTTTGAAATTGAGACATCTGTGAACATTAAGATTCGAAGTTTATTATTAAATTTTAAATAAATAATGCAAACTATAATAATTAAATAAAGAATTTAAAACCATTTCAAATAATTATTTTTACCGAGTTCACAGCTCCATTCCACAGTTTTGCATAAAATAATACTTTTTTTTTAAATAAAAAAAAAAAAATTTTATACACATATAATTTACCGAAATTTTCGTTTCGCTCTCCCATGAAAACATCAATTTAGAATAAATAGAGTATATAGAGATTATCTAGATACATTATGTTATTTATATTAATATACTTATTGTACAATGTACTATTATATAATAGTACGTTACATATTATAAAAAACTCTTTAGAAAATAAAAGACGGAAAAAGTTTTTTGCATTTTACAGAATAGCGAAAAAAGTTTTTTTTTTTTTTGAGTTATGATTCTATTTTTGAACTTTATAATGTGAAAATTAGGAAATAAAATTTATTCGTTGACATTTACTATAATCAGAATAATAAATTAAACAATATAATTATGCAATTTTTTTTAATAAAATTGATTAGTTTGTTAGGTATATCTATAAATTATTTCTTATCAGATATCTTTTTTAATATTAATGGTATTAGGAACTTTCAGTATTATTGAAACTTTACATTTATAAACTTCACATAATCGTATACATAAAAACAAATTACACGTCTATGTCTCTCCAGTACATTATAATAATAGAAAAAAATAAAATCTAATTTAGATAATAGATTTTAAATAATTTAAGCATTTTTCACAAAAAAGACTCTTTAAGCGTTCTACATTTTTACTGAACCCAAAATGAATTAATAAGAAATGTATAGTAATTAATTTAATGTTTTTGAAAAATAAAGATATTTAATATAACAACACACATACTTAGTTTAAAGTTTTGAATGTAAAAATAATAACATGTTATGCAAACTTTTCTTCACTACTTACCTAATCATTATTTTTTAATATTCCCCACATATCTAAATGGAAAATAATTAAATTTTTATGCATCTCAAGTGAATTTTCAGAAAAACTTTCAACATTTAGTTGAGAAAAATAAACATTGTACATAACTTATATAAATATTTTCACAATTTTCATTGCGAAATATATAAACATACTATGTTCTTTCCCCAGAGGAATGTTTGTGTTATTTTTCATTAAAAAAGCTAAACATTATAAAAACAAATTTTCGATAACTTTGATTTTCAAATATACGTAAGAGTGTTCATTTACTTTATTTTTTTTTTTATTATTATTTTTCTTCTATTTTCATCACTTTTTAATAATGTATATAGACGAGTAAGGTTTGCTTGTAAATGCAACTTCATTGTACAGAGTGCATGTTATGTAATGCAAATATGAAAATAGTAATTTATTTCTAATAAATATAATGTAAGTAAAATATAACATAAGCTTCTTGTCAGATCATTCGAGAGAAAATTTTTAAGTGGTTTTAGTACTTAAATTTATGTCCTTGTATATTAGATACAAATATGTGTAGAGTTTACTCTAATTCAGAACTTAATTGAGTTATTGTCAAAATAAAAAATATTGTATTTTTTTAATTACTTACTCATATTCTGTTTTGAACGAATAACCACTACTTTTTATATCCTACACTATATTAGCTGAATAGACTGCGCCGAAAGTTGCACTCTACAATTTCTCAATACCAAACAGCAGTCTAGTAGTAAGTCTAGTAGCAATCTTAAACAACAGCCTAGTAGTAGTAGAATATACGTATAGTACTTTGGAATTCAATCTTCTTTAATGTATAGATTAACTGAATTTCGCTTCATTGAAATTATATAAAAGTTTGAGTAAAAGGTTTTATATGTATATTTAATTTTATATTTATTGTTACGTTTGATCAACAATGTTAATAATTTAAAACTTGCGTTGCAAGAAAAATGCAATAAAATGTTTTTTAAATTAATCTAATGTCATTATTCGACTCCATTCTGAAAGAACTAGAACATTTGTTGTCAAATTGATGAGATAAGCATACATTTTATCAAAGATAATCTCACATATTTTATTGAACCTTAATTAATTAGAAACAATTAATAAATAAAACGATAGAAGGAATTCTGGAAGTTATAAATGAAAGAATAACAAAAATTTCACAAAATGAACTGAAAAGCTGCCTTTTAACATTTTTTTAACTTAATCGATTGCAGGCAAGAAATAAACTCTTTGGGTCTGATTATACACTCAAAATTTGTTTCGCCGGATTTCAGTAGAAAATAAATTTTTACTGGTATCAACTCAAGATTGGTAAAAAAAATGATGTGTATAAAATTTGAAAAACTTAGTACATTATAGTAAGTAGTATTATTAACATTTTTCCAAAATTATCTTTTATTTATAAAATTAAATTATTAACATATTGAACAATTCATAATGACATAATGAATTCGAATGGAAAACGAATGCAAGAAGTCATATAAATTGAAAAGAAAAACTTTTTCTTTATTGAACTCACCGTGTCACATTAAATTTTAATTCTAAACCTGTGTATAGTGAATGGAAGCATTAGATAATATTCATTCACAAAATAAAATAATATCTAGGACAGTATTTTATAACTTTTTACTTGTAAAAATAAAAAAAGGAAAAAAAAAATATATACATAATATTTTTTAAACCAAACATATTATAGGCAAAGTAAATGGACAACTTCAGGAAATATGGTGCCAAAAAGTTTATTTTGATTTTTTTTTTCTTTTTTTTTTCTAAACAAACTGGTTATGCTATAGACACCAAATATTAGGTTAATATTAGAAAACTTTTCTGATATATAAATTGACAAAGTTTTCTTCTTTAACTTATTAAAGTTCATTATTATTGCTATTTTCCGTATTAAAATTTATGAGATTTATTTGTTTTTTTTTTACTTATGTATACATTTTTAAAGAATTTCAAATAATAGATTCTATAAAAATGATGTAATGATAGCTTCTAGAAATGGAATATCTAATATTATAAATACAACATAACATGACGGAGAGTTTGAGTTGTGATGTAATGCGATGCAAGAGCTTGATATTAATTTAAATTTTTAATTTAGAAAGAAAAGGTTAATTTTGAAAAACAAAAACACTGCATTTTTCATGATTAAATCATAAGTTAAATTTAACATCTTGACGGTATGCAAATATTAAATTAAAAGTTTATAAATTAATGATAAGTCTAAAATTACTTCTTCAATCGGAAAAACTCAAGTTAAACTCTTATTAAATACTTGATTGACAACAATAATTTGGACACAAAAACTAGCAATCAGCTTTTCGTGAATCGTTGCAATGTCATATCCCAATTTATATATTCCTTAACCACTGCAAAATAAATTGTTTATAACAGAAAGACTCACAGAAAGACTTACATTAATCATTGCTACTGTGTACGGATACTATGCAATCCCAACTTATTACTCAGTATTGCAGAAAAATTTAACAGAAAAGTTAGTACAACCACAACGAAAAATAATAATTGTAAATTATATTGAATTTTAAAATAATTATAATTATAATAATTTAAAAAAAAATGCAAAATTAAAAAAAAATCAAATTAAAATAAAACTTCGGACACACTTTCAATTTGTTACAAAATTTGTCCACAAAAAAAAAAAAAAAAACTTCTTTACAAGGAATCGTCAGCTTGATTTCTGTACATTTTATATTCATTGTGGGTTTTATGGACATAACAGAGAAAAAAAATAAAATAATAATAAGAAAATGTAAAAGGAAACATTAAGTGTTGATTTGGAAAAGATTGATGGGATGTTTTTTTACTCAAAAAAAAAAAAAGGGTAGAAAATGTTTTGTAATTTTTTTTCAAGAAAAGTTTTTTTTATTATATACATATACTTTGTTTAAAAAAAAAAAAAATTGGAATGTAATAGCAAGTTTGTTTTTTTCCCAGAAAACTTTTCTTGCGGGTTAAGATAAAGATGAGAGATGGAAAATTCTGAGATTTATTTTTTTAGGTTGGAAAAAATTTTTGGTGTGTAAATTTTATTTAAATTTAATAAACTATTGGCACAATGTTTTTCTGTTTTTATTTCTTTTTTTCTGTATTTTTTTGTTTATGGTTTTATTTTTTTTCATTAAAATATACAAAACAAAATGGTTTTATTTATATAAAATATAAAATTTTTATTTTCCCTATGAAATATTGTTTTTTTTTTTTTTGAACAAGTTCTTTTATAGCGGAAAATTTAAATGTTAATTTTAGTCAGAGAATTGAAAAAGTTAAAAAAAAATAAAATAAAATATATATTCTTTTATATTTTTTAATTATATTGTTTTTCAAACCAATTATTGGTCATCCTTTTTTTACTTCAACAAGGTTTTTTTTTTTTTTTTTAATTTTATTTGTTCGAACAAATGAATATGTCTTCTGTATGTACTTCAAAAAATTAAATATTAATTCGTTACGGGAATAATGAAAGCACATTTTCAAACCGTATGTATATACAAGAGAATATAACTGATGGCTCTGCGGGTTTTCCGTTGATTTTATCATTTTGAAGGAATTAAGACAACACTATCAATGAACTTCTCATACGACATATAATATACATAAATAAATTTTATTTCGTTGAAATATTCTAAACAAGATATTCTTTCAAAACTAATTTACGATCATCTTAAAAGAAAAAAAAAATGGGTTGACAAAATTAAAATTCAAAAATATTTTGCTTTTTTTAATGGTTTTTGGCATATTGAAAGTAAACTCTACGTTTTTACATCAAAATTGTGAATTGTTTAAATTACCGCCCAAAAACTTTTCAAACACAATAATAATTAGGGTGGCATGGTGTAAAAGTATATATTTTTCACTCTTGTTGTATATAGATATTGTCAGGAAATGAACATGAAAGAAAATTGAAAATCTTTTGAATTTTTTTTTTTTTTGTGGGAAATTTAAACAGTTGGCAAGAGTTATTATTTGCATACACAGATATATGGAAAAAATCTATATCTTTTTTTTTTCAAAATTTTTAAAACAAACAGTAAGTTATACATTATATACCTATATACTGGTTGTAACAAATATTTCTGAACAAAAAAAAAATATATAATTTTTATTTTAGAATTTTGAGATCATTTTTTGTTTGTTTTAAGTTAGTTTTGGTGTCGGATTTGAGGGAAGAAAATTTTCTAAATTAACATTATTGTATTTTATATTTAGAAATAAGAAATCAATTTATAATGGACAATAGAAATTAAATTATATATACGGGTAGAACCTTTCTAACTTCTACTCTTAAGGGAACAGAGAAAAATCTGGCCTATACAGGTTGTCTAAAATAGAAGGATATTGGAAAAAAAAAATTTATTAAAAAAAAATTATTTAAACTTTTTATGAATTATTTTAATATTAACTTCAAATTGATTAAAATTCTCGAATTCTAAAATTTATAAAAAAAATTATTTTTATTATGTATGATTTTTCGAGGTTTTTGACTCAGGACTCAATAAATATATGAAATATTGTCTGAGATATCAAGGTGTCTAACTTGCAGAGGTGTAGATGCACAATTCCATACAAATATGAACGGCCGGAAAAAAATACAAGTTACAGAGGTTTCTAACTTATTAAGTGTATAATTTAGTGAGGTTCTACCCGTAGTTGTAAATAAAAAGATATTATACATATATATTATATGCCCTCATTTAAAAAATTATTAAAAAAAGTATTTTTATAGCTTCATATAGAAAGCGGAATTATAAGATTTTCCCGGTTCTCTTTAATCATCAAAAAAAGACCCAGTCGTGTTTAAAACTTATTTCATAAAATTATTTTCTTTGATTTGAAAATTTTGATTTTGTTAAATCTGAAAACCAAAAAATTTCAAAATTTATTTTCCTTTTGGACTACATATATTTTCAACACCAAATTGTTGAATTTAATTTTTATTCACGTTGACTGTTTTTTTTTTTATTTTAAGCTTTTATAACGAAAAAAAATAAATAAATAATACCAGGTAATATATAAAAGTTTTAACAAATTAGTTTTTCATACAATTGGCATAGATTTTCTCGCACTCAAAATCGTAAGCACATAGTTTTCAAAACTAAAAATAAAAATAAATAAAAAATAAATAAAATAAAATAAAATAGAATTTCAAAAATCTGCTCAACTAACTCTTAAGCTAAATAAATTTTACGTTAGCAGGATACAAATAAAAAGTTTTGGAGAAGTTTAAAATTGTACTAATCCCTCTTGAAAAATTTTATTTTTTTGTTCAAAAAAAAAAAATTTTTTTTTTTTTTCGTTTCTAAGATAAAACTCCAGAGAGTATATGAATATATTCAAAATAATCTAATAAAAAGATATGAGGAAAAAGAATTATTCAGGAACAAAAAAAAAAACGACCGAAAATAAGAGCTATATTATATAGTATTTTTTTTTTTTACTTCTAAAAATGAAATTTAAATGTTGCACATAAGTTTAAAATTTATTTTTAGAAAATTTATTCAAAATTTCAATATAAATAGAAATGAAAAAGGCTTTTAGATTTAAAATCTCTTGAGAAAGTTTGCATATTGTTTTGTATATTCATTTTTAATAACTTACATTCTATATATACAAATTGATCATCTAATGAGACTTATAATCATTATTTTCAATTTTAAGAAAATTTAGTATTTATATCTACATATATACTATCTATCTATCAGTGGCGAGCGGTCTAAGGTGCTCCAGGTGCAGAGCACACTCTCTTAAAAAATACCTTATCAAAATAAAATTATAAAAAAAATTATAACTAGCTAGAGTTTTTAAATCAATATGTTTTTATTTTCAATACATACTGGCAAACAAAAGTACTCTGAATATTTACAAAATTCGCGTTAGAATCTGAAAAAAGTAAAAACTAAAAATTTACCATTATCGCACCGCAATTAAAGTTATAACAAATTTTTTGGTGCTAATCAGGTGCTAGCACAACTTGCTTGAACAAAAATAATAAAGCTTTTTATTTTTCATATAAAAAATTTCCAGCATTGCGCATGCGTAATCATTTTACACAAGCAAAATAAAAAAAAAAAAATCCTTTTGTGTGCTACAAAATTTCTGCACCTCTCTATCAACAAACGAACATTATAAATAATTTCTGATCCTACACAAAAAACTCTAGTGGAAAACTGTGAAGGTGTAAGCTTTTTATATTGTTTTGTGCTTTTGATGTTTTGCCGCTCAAGGGAATTTTTCTCTCTCTGAACATAAGAACTCTAGTGGAAAACTGTGAAGGTGTGTTTTGTTTTGTTTTGTGCTTTTGATGTTTTGCCGCTCAAGGGAATTTTTCTCTCTCTGAACATAAGAACTCTAGTGGAAAACTGTGAAGATATGTTGTTTTGTTTTGTTTTGTGCTTTTGATATTTTGCCGCTCAAGGGAATTTTTCTCCTATGAACATAAGAATGGTAAAATTCTGAAAAGTAAACTGTTGTAAGTGACAATAATGTTGTCTTTAAAAAAAAATGTTTATTGAAATGTTTTTGTTAAAATTTAGTTTAATGCTTTTCAGGAAAATTTTGGAATAAAAATATTCTGAACGTAAAATAGTCTAGTTGCGTTTGGTTTGTGTAATTAAATCTCAAAAGGAAATTACAGTAACAAAATGCATGTTGAATTTTTTTACACAGAATATTTTTATTTAAATTTTTTTTTGAGGAGAAGCACTATTGTTTCAAAACATTATGAAAACATTATAAATTATAATTAACTACAATCTAGATTAATAAAAAAAAAATAAAAAATAAAAGAAAAATAAAAAATGGAACCATTATCCCTCTACGTCCTCGTCATTGGTTCTGGGTCACTCCAAGGGTGGGACAACTCTGCACACCTTCAAATAAAAGTCACCGCACGCCACTGCTATCTATATATTCTAATCTAATAATATTTTTTTTTAGAACATGAAACGTAAACAGTTTATTCTTTACCAAAGAATCTAAGAAAAAAACTTAATAAATCAGTCAGAATTCCAATTTTATATTATTTTGTTATCAATATAGTCTTTTGTTGAATAAATTCAAATGAAAATTTTCACCTTTAAAACAATGAAAATTAAGCTGGTCGGTCATAGAATAAAATACCTGCATAAAAAATCAATTAACTTTATCCAATTTTCATGATATCCAATTTTCATGATATCCAATTTTCATGATATCCAATTTTCATGATATCATGATACGAACCGAATTAATATCATACTTTTATCCGTACAAGCTCTAAATAAATATTTACTAGATTTTATTAGCAACCTTCAAGCTAATTGTCGGACAATATTAAAATATAATTTAAATAAATGTTAATGTATATTTAATATTTTTTTTTTGAAGAGTTAAATAAGGTATCAATTCATTCTTAAGTAAAAGATTATTTCTTTAAAATATTTATTAATCATTAAGCTAAGAGAAATAATAAATTAATTGATATTATAGTAGAATTGGAATATTTAATCTATATAAATATAGAATGAAATTTTTGGATTTCCAATAATTTTTCTCATATACAGAAGAACGAAATTATCCGATATGAAAACGATTATGCGTATTAAATGTTTCCTAAAAAATATACATTTTTTGTTTTTTTTTTTTTGTTTTGTTTAACTTGTATATTATAAATTATTTTATTTTATAAATTGCAAAATAAAATGTTAATAAAAAGTAAATATTTTTTCAAATAAAATGTAACTTTTAATTCTGTATAATAAAAATCCAAAAAAAAAAAATCAACAACATAAAATCTTAACCTTTCTCAATATGATTTTAACTGAAAAAAAAAATATACATGAAAATATAATTATGTTATTCAACTTTTTAGATATAAATAAATACGAATCAAACTTACAATTAAAAATATAGAAAAATAAATTAAAAAGTTTTCCAATTTCTCACAATATATATATGTAGTACGAAATTTTCTTTTGAAATGACAAAATATTTAGTTTTTTTTTTTAAGATAAATGATTGTAATAGGAGAATTTTAAGTGACTCAGTTATATAACCGTTTTTGAATTTAAAACTATTGGAAAAAATCATTAAAGCTTCGAAGATTAGAAAATTAAAATAAAATCGAATCATTAAAGGTTTTTTAGAATAGTTTCAAAATGTTATAAAACCAAAAATTCATTAATTTAATCAGTCTAATATTAATCAAGTTTATAATACAAATGAAAAGTGTTTAAACTGTGGTGTCAAATCCTTTTTAAAATTAATGACAAATTACAGCATATACAACAATTAAAAGGAAGTCTTAACAAATGAATTTGATCGGTCTGGTGTGTACCTCCAAACAAAGCGAACGACTACATGCGCTCCGATGCGTGGCGAACTATAAGCGAACAAAGATAAAATTACATAAAGACTGAAAACAATTTTTTTCAACCAATAGAAACAAGACAGATTCGGCTGCATCCGTTCGGCCACATGCGTTCATTTGCACACCCAGCTTTAAAGTTCTCACTACTTCTACTTAATACTAATTTATATAAAATAAAATTTCCATATTTTAATTTTCCTAAGCAAATTTTCTTATAAAAAATAATATGTACCTACATGTTTACTGTACATACTTTTGTATAAATTATTTATTTTTTTATTCATTAAAAAATAAATTAAACTTACATGAAACTCTAATAAAGTAAAAACAACTACAACAAAAAAAGTACTAGAAGTATATCTCGAAAAAAAAACCTAATTATCTTAAAAGCTTTGTGAACAATTTTTCTTTTTTTATACTCTTTATTCCCTTTAACTTCTTTTTCCGTTTAAGATTATTGAAAACATTTTTAATTACTTTCAAATTCTTTTTTTTTTTTTGTTTTACTATTGTTTTTAAAGAAAATTTATTTACCTCTAGCAAATAAGTAAAAATTAACTCACTATACATTATAAAGAAATTACAGAGAAAGATATAAAAAAAAATACCTGGGAAAAAAACGACAAAAACTTTTGGGTAGGTATACATTTAAAAAATTAACTTTTAGGTTTTATTTTAATTTTAATTTAATTTTTTTTATTTTTTTTTTTGGAATTATTTCCATTGAAAAAGTTTCGATATTCTGATAAAAACAGCAGTAAAAATTTTAAGTGGAAAAATATGAATGAAATTTTTTAAGGTTTTAGTTAATTTGAGATTAAAAAATCTATATACATCTATATACATTTTTGTATCTATATAGCTAATTAAAGTAAAATTAAAAAAAAGAAAAAACAAATTTAAAGAGCACTTAATTTTAATGAAATATGTGCTGATGCTGAACAACAATAAAAAGTTAGACTGAATTTATTCTTTTTATAGTACCTATACGACGAGACGAGATTTAACAAAATAAAAAGATAAAATCATGAATAACAGAATGCTAAAAGAATTACTAGTAATGTTATTTAGAAAAGATGTGAAATTTAATACAATTTCCATATTATTGCGACCCCAAAACATTTGTGACTCGTTTCTTCTTGTTGTCGAGTAGTTCTTGACACTATAATAGTAGATTACAACACATGTTAAGAAAATTTGTTATTACAACGAGTTGTGTATACACAAAAACACATAGACACGAGTCAATACTTATATCACGAGACCGTTAGGTCGAGTGATATAATATTGACAAGTGTCCATGTGTTTTTGTGTATATACACAACGAGCTGTATAACAAATTTTATTAACATGTTTTGTATACTGTTTTAATGTGCATGTGAGAGGTAGTTGCAATCAATACATTTGCAATGCAAAAAATAAACAAAAGTTCAAAATGAAGAAAGTAAATAAAATTTACTTAATACGGGATTACGGGAATGTAAATAAAATTTACTTAATTAAATAATTACACGTGTATTGACTTGTATTGACGCATGTAATATACCATTTACCGCGCTAAATTTGCGAATGTTAATACAACTTACCGATCACATGCACACTAAAATTACTAATTTTTGAGATTGGAATTGTAATCCCAGTTATAAAATAGGATAGTAGTTGTCTATGAATACTTTTAGGGATTTCTATTATAAATTATTATATTCTCATTATATGTTTGTTTCTTTGTCAATTATGCGTTTAATTTTATAAGAATAAATTATAAAACAAAAAAAATCAATATTATTTTTTGACGTTTTTATTTTTTGTATTTTTCGAATTTAATTTAAATTATATTAATTTAATTTTTTTTTTTGTTTTAAACGTCATAGTATAGTGGTATTATTATTATCCTAGTATTCGGTCGTGGATTTAATTCCCCACTTTGAATGGATTTTGCAAAAAATTTCTCATTTATTCACTACTTTGAATTGTTGTTTCTAAAAATCTAAAAGGACAGAAATTTTTTTAATGTTACGTGAGGTAAATTGAAATAATCAAAATTATCAAAAAGTGGTCACCTAATGTTTTAAAATATTTTACACAGTCTTCCAAATTTTTTTTTTTGGGTTTTAAACTTTTTAATGCAAATGCAACGAATGAAACTTTTTTATTTTAACGTTCATCATGAATATTTTTTTTAATTTCTTCTAACATTATTACATTCTATTTACTTAGTTGTTAAAATTTATTATATAAAATTTTATATAATATATATATATTTTTTTATATACTTTTTTATTCGAATAATTTATTATCCAATATTTTCTCGAGACACTATAAGAGTTCTTTAATGCATTTTTAGTAGTTGTCTCTGTGAAGAAATATCGGAAAAATTCTTTCATATAATTGATATAGACAGAAATAATAATAAAAAATAAAATAAAAACCAAAAAAAAATTTTTTTTTTTCTTAATAATTTATTTCACTCTAACAATTTTATTTCTATTTTCTGGGCCATATGTCTTTTTTGCGATGAGATTTAAAAAGGTTTTACCATTTCGGACCAAAAATAATATTATATTTTAATGATGAATTATTATAACAAAAAAAAAAAAAAAAGGATATGAAAAAGAAGTAAATATTAATTTCTGCTTTCCACATTTTTTTAAAAGATATTTTCTCTATTATTATTATTATTATTTTATTCTATTTTTTTTTTTTTCAATTTAGCTAGAAGTGATATTAAAAAATATATATAAAATTTTGTCGCCAAATGGATTATCAATCATATAGCAAAAATAAAAGTTATTTTTTTCTATATTTAAAAAATAAATCATGATAAAATTTCAAAATCGATAGAGCGTATATTTTTAAAGCAATTTGTGCAATTTTTTTTTTTTATTTTTTAATTTCAGATGCAGCAGATGACGCAAAGAAATATTTCCACATTTCGTATAGAATTATAGATAAAAATGGTAACTCAAAATAATTAAAGTCGAAATCTTGAACCCAAATTATATAAATTATGAATAAATAATAGAAATTTACGAACATAAAACCAACAATGTAATTCTATCAAAAATTATGCTGTAAATTTTTAGGTACCCTACCTACATATATATTCCTGTAGGGACACCTATCAATTTCTTTTGCCCTTATATTCTATGATACGTATACACATGTGAACATTTTTTCACATTCAACTTCTTATATTTATTAACCTGACATTGTTGAATAAACTTCATGTGGAAGTGAAAGAATAAAGAATGTACCTATTGTTTCAACAAAAGTTATTATTCTTTGTTATTATAATGTTCAAGAATATAGTTATGCTGTTATTATTGTTATAATTTTTTTTTTTTTTTAGTTTTCCTTCATAAAAGTTAAATAATGTGTATAGTGATAAAGTTATACGGATGGATGGGCTTCCAGATGTCCTCTTTTATAATAGGAAAGTCTTATTTTTATAAATGTCCCCTTAAATGAAGTAAATATTTAAATTATTTAAATAATAAAATAAAAAAAAGTGAAAATATATGAAAATTTCCAGAATCAAAATGAATTAAGAGTTTCAATATATTTGCACAGTTTCCAAATGAATTTAGATTGTTTTCACTACATTTTTTACTTTGTCCTCAGGATCTCGATTAACCTTGCAGCAAAAAAAAAAAAGAAGTAACGTAAGTATTATTTCTTATTACATTCTGTGTAGTGATTTCTCGGCGGAATTTTAATTATTTGCTTCCTGAAAATAGTCAAAAATAAAATATTCACAAAGCAATTTTAAAAGCTCGTTCAGTTTTTTTTTTTTTAAATAAAAATTCATAACTTATTTTTTTTTTACATTTTCTTTCAATTATATTTTATTATGTTTTTCTTTTCTGCAATATTTTTATTTTTTATTTTATTTTTTTGTAAACTTTAGGTAGCTATTTGGGTTATGAGAATTCTATATGCAATAATGTCAAGAGGATTACTTTATTTTGTATACATAAATTGTGAATTATTATTATTGTTTATAGAATTTCGAAACATAAAGAAATAACCCCTATGAAAAATAATAATAATAATAATGATATTCTGATAAAATGATTCGTATGCAGCTTAAAAAATGAACACAGAATTGTTTGACCTTTACTAAGTATATAATTTGATGCAAAATTTTTATAAAATAAAATTTCAATTGAATATTACTCTTCCAAAAAAATTGAAAACAAAATGTTCAAAAAATTTAGAAACAAAAAAAAATAAATAACGAAATCCTAAATTAATGTATACCGCCTGTCAATACTTGCCTTGGGCTCACTCTTTAGTCTCTGAAAACAGCTTTAAATTAAAAAAATGAATTAAGAGATCTGATTTTTTTTATATCACAAGCTGTTCTCATCAGCAACAAAATTAATTTTCGATTTATCTTCCAACGGTTTAATTATCGATTAATTTCTTGCTTTCGTAACACAAAACTCTTTACAATTAAACACCACAGATGAAATTATGGACCACAAGAATCAATTAATACAATGCTTATAATAATTAATAAGTATCAAAATGTGATATGTTTCTCATTATCTCAAGACGCTTTCAAAATAGTACTTTTATATTTAGTTATAATATAATTTGAAATAGTTAAAATTTTCTTTTAGAATTAAGTATATCGTTTAATAGTTTGAGTCAAACGAAATAAATAAATATTATAAACATATACAAACATAACTACTGTATTTTAAAATGTTATTTGTTAAATGATTGTTAATTTAAAAAAAAACTTCATTTTAAATTTAATATACTTTATTTGTAACGAAAAAATTTTTTACTCGTAAGTTTATAGAAAATTAATTTTGTGTACGAATAAGTTTTGTTCTTTAAGCATTATATCACTATCCTTTAGGAACCGAATCTAATAATACTCAAGTTTAAAACCTGAAACTCGAATTAACGAATATTACGTACAAGTTTATAATATTAATTATATATTAACAAATTTTTGGAATAAACATAAAGAATTGTCCCTATTGCTAACCCTCTTCCTTTCTTAAATTAAAATAAAAATTAAAAAAATTTCAATTAAATTAATAAATGCTTGTCTTATACTTTTCTACAACTCATAACTTATGAAAATTACCGGAAAAATTTAATGTTTTATACCAAAATACAAAAATATTTTAGAAAACTATATATACTGTTTCTTATATGCGAAAAATGTATATTAGGTAGATTTTCTTTCAGAATTGCTTGTTTTGCCTTAAATTTAAAATATTATATGTATTATGTTGTATATACATTATGTATTATTATTATTATATGTAAAGCAAAGAACAAAAAAAAAAAAATCCCTAAAGCATATTCAGTAAAATTTTATTGAAAATAACTTTACTTATAGAAAGGATCATATTATCATTTATATACATTTTTTTTTTTTAATTTTAAATGTTAAGCAATTTTTAACCAAGTAAATCTGTCATCTTTATTTGTTATAAGTTATAATATTGAATTTTAGAAAAGGAATTTATACTTTAGAAAGAATTTATTATTTTTATGCTCTTAAAATATTTTGATGAAGTGGAGAATGATGGAAAAAAAAATTTTTTATTCAGTAAAATTATTATTTTTTTAATAATAATTTTTATGAAAAAGGGATTTAATATATAAAAAAAAAAACTATATATTGTATCTTATCCTTATAATTACACAAAAAAAAAATAGTTGAGTAAATTAAATAAATTCTTACTAGATATAAAGAAAATTTGAAAAATCTACAAACATAATAAAATTAGAATATTGTTTTTTATTAAATAACAATTTTATTATTTTAAGAATTTTATTGAAAGAGATGTGCCTGAAATAAAAATAGTCAACCGAATAATTATTAGCTTTGAAATTGTTATTATTAAAACATATGAGATTTCTGGTCAAGGCATGAGTCTTTCCTGATTAAAATTTAGAATAGAAGAAGACATTTTATTAAGCCCAATTAATTGTAGGAAGTTAAGCGATATAATATGATAAAATCGTTTAAAAATCGTTCTGCAATGTATTAAAAATAAAAATTTAATTTAAAATTTTTAATTTCTACGAATAATGTAATATCAAGTGTAACGCATAACTAAAATACTGCATTCTGCATAAAAATTTTAAGGTTGATATTTAAAATGATATTATTGATATAACATGGAATAATTCTCAGAACGTATACTTAACTTGATGTAAAAAATGCTCAAAAACCAATCTAACATGATATGGTTGAGAGAATTCAAAACATTGAATTCACCTTAAAAAACAATTTTCGCATAAATTTCCTTTATACATACCTAAATTACTTATATTCATTTTTTTTTTTAAGCCAACATTCTAACTAATCAATTACATGTTTTCATTCCCATAATAAAAAAAAAATAAATAAAATAGCCTATTCGTACCAGAACAAACATTTATGTTTTATGCTTTAAAAATGTTTTTTTTCGTGTGTACACATTTCTTTTGCTTTACTTTTTTTTTTTTGTTTTTTTCGAAAGGATAATATTTTTTGGGGAAGTGAAAATTTTGTAACTTAAAAAGTTTAGCGTTATTTGTTTACCACATAATGTGGTTAATTTCTGGCACATTGAACTTTTACTCTACATATTTTAACCTTATATAATTCAAGAAAATTTTTGATCCCAATTGTATTAAAAACTTTTCATCCCTTATCATTTTTAGTTTTTTTCTTTTTTCATAATTAACCCTTAAAACTAATTTTTACTTTCGTCTAACTAAAAAAACAAAGAATTTTTAATAAAATTTTCAATTTTATTCTTTGTCTTTTCCTAAAATTTGAAAAAGTATCTTATATCTATTGTTATCTAACTTTTATCACCTAACAATAATTATTTGCATTTTACACAACTATGGCATTATTGTGTTTTAAAAGTAAGAGACAAAACAAAACCATAATATTTCATTTCATTTTCAAAAAAAATTTCAAATGAATGAAAATTTAATTTTATTTTTTTTCCTTTTAAAAGTACTATTTTTGTGTGATACCTATGTCTTCAGATTTAAGATTAAAATTAAGTGGCTGCTCCTTCGCAATCATGGTTAAGTTGATTTTTGTTCCACTTAGAAATAAAATTTTTTGAGAATAAGATAAGCAAGCATGAAGTTAAAAAATATTATTTTTTTTATAAAGGAAACTTTATTTTAAATTTAATATTCAAAATAATATTTTTATCTGTTGGGAATCTGTTCAAGACATTCATTTCAACGTATATATATATATATTCAAAACCATGAAATGATATAATAGTTTTATTATATTTATGTTGATTGTTTAGTTTTTTAAAAATTCCAAAAATGATTGGGGTTGAGTTGAAATTTTATTTAATTGCAAAAATAATTATCGGTTTGTTGTAGAGTCATCAAAATACATATATGTATTTATTATTTTACATTAGGATTCTTATATTATATCACAGAATGTATCAATTCTATCTATATATACATATGGTAATTTCAACTTTCCAAGTAAAAAGAAACGATCTTGTCATGTAGAATTGAAAAAAAATAATATTAAAAAAGTAATTTTCAAAAGTTTGAAACAAAAATTCGAATGTATTCAAAAAATTATAAATTCTTTGTATTCTTTTTTAACTTAGATTTTTCACATTTTCTTTTTTTCCTAATTTTCATTTTAAAGTAAAAAAAATTATCAGAAATCGACTGCCAATCACTTTTACCAATCACTGTTATAAATTTCTTCTATTCATTTGAATAATAATAAGACTTTTCTTAGAAACATGTAAAAAGAACGATTTTTAAATATAATGAAAATCATGAGGAATATAAATTTTAATCTTAAAAATTGAAAAAAAAAAATTCTAAAAATAGAAGAAAAAAAAATACCTACCTTCGTATTGGAAATTCGATACCCCAGTTTGAAGTATAATACTACATGGTTACGTTCTATAATAAGACTTTAGTTAAATTTGATTTCATGGATTGAATTTTATGTGAATTCAATTTTTTTGATTAAATTTAATCTTTAAAAAAAAAAGATAGAACTAACGAACCTATTGAACATAAAATTTTTAATGCTACGACGGAGTCTTTATTTTATGATAAATAATTAAATAATAAATAAAAAATTACTATTTTCTTACTGCCATAGTACAACAGTACTATACGCAATCCGCGCGCCATAGTAAAATAAAATTTCATCTACATAAGTATATATTTACCATTTTGTGTATAAAGAAATTATATGCAATTTAATGAAAATGAAATAAACTTAAAAATTTAGTGAAATATTATAATTATAAAATGAAAAGTAATTATAACACTCCATAGTTAGAATAGCAATAGTTTTTAACTAAAATTTTAATTTATACAATAATTCTGAGGACACATTACACATTACCTTGTCCTTATTTTTTACCACTTGATGCTTCACAAAAACCCAAAATTAAAAAAATAATAATAATAATAATGGGTTGATGTTCTTTTTTTTTATTGTAAAAGTATAAAAATTATAATCATTTATTTGTTTATTTGGTCGTTAAATTTTGTTTTCTGTCGTCGTTTATCTCTAAAATGTCATCGAAACAAATTGCTATACCATCACTTTATAACAGAAAGGAAAAAAAAAAATTAAATAAAAAGGAAATATCTCTATGATGTTAAAATTAGAATGGTTTTACACTATTACATCTTTAATTCGCAAATAATTTTTATTATAGTCCATTTTGAGTATAATGAAGAATTTGAAAAATAAAAATAAAATATTTTTGTTATTTATGAGATGAGAAATTCATTCTATTTTTACATTATATTCTATTTGAATATTACATTCTTAATCCTGGAACAGTATCCAAATAATAAAAAATGAAAAATTTGTGCCCACATTTCTTCAGAAGCTATTTTTAAGTTCATTATTATTTTTCCTGGTCAGTTAAATTGAAATCAGGACATACCTAAATATATGACTCTACTAATAAAATTCCACCCTTTTTTCTCGCAAATTGTTTCAGCCCTTAAATACCGATTGGGTAATATTTATCAATCACAATATATTTTTTAGTTTTATTTGCTTTTTATCAACTTTATCAATGAAATTTTCAATGAAAATGTCGTTTAAATAAAAGTAATAACAAAATAATTTTATGTGCGTATAGAACATTTCGAAAGTACGATAATCTATAACAAAAGTTTTTATTCGAATTTGTTTTTACACATTCCAGGATAATATAATATTAGTGAGACAAGGACTTTATTTTTTTGTTTTGTTTTAGATTAATAGGAAAACATTTTTACCGTATACACATTCAGTATTAAGTTAAAGTGTATAATAGTTTTTATTTTCAAAGATTTTGAAAAGTTGAATAAAAAACTTGATAAATTTTCCTAGTGAAGAGCGACACAAAAAAGGTTTTAATATTGCCAATATTTTAGAAACTTTTAATGAAAAATCCAATCTTAATCAATACTTTAAATTGTTTCTTTTATTTTTTTTTTTTTTTTTGTTCTTCAAAAATGAAAATATATAAAACTAATGATAAAATACTATTCATTTTTCAGATATATTGAAAAGGAAAAGGAAGAAGTTTTTTTTGGGAAATACAAAAAAAAAAAAAAAAAGTAAAGGTGATTCCATTTTTGTATGTTATATGTAGTTTTAATGTGAGTAAGAAAGAACAAATTGAGCACTTATATAGTTTTTATTTTCTTTCTAATTTATCTTTTTTTTGTCTATCTATCTGAAATGTCCATTATCATAATTCTAAATGCTAATAATTTGTCATTTCATAAGAGGTTGTGGGATTATAACGATATTACTATTACATGATATTACAATGAAAGTACTTTTTAACTATACATACTAAAATATTGAAAAATTATTATTTAGAATTATTATTTTCAGTAAATTGAAAATCAATTTCATTTTGTGTTTGTTTTAGCAACTTTAAAAATTTGGCAAATTAGGAATATTTAGATTATTCTGCTCAGTTCCGGCTTCCGTTAAGCAGATTGTTTAAGTTTACCTATGTATACACACATTTCTTAAATTTGTTCATATTTGTTCATCTACTTAAATAAAAGCTTGACATGCAAGAAATAAATGGACCACAATTGTGAATTTTTATACCAGAGTATAGAATAAATAATAACTCAAGGTTTCCGCAGTTCTTCAGCAAATATAATATGTACATCTAAATTTATCGAAACCTAAGAATTTTATATAAAAGCAACATAATATTTTTGGAAACATTTTTTAAATTTTCCAGGAAATATATTATAAGAGTTCCCAAAACATTATTTATCATTTATTATGATGAAAAATATTAAAATCAAAGTTCAGTATCGATTAATTAATTTTTTTTTTTTTTAATGTAGGCCAGTATTTTATATTGTTTAATATTAGAAAATAAAATAATATTTTTTTTAAGGTTTGTATTAATTTCAATTCAAAAGAATTTTAGAATTTTAAAGGGCTGGTTGGATGAATATTATTTTTGGACTTAAAAAAAAAAAAATATTTACTATAAAAAGGTTGTTGGTTATTGCAAAGTTAATTGAAAATTTATGTTCTTATGATGATGGAGCATTATCGTTTCATTTTTTTTTTTTTTGTTTTTGAACATTAATGGTTTTTCCTTTTCATTATACCTTTTTTTTATTGTCATAATTTTTGGAAACAAAAAAAAAATAAGTACTTTTAATAAAATTTCACTTTTAATTGCTGTGTGTACAAAAAAAAACATTTATTTTTTCACGATTTTAATTTTTAACAGAAATGAAAAGCTATTGAAAAGTATCCCATTTTTAACAACTTTCAGCAATGTAATGACATAAATCTTTTGATAATTTTGAATGATTCACGATAAGATTGACCTAAATCCTAAATTTTTATCACTTTTAGATGTGTGCACATTAATTCATCGGTATAACAAAGATGTAGGTCATAGCTGGTTTACAAATTCAATCCTTGTACAGAACGGACGAAAAAACATTCCAATGCCCTTCGATGAAATTTAGATAATTTTATATTTCATAAGAATTCTAAATCGCTAAAATTGTACAATATCATTTAAATTGAAAAATATTTCTTTGGAATTGCTGATGGTCAATGATAAATTATTTTTAATAATTATTTTTGGAGAATTCACAAAATAAGTCTATAAATAATGTTACATTATGCAAATAAAATTTATGGAGTTCTAACGAACTGCTAGTAGATATATCTACAGTACATGAAAGTAATTATTTAAAATAAATTTATATTGAATTTTATTGATGTTTAAAACATATTAAAATTATGATTTTTAATAAAAATTACAACTCTTTGATCTCTTTGAACTTTGTTATATTTTCTTAAAGGAAAAATTCTTTCATATTTTTTTCAAAAATAACTAAAATGATGATTCTTAATGGGATCTTATAAATAAATTCATTGACTGTGATCAGTATTATTTGTATTTTTGTTTCACGAACTTTATTTTACTTTAATAAAAAAAAACTCAAAAAAAAAAAAACTAAAAAGGATAAAGAAAAACTATAATCAAAAATCTTTCCTCTTTTCCAGTTGTTTGGCTTTCAATTAAAATTCCTATATAATTTAAGAATGAAAAAGAAATATTAGAGAAATTTTAATATAAACTACTTTTTTGTGTATACATTTTGTTCCTGGCGCTATTCTTTTTTTTTTTTCAATTTATTTTGACAAATTTTTTCAATTTTTGTTTCTGTTCGCATGACCTAATTTTGCGAAAAATTATCCAATGATTACAGACACAGAAATGTTCTTAGATAACTTTTGATAGGAAAATTTCAAAGCGAAAAACTTTTATTATGTATTTTCTAATAGTGTTCAAATGTAATTTTATTATATGAAAAGGTATTTCAATATGGGATTACAATTATTATAAAATAATTATTTAATTACAGTAAGTTAAATGAGAAAGCTTCATAATCTGATTAACTTCGATTTACTGACTATGACGATATTAATTTTTTACTATAGTATTCTCATAAAATGTACGCACGTGGATACGTTCTTTATTATATTATACAAGTTTCTAAGTTCATAACCGTAGTACATATATTTTAAACTTATTAAAATTAGTTTACTATATTTAATCCTAGAGAAATAATAAAAAAAAAAGTTTCAAAATTACTATTATATTCATATACTGAAATTAATACAAAGAAAAACATATTTCAACATAGTATATTATTATTCAAAACTAATAATAAAAAACTTTTGTTATTTAGTTTACGTTTAAAAAAAACCATTTCAACAAGATATGATAGAAGTATAAATTTCTTCGAAACAATATACGAGAAATTTGTATAACAAATTCGTACACCTTCATGAAAGAACTTAGTACAGTATATTGTAATTTTTCCAATAGAATCAACATAATACATTATTAACTTAAAATTTACTAAAATATCAAGGTTTCACAGTCAACAGAATCATCGACCTGCATTACCTGCACAGTAAAATAAAACAAGTTCATCACTTTAATAAAATACTTTTATCTTATAATATTTTTATTATAAATATAATGATGGACAAAATCATATCATCAATACCTTCATACAACAAACCATATCATATAGTTATTGTTATTTTCATATTAATAGAATCATAAAAATAAATGTTTTGTATACGAATTACTATATATGTGTATTCATAGAATATTCAATATTTAATAAATGAATTCAATATAATAAAATAAAAAAAAACAATTTTTTTTATTCTTATCAAATTGATACAGGTGTGTCTAGCCAAAGAAAATTAGTCTTTGTATTTGAAATTTATGAATAAACAAAATTTAATTTATTAATAATATTTTGTATTAATCTCCTTTAATTGAAAAGATGACTAATAATTATATTTTAAATTAAAGTATCTAACTTCATATTTATATACACTGAAACAGAAACTAGTTGGAAAATAAGTTATAAGGACCAGCTATAAAGTTATATCCAAAACTGGAATATTATTTGGTAGTATCTTGACATGAAACAGATGATGCTATTTAAACTAAATGAGATACGAAATTTCTAAAATCAGTTCTAAACCTAAATGTAGCCCCAGAATAAGAATTTTTCCATGCGTACACCAAATGAAACTTAAGATATGCACATAAAAACTATTCGATAGAATGTTTTAAAATCTAAATTCATTTCAGTAATAATATATATAAAAAAAAAAAAAATATGCCTAAAGGGTGTGCGAAAACAAAGATTTTTCATTAAAATTCTATTTTTTTTTTCTTCAATTTTTTTTTTTTTTTTTCATAAATTATAAGAAAAATTGTAAACGTTATTTTATTCAATTTAGTTTGAAATTTGCCGGAGGACGAAATAAAATAAAATGTTCGCTAGAAAAATAAAAAGATTTTTTTTTTTTTTTTTATATTTAAACCGAAAGATGAAAAACAGTGTGAACGTACAAAATGTGGACACATAATAATAATCCTGTATATAATTTTTCTAGCGAAGCTTTTTATTTAATATATATATTTTTTTTTATGGTTTTTAGTAAAACTGGGAAAAAAAAATCCAAAGAAAATCATTGAAATTTATTATGTTAAAAAAAAAAAAAGTATGTGGTGAATTGTAAGATTAAATAAATTTTGTCGTTTGTTTTCATTTTATTATTACGTTTACTTTTGTTTTTTTTTTATATATATACATATATTTATATATAATTTTTCTGTTGCAAGGAAGATTTAATAATTTAATTTAAATTTCTTAACGACGACGGTAGACTTAAAAAGTGGAAACAACCAAAAATATAGCCGAATGGTTGATATATTATATAACGTCCAACTAGCAAATTACCTCTATAAGAGAATTCGATCCTTTTAGTAGAAAGCTTATGTATTCTAGTAAATATCTACAAGAATAATCTGCTAGTTGGTCGCATTCCTTTTATCCAAACGACTATTTTATGGTTTTTATGATTTGATTGATTACTATTTCTTGATAAGTTGACTTTTAATGAAATATAGATTCGACATATCCAGAAATAGTTATCAATCAAAACAAAAACAGCCTAAAAAAAATCGTTTGGACAAATAGGATTGCCACCGACGATATATTGCGAAATTTTAATTTGTTTAATCCCATATTCACATATTATTTTGTTTTTACGATTTTTTAATAAATAAAGCAAAATAAATAAAAATAAGTGCAATTTCATTATTTTCAATTATTTAAATATTAAAATAAAAAAAAAACTTAATTTTAATTTTTTTTTTTTTTTTGCATACTCGTCCCCACAGTCTTGGAAATATAAATAATTTCAAAATATGACTCTTCAATTTAATGGAATAAAAGTTTTAATTTGAAAAAAAAAAAAAAAAAAAAAACAGTTTTATTTCACACATGATACTTTTAAAAGAATAATTTTTTAGAAAAAAACATTAAATAAAAAGTTACTAAATAAAGAATGTGTTATAACGCTACATAAAAATTCATGTGTATGAGGAAGAACGTTTTGTGCCATTAAGAAAGACAAGCAAGTGAACAAAGGTGTTACTTAAGGTTACGTCAAACATTTTACCAGCTTTCCTCAAGCACTTTCATATAGAATTTTCAAGGGAAAAACTTTAATTTCAATTTCCTCGATAATATTTTTGGTAAATGAAACCTATACTTCTTTCATACGGACTTTCAATTGTTAATTCAAAAACATTTTTAATAAATAACAAATATGCTGGAAATAACTTATAATTCAAACTTCATGTAAAATTACTAAACTATTTTTTTTTTATTTATTGATACAATTTATCATTAGCCATATAATCTCAGAATCAACTATCTGGACTCCGTCATTTTGAATAAAAAAATAAAAAATAAATAAATGTTTGCCCTAAAATTTATGGAATCAAAAGTTTGAACGCTTTTTTGGTTTTAATTTTGTTTTTTTTGAAAAAAATATATTTTAAAAATAATACAAAATCCGGAAAAATATTAGTTTTAGTTTTAAAACAAAATTGCAAATAATATTTTTTATGGTTTTTTATGTTTTTTTTTTTTATTTTTGTTTATAAACTTAAAACAAATTGAAACAGATGCTTTTTCAAAAGAAATGCAACAATAATTCTAACTATAACGAAATTAAAAAGAAGAAATACAAAAAAAAAAAAAAAAAACGAGGATAAAAATAAAACAAATTGATGGTTTTATCATTGCACTTTTTTTTTTGTTGCATTCTGTATCCCTGGAAAATTTTCTCTATTTCTGAATTTTTTTTTTCATTTTTTCAACAAAATGGTTTTTTAATTTAAAATTATTTAATTTTTATAATAAATTATTTGTAATTTATTAGTTTTTTTAAAATTAAATAATTTTAGAAGTTACAAAAACAGGACATTACATACTGTACTTGTACATATTATATACAATTATACAACATTACATGCACATTTGTATGTTTTATATATATATAATATTTTTTTAAACAGTTTTTATTTTCTATAATTATTAAAAGATTATTTCAAAGTATCTTTTATAATTCAGAATTTCATCTAAAAATTTATTTCTTGCTGTATAATTCAGACTATTATTGCATACAATGTACAGGGTTCCAATCTTTTTATTATATAAAAGTGTACTATTATTCTCTGATTCTTAGAAAAATTTATTGTGTTCCAGCAAGATTATAAACTTAAGGTGTATACCTAGCTGTAATATTTTGTACCTTTGAATTGGATAGATTATCCAGGATTTGCTTTGGCTGGCTGAACAGTATTTTCTAAATGATTAAACATTAAATAATAATAAAAACATTGTTTAAGCTTAAAAAAAGACAGTTTTTTTGTTTTCGAGGGCACAGGATAATAACTAAAAAATAAATTTTTGATCTTATCATTTGTGACACCAAAAAATATTTGCAAATCTTGAAAATAAGAAAAGTAAAGTTTTTAACAACACAATAATTTAACACTACATTATTAAAAAAAAAAAAAAAAACAAATAAAAACAAACAAAAAACGTCTGAAATTGTTTTTGTAAGCAATTTAGTGCAGATGTGACTATTTTTGTTGCCCTCAGATAGAAACATATCCTGAGCTTCTTTTTTGTTTTCATATATACGTATATTTTATTATGGTTATTTTGAAAAATTACTATGAGTAAAAAGATACTTTTTGGGAGAGATGAAATAAAGCTAACCAAAAAAAACAAAAAAAAGAAAGAAATTATTATTCTAAGAAACTATCTAAACAGAATTATATTTTTTGTTCTAGAAAAATATATAAATGTACATGCATATAGATTTTTTTTACAACCAACTAAGAGTATTAATGCTATTTACAAAGTAGAAAGGATGAACTGAAACTTAAATTAAATTTTTATTTCCATTCACATTTCTACATTACTATTATATCCTTTTTTTTTTATTTGTTACCTAACTATTGAAATCTATATAGAAATATATATATATATATATATGATTCGTTTTGACATTTTATACTCTGGCTGTGGTTAAATTTTTCAAATATATGGTAGATTTTTATCAGTTACTTTTATTTGTTTTGGAAATTAAAAGATCATGCCCTGAGACATTTATTTATTTCGGTTTATTTAATTTGGCGTATTTGTATACGTTAAAGTTTTACTCTTTGGATATTCCATCGGCACATCATTGATAGGTAAATTTTCTTAGAATATCAGCCAAAAAAAACATTAAGCTTTTGCATAAATCTTCTTTATCTGAGATCTTATAATTACATCTTTATAAATCAATCAAAACTGTATACTTTTTGTAAGAGTGATGTGTTTATTGGATTTTGTTATATCTTTTAGTACTATAAATTTGTACAGTGGGTCTTAAATAGTACAAATAAAGAGATTAAGAGATTTGGGATTAAAAAAATTTATTTAAATTTGAATTTATAAGTTAAGAATTGGTATTTATATCCTTTCACTTTGTTTGGTATATATACCCTTTCACTTACTCTACCAATTCGAGTTGATTTTTGGACATATTAATCTGCCAGTTGATGTGTATTATGAATTATGACTAACTATATGTATCATTTCTATAATAATCATTTCAATTTGCTTAATTGGCTTGTTTAGTCAGGTGTTAAAATACCGGCTAACTAACTAAATTTTCAAATCAAACGAATTGGAAATTTTTATTTTGAATCAAAAATAAGTAACTAAAAATATGAAATTAATATTAATAATGTTATTTTAGTTAAATTTATGTGTCTCTCCATCCTAATACAGCAGTTAAAATTTTAACGAAATATTTTTTTTAGGTATTAACATTATGAATTTTGCTGTTATAAATTACAAATGTGACCATCTCTTTAATGCAAAACTCGTTGACGTTGACCATTATGTATATGTAGTGTTTTTATTTTATTCTACTCACCGATCTAGAGAGCTTCTTACATAATGAAAACATTTTCTTATTATCTTTGAATACCCAGAATGAATTTGTTACCCCAAAAGAAACCCGAACCATATTTCAGACAGAACAGATTTTCTTAAAGATGATAAAAATTTGTATTTATAATTTTCCTTAAAAAAAAAACAAAAAAATTATGTATAGTAAGTAAAAAATTATATTATATGTGTCTATATACAATTTTGACTACACACGTAAGTAGATAATAAAGCCAAAAAAGTTTGAAATAATGGAAAATTACAAGAATAATTTTATTAATTTATCAAGTTGAGAATATAACTTATGTACATAATATGTATGTGTACTATAATAGCACTTGAAAATCTAAAAATTATTAATGTTTTAACGTTATTGTATTCAAAATGTGAGTACTGTATTGTTATGAGTCGTATGTAACAAACTGTACACCATTTCCGCTTTAGGTATAGAAGAGCTCATGAATGAATAAATAAAAATCATTTTTTTTAAAACACTATTGTTCGATTATATCATTATGGACTATCTCATTAGATGTAGATTAGTATTGAAATTTGAATTAAAGATATTTCTTCTCATTCCGTAATTTAGTTTCCTATTAAATATCAAATTTGTAATTTATAATTTATTATATCTTTGCCAAAAAAAAACGAAGATCTATTAATTGGTATGTGATAACCTTTTATGAGACTCTTCGAACGCTAAAATAGTCCACTTATCAATGTCTATCTATAATATTTTTCTTCTTCTTTTCATTTTAGAAAAACAGCAAAAAAAATTGTCGTTAATAAAGTTTGCATATGTATCTTACATTAGATGTCAATTAAAAAAATATTGATTGAAAATTTTTGCTCTTAATAAACTTATATGAAAACAGAATATTTAAGTTTAATTTCCAATTTTAAGTCTTTAATAATTTAATACAAAAAAACATTATTTTTTTTTCCTTTAAAATTGGACACCAAAATAAGGATAACATTTGGGCGATGACGATAACAACATATTGTAAAAAAAAAAAAAAGGAAAAACCTACAAAAAAAAAAATTGCACAAACACATCTTGTGGTAAATGCTTACATCCGCATTATATTGAAGATATAACAAGTTAAATTAAGTTAAATGTTTATTGGTGATGAAATTTATGTGATAAACAGTGAATTCGTGAACAGAATCTGTTTTATTTTTAACTATCAATATTAGTTGGAAATATATATATAATATATTTATATTATTGTGTGTATTTTTATAATTTGACCGTAAGGATATAATATTAAAAAGATCTAATGGATATAAATATTTTCTCTCTATATGTAATTTTTTCTCATAAATATTAAACAAAATTCAATTATCTGTAATTGTATATAGAAATATGTGTATGTATATAAAAACTTTCTATTCCATTATTATATAAATTTGTGACGAACATATAAGATAAATATAATCTATTTCTATGAAAATTGAAAATTAACTTCTAAATATTTCGTGATGGTTTTAAATTATTTTATGGTATGAATAAATATATTTGTTTTGATCGAAAGGTTATGAACTGTATAAATCTAGATACTAGGAACAAGATTAGTTCGATGTAACTGTACGAATTGTTGTTGATGTATTTTTATAGCCAATGTCAGTTTTATACTATTTATTATTTTCTATTTTCTACTAATTTTTTAGTTCTATTATGGTAAGGTTTCAACATTTAATTTATTTCGTACGAATATAGAATAACACGACTGAATAACATGAAATAACATCTAAAATATTTGTTAATTATACTTAGCGATACAATGTAAAATAAAATTCTAGAACTAAGATAATAGTATTTACGACGCACGTTTAAGAAATTTAAAATGTAAATGAACCAAAAATTAGTGCTTTATTTTATCTTAAGTGTACTTTTTGTTACTTCTTAACTAGAAAGAGTTATTCATGATTTCAATTTAATGTATATTCATAATGTTTTTTTTTGATTTGATTGCAACATAACAATTTAATTTTTGTACTCAGTGTGTAATTCCTGTAAAAATTAACCAATAATAATGATTTTAATGTTCCAGTTAGTAAATAATTGAGTAAGTAAATATTGAGCAACTAATATCCGAATTTGCAATCTCGATATAGCGGTCTAATTTTAGTATAATGACATAAAAATACTAGTGTCCTAAAGAAATATGAATGACTTTTAAGGATATTTAAAAGAAACTGTGAAATTTTGTTTTCAATTCAACTGTAACAAGGTGAGCATAAAGATACTTTGCACTTTTGCTCTTTAAACCACTTAAAACTAAGATCACGTACACGCAAATCTTATTTGAATTAGCTATTGAATATATTTATCATTTCAACCAACCATGGATATTTATTTTATCAAAATTTTAGTTTCATTTTCAAAATAATACTACACTATTTAAATTAAATTTAATTTAATAGGTAAATAAAATTTATTTACTTTTTTGGAAACATTTTCTTGGCTCCTTTTAACGATAGTGTACACTTTACATACATTGTTGGAATAGGGTCTATCTACATTATTATTATTTCGCTTAAAAAATAAGTGTATTTATCATAAAATTTTATAATGTTTGCTCAACAGGAGGCGCAGATTTTCCATTGAAATATCTCCTTGTATATGGTATATTCAACTACACATCCAAAAATAGAAATATTCCTATATGTAAGTATGTGATCTCTTCAAAAAAGGTAAGGAAAACACTTGAATAAATTTTAATTCATAATTTAGACATTTTTTTAGTATTACTTAGCTTATATTAAATTCATATATGTATATATAAATTACTTTTGTTAAGCTCAGAGTGAGGTTCATTTATTGGTAATAAATATGAACAGAAAAGGAAAGAATTGGAAAACTGGGTTTTATTTTAATCAGTTGACGTATATTCACTAAATAGTCAGTATATTATGTACATAGTATAAAAGTTTGATGCTTAGTTTTATCTTAAAATGTTTAATTTTAAAAATTATGTATGTAAATATGAATTTCAATTAATTAAAACTATAAATCCTATATGTTGTTTTAATCTGAAATTGTTCTCAAAAAATTTATTTTATTTATTCAGATAGGTAAGTCTAGATTCTTTCGAACACACATTTAATGTATATGTCTTATTTAAAAATCAACTTACTGTGAAAAATGCAAAATAACAGAAAAAGGATGAAAATAATAATAAAACGTGAGAAAACATATCCGAATATATCTTTTGCATAAATGTGACTATATAGCGACAAAAGGTTATTATTCGTTATGCAAATTTTAAATTTTTTTACATTTTCTGATAGTGGTTTTAAATAGAAAATACGCGCGTACATTATAAACAACTAGCTTAATTTTAAGTTAAGAAAAATATTTTTTTTTTTTCATATTTAACTATTATGTTTTTATTTATTTATTTATTTTTATGCAAATGCATAACAATATTGCTGTTATTTTAATTTAGAAAGAGAGTTAATTTTTAAAAAGAACAACACTGAATTCTATTCCAACAAATTTAAATCGATAACCAAAGTGCTTTAGCATTTATGCTTTACAATTATGTAAAACATTATTATTGGTTAACAATTTGGAGGGAATTTACAAAATTTAAGGAAATTACAATATACTTAGGTGAATTGAAATTTTTTAGCTTTAATTTGACCGCCTTAAAGAAAATGAAAAGTGGAAATATTTCACTACTAGTTCGTTAAAAACTTTTTAGAATCGAAGGCAGATTTTAATAATTTTTGTTTAATGTTCTTTTCTTTATTGCAATTATATAAGAATATTTTTTAAAATTAATTATTTTGTAATTATTTTTAGATAATGATACTCTATAAATTCTATAAGAATGCTTAATATACTTATGCACATATTCAATGTTTTCTAATATTAACTTATTGTTTTTTGTTTTCCAAGGTTATCATTCCTCAGCCTCACACTTTCTTTTCATTATTCTATTAAATAATATATAAAGTTAATAAATTGATAATTAATTATTTGAAGAGATTTAACTACTTAGTCTAAGGATTCTCACTTGAAAGATTGTTAATCCAATTTGAAGGTGATTAAAAAAAAATGAATTTCAACATTCAAAAATTTTAATATTAAGAAAAGTGGGATAAAAAACTATTCCTTTTTTGATGTTTTCAAATATAGCAAAGTTATAATACATATAGTTGAACCGAGCAATCGAATTCAATAGTTAATTAATAATTTTTAAAATTTTTTATATTTTAAGTTTCGAATAGAACATTTATATTTTTCTCATTTACTCTTTACTTTTTATCACGTATTTCTTGGAAGCAATAGTTTGTCAACCATTTTGTCCATCTGCCTGCATTTTGAATTTTTAAAAGGAAATTGTGTATAATGAGAGATGAAGGAAAATTGCAAAAATCTTCTTTGAAATGGCAAGAGCCCATGAAAAACATATTAATTACCTTTCGAAAAGCGGTATACTGATAAATTTCTGTATTTTACAAAAAAAAAAACGTCGCATCAAGGTCTCCTCAAATATGGAAAAATTGATAATATTATGAACGTCGATGATGTGGGTATAATGTTTGTTTAATACACGTCTAAATTAAATATAAACTTGTTATTTTGTTTCTTTTTTTATCGATAATACCACAAATTGTAAAAGTAACTTTATATTTCAAATAATTTTAATTGTTCTATTATACGATTAGCATTTATTACAATTTGTAATCTTATTCTTTGTGACTGAGTACTGTCAAAAATATTAAATTACAAAGTTCAATATTTTTATTTCGAGGAAATAAGAAAAAAAATGTTCATATTAAATACCATTTAATTAAAATACCACCCAAACATATTTATTAAAATTCTTAAGAAAAAAATAAAAAATTTAATTAAACATTCGTATATCTTTGAAAATATTAAAGAATTTTCTTCTGCTTTTTTTTTTGCTTGTCGATTACAAATTTTAATTAAATTTTGAAATTCTATAAAATTGGGGAGGTAAACTTTTTATTCTTCTTGGAAAAAAAATTAAAACAAAAAAAATACAAGAAAAAAATTTGAAAAATCTCAGAATATTTCTTTAATATTCTGACTGTATTCACTCATCCAAACAATGGTTTATAATTTAGGCAGTCTTTCAATTCTGTCTGTCTCAGATGAAAAAATTCTGTATTCTATATTATTATTAAATTAAAATGGCGTTTTGACAGTTGACGTAATTATTTGTGTGAATGTACAATGCAATCTAAATATAATATATTATTAAAAATACCCACGAATTTTTCATTTAAGAGTCGGTAATTAAAAACTCAATATTGAGGAATAAAATGTTATTATAGTTTTGCATACATGGGTATAAAATTTATTTACCCATCGATCGAGAAGATAATTAGTGTAAATAAAAATTAAGATTTATATATGGAATACTACAGTTGTCACAATTCACTTTGAAGCTCGTTTATACAAAAAAATATATGTTTGATTTCATTTCTAGTGCTTTGAATTAAGTAATTAAACTAGGAATATTTAGAAAATTAACATAAGAAACTATAGTAACTATTCTCTTCGACTAGAAATTGAGATTTGGAAATAAGTAAGTATATTAAAAATAAACTTATACGCAATAACATTCTCTGCTTGGTCATAATTAGATTTTTTATATTTAAATATATTAGGCATCAGGAATATCTAACATTTTGTTTAAATATTAATTCTTCTATATATTACATAACCTGAGTATATAAATTGTTTTTATCGAAAATTCTTTCTTTTGATCTGGAAAAGCAAATCTAATTCATTATAACCACAAAATGTGAAAATCGAAAATTAGAAAATTAATAAATCTGGTCAGCGAAAATATCCAATCAATATTGGATTTATTTTTATCAAATGGCATAAAATTTGAATATACTTTTATACTTTATACTTTTATATTTTTCATTTAGAAATTTTGCTTTCTTCAAGCTGGCGCATTCAATTTGTCCTTAATTTTTTCACATTTCGATTTTTTATTAAAAAAAAAAGAAAAAAATATTATTTTCAATGAAAATATACATAAAATACATTTATGTACTATATGTATATACAGTCGAATCTATTTTTATTCGACTAACATCAATAATATTATCGATTTTTGTGCTGTTAGAAAATTATAGAACCGAAATTCAATTTTATGTCATATAATGTGTGTCAATAGTTATAATTTTGATTGTACATTTGACTGCTATCGTATCTGGCCTACTCTTATATTACTATTAATAACGAACAATGTAGTGCGTATGAAATTGTAATGCAATTTAAAAAAAAATTCGCATAAAAAGAGTAGTGTAGAAGTAGTAAGTAATGGTGAAATATCAAATAGGTTCTCGCAAATAAGAGTGAAACTAAATTTGTTTCAGTTATTCTGACAACAAGACCATAGTTGGGTGAATGCACCGCAAAAAATATTCTCGACTGTATTTATATTCACACATAAAGACGTATAATATGTACTATTCATAAAATTTTCCAATTTAATAATTTTTATTTATTCAATGACGTTTTTCTTATAAAAGAATTAGGGAGAAAAGTATTAAAACAAAATTTTAGTCTATGTGTATATAAAAACGGTATGGTACACTATAGTTGAACAAAATTGGAATGCTTTCTTAAGCATTAAATTAACTGAAAAAAATTTCATATATTGATATTTATTTCTTCTAATTCAAAAGCATATTCAAGAAGAGTAACGATATTCTTAATTTTAACAATATATTTTTTCCAGAAGATACTATCAGATGGTAACCTGATATTTACTTAGATTCTAATGTTGCCTAAAACATATTAATGCTAATTTTATAATTTGTTCATTTAAGCATAACAATGATTATATATTCTATCATTATGATTATGTATATATAGCTTTCATGATACAAAATTTTCTCAAACATTTGATAAAACGTATAAAAAAATTTATTATCGTCAATTCTTATAGCGATAATATACTCGTTAATCAACAATTAACATAAAATAATTCATTAGACAGACTACAAAATTCTGCTACATACCCGGAAAGGAATTTTCCAGAACATAAGGCCTATGAAATTATGACATAGGCAATGTACCTACTTGTAATTTAGAATATCAATCCAGAATTAATTCAAAATTCAGTTTTTTTCAGTTTTGTTTTTATTGGCCAAACCATTATTTCAAGCGAGTGAATAAAGCAAATAAAAATAGAAACAATTCTATTAATTTTTCATATAAATTTTTATTTCCAGTTTATTTATTATTTATATTTAACAACAAAGATAAAAAATTGTTTATTTTTTGTAAATTAAAAATTAATTTAAATATTATTTTTTTCACAAACCAAAGTATTTTTTGTTATTTAAAAATAATTAATAATTCATAGTAAATAATAGGGCAGTGTTAATTTTATACATAGGAATAACATTTTTCCCAATTTAGTATATTTTTTTTTAAATCAAAATTTCTTCACTTCCGTTCCCATTCCACATCAAAATCATCAAAAATTGTTTTAAATGGAAAATATAAAATAAAAAATAAAACAATTTTTTTTCAATAATTTATCAAATTAATATGTTATTTTCAATGTTATTCAATTAACTTTATTTTATTATTTTTTGTACAAGATGATTGATATATTAATCAAAACTTAATTATTTTATTTATAAAAATGTTATATAAATAAATAAAATTTAAAAACATTGAAAACAATTCCTTAGACAAATTATTATTAATATGTTTTTAATTATATTATTTCTTTTATTATATTATTATATACTCATTAGATTTTATATATATAATAGATTATTCTAAATTTTAATATTATTCTATTTATATATAACTTATATATATTTAATATTTTTTCTTAACAATATTTAAATAAAATATAAATGAATAAAAATGTTAAAATATAACATATATAGTTATTAATTAAATGACATTAACATTATAAATATACTTAATTATGTTATGATTATTGTAATATTTTTATTTTTCTATTTACATATTGTACAATATTTTCTCTATATTTATATTACTATATATATATATATATATATTTTTGTTTTAATTTAATGGTTTAATTATTTTTTCAGTTTAATTATTTAATATTATATGATTTTAGTTATATAACACTAAATTCGATTAAAATAATGTAAAAAACAATTTGACGGTAAAAATCAAAATGCTGATAGTAGTTATTATTTATCAATCATTTACCTCTGTAAATAATAACATTGATACAAATAAAATTGTTCACCTCATTTAACATTCAAAATTAAATATTTAAAAATAAAATAATTATTTTAACCTGATAAATTCCCGTAGAAATTTTTTGGTTGATATAAAAATTTTTGTTATTTTCAACATTAATGTAAAGATACTCTAATAAAGAATATTACTATTTACGGATAATAATTGTGTTCAACCTTTAAACAGCGGCTTGGAATAATAAATATAATTTTTCAAACTTTGCAGATGACTTGCATTTGTTGTATCGGATAAAATTATTTATTATATTATGTTTTGTAAAAGTGGGATAATTGGATAAATTGCTTTGATACAATATAGTTACTCGGTAAAGTGAAAACAGTTTCACTCCTCTCAGGATTTAAATAATTTTGTAAAAATCCTTTATAATTACTCTAATGTTCGAAATCATAATCTCTTTCATTTTTAAATTTTCCTTTAAACAGCGGCTTGGAATAATAAATATACTTTTTCAAACTTTGCAGATGACTTCCATTTGTTGTATCGGATAAAATTATTTATTATATTATGTTTTGTAAAAGTGGGATAATTGGGTAAATTGCTTTGATACAAAATAGTTACTCGGTAAAGTGAAAACAGTTTAACTCCTCTCAGGATTTAAATAATTTTGTAAAAATCCTTTATAATTACTCTAATGTTCGAAATCATAATCTCTTTCATTTTTAAATTTTCCTTTATTAAAGAATTTGGAGTCTAAAATAAGGAGTTGGTATTTGGAATAGGTTTGGAATTGTACAGAAAAACTAAATTTCATATTTTTTTTTCTTTTTTCAAAATTATCGCTCGTTGACTATAATTTTCCCCATTATGTATGTTGAAAACAATTAAAATTAGTATCAATTATGATGTAATCAGAATCAGAATCAAAGAGCATGATTTGAATAATTTTCCCATATATATTTTCGACTGCTGATTAATTTTTTAACTTTGAAATAAATTCTCACTCTAATATTTATTTAAAAAAATAAAACTAAATTAAATTTTTGGTTTTTAATGTATTTTAATGTATTCAAAATTTTAAGCCATTAAATTAAATGGTGATTTAAAATATTTTAATATACATTTTATTATATTAAAAACTCATAATTTATTTTTATTGAATTTAAACAACTAACAACATTTTAGGCTTAAAATTAAATTTTATAGATCTATATTTTTCCTACAATTTTATTTAATTTTATTTACTTTTTATAGAATTTCAATATTTTCTATTATTTTTTTTTTTATATATAAAAAAATTCTTACAATTTTCCTTTTCTACATTATTTTATTTTATTTATTTTATTTTTTTTCCTATATTGTATATGTAAATAAGAAAACCTATTTTTTCTTATTAAATAACTTTTACTTTTTGTGTAAATGGAAGTAATTTTTTTATATTTTTTTATTTTATTCATTTAATTTTTTTATTTTATTTAATTTTTTTTATTAGATATTACACTGAGAAATTGGAATAAAGTCAATGGTATGAGCTAAGAGTCCATTATGAGTCCATTATGAGTTAATAAAGCAAGAGCATAACAGTTTTCAATATTTCGTTTCGTTTCGGAGAGCATTTGGGATAAGGTTACGGAGCTCAAATGCTGCTCGGAGCACCGGTTAAGTACCACTGTCTTACGGAGTATTAATTTTCAGTTCAACACATAAATTTATTGACAAATAAACTACTTTAAACCATCCTTGATTTAACTAAGTTCCCTGACAATGAATTAAATTTTCTGACTCTCACTATTAGCAGATAAAAAGATCTTAATTTTAAAATGGGTCAATAATATCAAAATAAAATTATTCACACAAAGATTCATAAGGTTTTCAAATACTAAAAATTTTCCTTAAAATGTAATAATATTAAGTTCTATCGCATATCATATAATATTATAAATAAAAATATCTCAGAGGAAGAGGCATAAGTCCTAAACTCTGAATAAAGTTATATTTTAAATTATTGTATCTAATATTAAAATAAATAAAGAATTAAATTGAATTGAATTGAATTGAATTTATTCATATTTTTATTAAAATAAGAACAACCATTCTAGACACTGAAGAAAAAAAGGATCATGGGGTAATTGTGATATAGATTTTTTGTTTCTTTATTTTGATAAATTTTTTTTTGCATGGGAGTAATTCCTCTATTGTACTTACTTTATGGTAGAAGTCACCCCTTACCATTCTAAATACTTTGCTAGTTTATTTCCAAGTAAAGCGACAAAATCGCTGGCAAGGACAATATGACTGTGTCAGTATTCTCTTCATATGTACTGAATAATCACTCAATCCCAAATACACAATTTGTAACTGAGGTTAAATTCTAACTTTTGAAAATGACATTGGATATTAAATAACTTCCGAAAATTAGTTATTAAAAATAAGTTGATTTTAAGTTGGAAACGATCTTACTAGAAATTTGTTATTTTCTAACGATTTTGTAATGTTGATTTTCAACTTCCGGAATGCTATTTGTTGAATATTGGTTTATTTGAAGTTATAAATAATTCTTTTTAAAAAAGTAAGTTCTCTTCGGGATTCGAACCTGCGTCCTTAACAAAAAATCGCCACACAGAAAATTTGTATACCAAATTTATACTTTCTATTTTATATACATTTTAAATTTCAATACCGTGGCTGAGTGGTAGTGTTGACGGATTGCAATGGTACAGTTCAAGGTTCGAATCCCAAAGAAGGCATAAGAAATAAAATTTGGAATTTAATAAACTATATGAAAAAAAAAATTTTAATAAATAAAAAAAATAATAAAATTAAAAAAAAAAAAATTAATTTTTTTTTATAATATCTACGGTAATTTTTTTTGGTTTTAACTTAACCTAATCTTAACTTAAGTTATAAAAAAACCCCGGCAAAACCGGTCAAGATAACGTTCTGATAACATTTGGATAAAGTTATTACAACGGATTCATAACTTTAACGTTACAACAACTTGAGTTATAATACCGTCCTATAACCGTTGTGTAACATATTTTGGGTATTTGGGATACCACGTACTTTTGCTTTTTTTTGTTGAAAAATAAAAGAAAATATTGTTATTAGAACTGAAAAAAATAAATTCTTTTTCCCCAATAATTTATTTTTCAATAATTCTTTTCGATTCATAAGGGTTTTCCTTTTACATAGTATTATCAAATTTTTGTTTTAACAATTTTCTCTTTATCTCAGTGTAATTTATTTATTTTTTTATTTATTTTATTAAAAATTTAATTTTCAGTCATTTTATAAAATACAAATTTTTGAAAATATTTATTTACTTTTTTTTTATTTATATTTATTTAATAAAAAAATAAAAAAAAATAAAAATAATAAATGAAAACAACAAAATAAGAAATTGAATTGGTAAATATATATATATATATATATATATATATATATATATATATATATATATATAGAAAAAGAAAATTTTCTCTCAAATAAATTTTCTGAAAAAGGAGGGTAAATGAATTTAACTTAATTGTCAAGATGAATTTAAGTTTTCACTAACATCAGTTCTTTGAAAATTAAATATTATTTCATTTTGTTTACTTAATTTTCTTTTTGCATTATTGAAATTATTATTATTATTATTATTATTTGAATTTAATAATAATGAAAAACTATTTAATAATAATTTGTTTACTAAGAAAATTGATAACATTATTGAAATATATAATAGAAAATTTAATTGTGTTGTTGAAATTAAAATAAATTGAATTAATTTTTCAAAATAATTTATAAATTTTCCTGTTGATAATTTTTTTGTTGAATATTTTAGTTTTATTAATGAAGAAGATGCTGACTTTGATGGATCTATATAAAAAAAAAAATGATAAAAAAGGGAAACATTAGTAAATTTTGTATATAATATAGAATATAATATAAATACTATGTATTATATACCATATTGTATGTATTGTTTGTTAAGATATAAAAGGGAAACAATATTTAATTAACTCATATAGATAATTTCATACTATATTAGTTTACAATGAAAAATCATGCTTCTGGAAAATTGTTTTTTAAACTTTGACTGAAAACAATTTAGTAACATTTTTCAGAAGAAATCTCTGGTTAAAAAAAATAATTTTTGTTTTTCCTGAATACTATATTTAATACGTATAGATTGCTACAAAAAAATTTTAATAAACATTTGAGCCAATAATAGTAATGTGTGATAAACAAAATTTGTGCTAGTTAGATTTCCCCTTTTTTTTTTGCATTCTTTGTTATATTCAGCAATAAAAAATATTTTTTTTTGGTAATTTGTTTTTTTTTTGTTTGCCCTTAATATATACACATCTTAGTTATACCTTTGAGAAATATTTTTTCCTGAGATAAAATATTGCAAGTTTATTGATTGAAATTTTTAAAACTCATATTCATATACGGTTCGCCAGGTTTTTTCGATTTTAATTTCGACAAAAGAGTATTTTCAAAAGAAGAGTATTTTCGTAGAAAACAAAATTTACCAAAACTCAATTGAGACGTCGTCGTATAATAAATGTTAAAAATTTATTTTTCAATATACCTCTGTAATGATATATATCATTTGGATCTAGAAAATCTCCTTCCGCTTGCTGATCAAATGGAAATAAATTCGCATCTGGTGAACGACCTGAAGCCAATATTCTGGGACGATCTTCTTCTATAATTTTATCTGATTCCTGTTCGTATATCGAATGTATTTTGGCAGAACATTTGAGCTAAACAAATTAATTTAAAAAAATATAAATATTGTGTTAGAGTGTTATCAGAAATTTGTTTTTTATGTTTAGTAAAGATAGCTAGTTATATTTTCCCAGTTTTCTTATGTTTTATTGCTTATTATTTAATTTTATTTTCATTAAAAAAAAAAAAAGATAGAAATCATATATTTTAACTAATAATAAATAATTCTATTCCTGGAAAGACGCCCTCCTTTAAACCATATTAACTCGAGGATTATTCATTATTATCATAATTAGTTGAACAAATTAATTGCCGTAGATCTGAAAAACGTTGGCTATACTGAAAATTCAGTAAAATTATATCCATCAACCAAAATCAGTCTTACGTTGCTGAGATTAAATTAATTAAAACGATGAAAAAAATTATTAGATTAGTAGATTACAACACATGTTTAGAAAGTTTGTTATTACAACGAGTTGTGCATACACATGGACACGCGTCAATAAATATAATATTGACAAGTGTCATGTGTTTTTATGTATATACTGTATAAGGAATTTATTAACATGTTTTGTATACTATTTTAATGTGCATGTGAAAGGTAGTTGCAATCAATACATTTGCAATGCAAAAAATAAACAAAATTTCAAAATGAAGAAAGTAAATAAAATTGAAGTGTGGTAAATAAAATTGAGGTGTGTAAATAAAATTTTCTTAAATAAATAATTGACGCATTTAATATACCATTTACTGAGCTAAATTTACGATTGTAAATACAACTTACCGATCAAATGCACATTAAAATTAATTAAGATACTAGAATATGAAATTTAGCTTTAGATTTTCGAGCAAATGAAAAAATAAAATAAACCTGGAGAGAATTTTTTCTATCTTAATACCCAAAAAGTATTATTTTCGAACTATATCCATTATATTAGGTATTTCGTAATATTAAATTTTATTTTTACGATTATAATATTGTTGTTAATAAAAATAAAAAAAAAAATTTTTTCTTTCTTTTACAAGTTGATTAAAATGAATATGAAATGAAATGTAAAAAAAAAATTTATCTTTATTTCAAAAATCCACATAATTTAAAATTTTTCTATACATTTTCCATTTTTTATTAAAATATGTATATACTACATATTTTCACCTAGATTTTCAATGTTTCAGATCATAATCCCTCAGAGGATTACTTATATGCTTTCAATTTAAAATGTTATATAAAATATAATAAAATTATTATGTTAAAATTTTCTAGCTCACCTTCAAACGACCTCTAATAAAATGCATATGATTTACAATAAAATTTATTTCTGATACTGATGATTCTAAATTATCAACTGGATTTTTTTGCACTTCATAAACTTTGACAAGTCCTGATGGTACCTTTAATGAGATTATATTTAAAAAAAAAAAGTTTGTTGTTAACATAGAGTTATAAAAATTAAAAAAAAAATAAATAACTCAAACGATAAGAATAAATATAAAACATAATGTTTTTATGTTTCCAAAGTTACAGAGATATTTCCTTGACATAATGTATGTATTTTTTTTTTTTTTAAATGTGTTGATTTTGTTAACAATGACAAAAAAAACTTACAGGCATATCATTTATTGTCCAAGTTAAATTTGCAGCTGGTTTTGAAAAATCCGATGAACAATTACCATTTACAACATCACCCAAACGATATCTTGAATGTATACTAGTTATAATTGGACGTTGTTCTGGTATTTCTGTAAATAAAAATGAAAAATGAAAATTATATGCATAATTATGTATAGTTTTTAAAGTTCTATACCTTTTCAACTTCAAATTGGAAATAATCATTTTCAAAATGGAAATAATCATTTTCAAAATGGAATTAATCATTTTCAACATGGAAATAATCATTTTCAAAATGGAATTAATCATTTTCAAAATGGAATTAATCATTTTCAAAATGGAAATAATCATTTTCAAAATGGAATTAATCATTTTCAAAATGGAAATAATAATTTTCAAATTGGAAATTAATTTTAAAATAGTAAGGTAGCAAGCCAGATACGCTCAAACAGTGTTTCAAGTTTTTTATTAGTTGCATCTTTGCCAAAAAGTGCAATATACAAAAAAAATATTTTTATTTAAAAAAATGTCGTATATTAAGAAATGGGAACCTGATAATGTTAAAAAGCAAATTTGTGCTTTATAAAACAACTTTTCATCCATTAACCCACCTACATAATGTCGTTTTCACTCCTAAAGTTTTTGAGAGCGCTCTCCAATTTCCACCACATTGTTGTGTAAAACACAAATTTTCTTTTTAACTTTATCAGGTTCCCATTTCTTAATATACGACATTTTTTTAAATAAAAATTTTTGTTTTATATATTGCACTTTTTGGCAAAGATGCAACTAATAAAAAACTTGAAACACTGTTTGAGCGTATCTGGCTTGCTACCTTACTATTTTAAAATTAATTTCCAATTTGAAAATTATTATTTCCATTTTGAAAATGATTAATTCCATTTTGAAAATGATTAATTCCATTTTGAAAATGATTATTTCCATTTTGAAAATGATTATTTCCATTTTGAAAATGATTAATTCCATTTTAAAAATGATTATTTCCATTTTGAAAATGATTATTTCCAATTTGAAGTTGAAAAGGTATAGTTAATTATCCATTTTTTTTTTTAGCCTGAAGTGGTATATAAAGTTGGTAAATTTTTATCACACCAACACTCAAGGGAGATACCAGATAAAAAGAAAAGTCATGGTAAATTATTCTAAATATGTGACATTGACTCAACTTACAGTCAAAAGAGAAAAAACTAATAAAATCATATAATTCATATAATTCATAATACAAACTTAACAAACTCTTTGATTGTAAATCCATTGTAGAACATGATATTGGTGTACAGTTCTTATTTTTAAATTAAAGAAAAACAACTTTATCTCTTTCCAGTCATTGGTCTCTGTCGATCAATTATGAAATTTTTGATTTTTAAAGTTTATCTGAGATTCTAAATAAAATATCTTAATTTTATTAAATTTGAAAAAAAACGAAAAAATAAGATTAGTTTTCATTCAATCATCTTATTTAATAGCATCAAGAAAAATTAAATCGCAAGACGCAGGAGACCATCATCATTTTAATTTAGAATTTTCTTTTTTATTATTATTATTATTTCATCAATGAAGAAAATGTTTTTATTCTATGAATGAAAAACTATTCATAAGGGATCATAATATTTATGAGTTTATTTTTTCAGTTTCAAACTTTTAAATAAACTAAATAACAAAAAAATAAATATATATATATATATATATTACAATAAAAAAAACTAGATATTTAAAAACATACCAACAATTTCCATATTTCCAGATACTATATAAGTGTGAAATGATGGAGCATCTGCTGATACTTCACAACTATATTTTCCAGATAAATTTAGTTGAACTGATGATAAAATAACATGACTTTGATTTGATAAAGCTTTCTGTAAATTTTATGAAAAATGTATTCAGTTTATTTTGATTTGTTTTTATTTATACAAAAAATGAGAAAAATTAAAAAATACTATATATAAGTATATATATAAATTAAAAATAAAAACAAAAAATAAAGAACAACAACTTATTTAAGTTAAGTTAAGTAAAGAATAATAAATTACATTCAATTAAAATTCTTTGGGTATACAAAAATATATATATATCTATATTTAGACGTAAATAAATACATATATACATAATATACAATATAAGTAATATATAAATATATATTTTTTGGATAAAAATCTCAGATGTTCTAAAAATTTCAATTATATAAATTAACATCCTTTAGAAGAGTTAGATATTTATTTGGTTTTCTTTAATTGATTCCAATTTTAAAGGTATTTAAATTTATACTGTTTAAAAGGATAAAGATTTGTTTAAGAATATAACAAGATTAAATTTTAATTTTATTTCATTTCAAATTTTATTTTATAAATATTTATACGTATTGTATGTATGTTAGAAGTTTGGAATTTAAAATACTTTAATATTTATAATAAAATTCAAGTATTAAGTTATTCTCGAATTAAAATATTACGATACTTAATTTTAATTGAAAATTTAATTTGAAAAATTATTTTGAAGCAATGGAAATATAAACAATATTGAAAACTAATTTTCAAACTATAAATTTATTATTTATCGTTATTTGTTATCGATTTTGCTATCCTTCATATCCTTTTTTAATATAATTAGATGAATAATAATAATCATTGATTGAAAAAAAAAAAACAAAAACATTTAGTGTACATTTTTAAATGTTCACATTATTATTTACATAATTCTTTTCTATATAGAATTTTTCATAACAAAATTATGAAATAAAATTGTGGGTTCACATAACCACATAACAAAGTTGAAAATAATTGCAATATTTTGTGGTGTAGCCAGAGTTAACATAATTTTTAGAAAAGAGAATTATGTAAAAGACAATTTCAAATCTCTAAGCTATTATGCAAAAAACAAAAATAATAATAATATGAAATATATTTATACCTCAACAGTAATTCCTGGTGCTGGAAATATTTTCATTGCCGGATTCTCTTTTGGAGTATAACGATAAAATTCTCTTTTTCCTTTATACCATTTAACTGAATACAATGAATCATTTTCCATATCATAATTACAAATAAGTAATGCATTTTCACCACGTCTCACAGCAGTTGGAATTGTTACTGAAACATCCTTCATTCCAACAATATAATCTGTAGAATTATATTAAAAAAAAAACATTAACACATATTATAAAACTAATAAATAGTTTAAAAATAAGAAAATAAATTCTATGAAATTATTTAAAATTTTTTCCTGCTCTCATTGCTTTCAAATAAAAATAAATAAAATACTTAAATCATTAAAATAATTTAAAATTTTTTTAATTACACTGAACAGATACTACGAGTACTTAGAAATGTTTGAATGTCATAATTTTTCATATTTTCGTATAATTTTTCGGGCTACAAATTTTTGTGCTATTTAAGATGACTTAAAAAACAAATGAAAATTGTACATTCCAAATCAAAAATTTGTATAATGAATTTTCAACGGACTGAATTCATTGGAATCAACTTCATTACGAGCTAGTTCATGAAGCTATCTAGTTCGGGCTGCGTTCTAATTTTTTTTGTTTTCAATTTTCTAAGGTCAATAATAATGAAAGCGATTGTGTTGTTTGACACAGTGTCATTATCATTTTATGTCTCTCAGACAATATAAATACAATAAAGCTAGCAACAGCTTTGAAAAGAAAACAAAAATAACCCAAAATTTATGTTCTTTTTACCAAACGAAATTTTTATTTTTCATTCTTATAAAAATGAATAATTTAAATTTCGTTTAACATTTTTTTTTTTTTATTTTTCGAATCAGAAAATTTTAAAAATACATTAAAAAATAAAATAAATAAAAAATAAAAAGGAAAAAATTAAATCATCATTTCATTTCAAATTGGGGCACCATATAAATTATTGAATCTAGATAATGTGATGAAATGTACAAAAAAAAAAGTAATTAACTATGATCTCATTTCGTTTTAATTTTTTTTTTTTTTACAATTTATTTACGTCAAAACTTCGTTTTCGAAATGTGAATTTAATTCCCCCAAGCATTATGTGCAGCATTTCGTTTTATTTCATTTCTCACGTGCAACACATTTAATTGCAATCCTTTTTCAGACAAAACCAGCAGAAAAATAGAGGAGAGTGTATTTTCAACCTTGCTTGTCAGGAAATATAATTAATTAAATTTATATATACGAATATATTGTATATATATAATTCTATTTTAAAGTGCAATAATATCAGATAAAATATTATCTGGTCTCTCAAAAGGAAACAGATTTATGAGAAATGAAATTATGATTAATTTTCTCAAAAATATACAAAAAAAAAAAAATAAACTGAAAGAAAATTCTGCATTGAAATTGGAAAACTTCAAATTTATTTTGATTTGGTGTCGGTCATAATTATAAGTTTTCTTTCAATGGAACGAAAATTTTAGAAATTCAATAATGAAACGAAATTTTAATTTTTAGCCTTCAGTTGTTCAAAAATATATTTTTATTACTTAGAAAATCAAACGTTTGTGTTCAATAAATTTTCTTCAAACTTTTACTAGCATTATAATTTAACAATAATTTCAACAACTTTCTAAGAAGTTCAATAGAAGAAAATTTTAAACAAGCTGTTTTTTAATTCTTTTCTTTTTTTATAGATATTTATTAATTTTTCACGTGAAATAAAAACTTTCCATTAAATGGTTTTTTTTTTATATTGAAAATCAAGAATATATACAAACCTTACCTATGCTTAAAAAAATATGATAAATTTTTAATGTAAAAATTTTCAAAAGTATGTCAAATAACTATATGAAAGTTATGTTCGTCTCTATATTATACTCCTTGACTATTCAAATAGAATTTTTATGTTTTAAAAAAAAAATTACATTAAATTTTAATATGGTCAAAATTATATAAAAAAAAAACATTTAAATATTTTATTCTGAAAAGCTCTAAGAATTTGCCTGTGGGAATAAATTTTCTTTTTTAGAATATTCAGTTGGTTTAATCTTCTAATATAATAAAAGGTGAACTCACCTCTTAAACGACCTTGACAGTGTTGGCACTTTCCTCTATTTATTTTTTTTAACGTAAATAATAAATAAAATAACCGAATGACTATGCAACACTGAATGCAAGGCGTACTTTGATAAAAACTTTAAAATGTAAACAAAAAAAATCAAGGCGTACTTTATCAATAAAAAAATAAAAGCATTCTTTTCGAAATGACAAAAATTAACGCATAGTTACTAGGCTAGGCCTGCACTATTTTTTCTGTGCAGGCTTTTTTCTAGTTATTATATAAAAGATGTTAAAAAAAAATCATAGTTGAAGAAAGTATTTTTAATTTATATCCAAATAATGTCAAAACATTGAAATTTGTTGAAATAAATTTTTATCATTTTTGTAAAAAGGTTCTTTCGAAAAATTTGTATATAAATTTCACTAAATAATTATTAAAAGATATGCTCAATTCATATTCCATGAATAGGAAAGAAATTATTCTTTGCGTCTAAATGATGAAACTTTAAAAATTAATTCTTTTAGACCTTTTATGCTTTAAATTAAATATCTTAAGGGGTCAGTCATGTCGTCAAATTCTTATTTTATCATTTTTTAAAGTATATAACATGAAAGTTAATCAAAAAAGTTAATAAAAATTGGAAGTCAATATATAATTAACGAATCTAGATTTCAAAACTTTTAACTATTACGCAGAAATGTCAATTCTGTACAAATTTTTTTTTTTGTATTTGAATAAGTAAAACTATACTGCTTATAATGTTAACATATACTACTAAGCTATAGTATCATTAATCTAGAATACCCATTTAGTATTCATTTTAATTGGCATTTTCTAGTATAAAATCAAAATTTATCATTACATATAGAAAATAAAAAAATAATAAAAAACATAATGAAATGTTAATTCCTTTTAAATTAGTTATCTTCTTGCTTTAAATTTTTAAAATATTTTCTCTCTATTTTCTTTCTAACAGAATAAAAAAAATTTAATTTATTTAACATCAGCCGATAAAATTTGTATATTTCCCTTTTACCAATTGAGATCTAGATGCACTTCATTAATAAACATAAAAAGCATAAAATAAATCTGATTAGCAACTTTAATTAAGAAGCTCAAATAACAAAAAAAAAAATAAAAAATTGCAAGAAAAACGGCAGGAAAACGGATATGAAAAAAGGAAACAAAAATCCTTAAATTTCTTTTCACTTTATAAATTAAAATTCCCTTTTTTTACCATTAGAAAAGCTTCTTAAGATTTATACTTTTCCTTTTTTAGTCGTTTTTCTTTTATTTCATTCCCAAGGAATAAACTATGTAGTTATGTATACATACAATGTATACATAATGTATATCTATGTATATATGTTTTTTATAGAGACACTATAGTCTATACATTAAGTACATAGTTTATAACATTAAATCCCTTGAAAGAAGACACGAAATTCATTGTATTTTTTTTTGTATTAGACATTAAATAATAGAGTCAATAAAAAGGTGTCATAACATGAAATCATTGATCTAATGTTATTAACAAATTTTCGGGTTACATAAATGTGTAGATATGACGGACTAAAGTAAATTTAATATTATTTTTGAGAACGTATAGGTTCTAGCATTTTAAAAATCAACACTATATTCAGAATTCTCTATTTGGAAGCTCTGCTGGTTTCCCTTCGTAATAAAACAAAAATTTATTTGATTATTAAAATCAAAACACTTAATGCGAAACATAAAAAAAAAATTTTAAAATTCATATTTCTATACCTAAACATCCAGTTTATTCTATTTAAATTCAATGAACAAATAGATAAAAATTATCAAAAAATTAAAGAGTAATTTAACATCCTAATAAATAAAATAATATTAAGTTCATTTATCATAATATTCATAATATTTTAAATTTAAATATTACACTAGAAGAGGCATACAAGGTCTAAGCTGTGCCTAGTACAAAATAATTTTAAATACATATTGTATCAAAATGTTGAATTAAATTGAACTTAATTGAAAAATCTAAGTTCTCGATCATACAAATCCACAATTCCAAATTATGTTTTATTGAAAATCAATTATGATTATTTACTCCACTTTTATTCGAAGAGAAAAGAGAACATTATTTTCGCCGATTTAATTTTAATCCATAAACACATAATTGATCAAAAATCTCATAAAAATAAAAAAAAATTTAAGAGCAATCAACAAATTTGTTCAACATATCTCAAGCTTATGTTTAATATACCAAGATAATCAAAAGTAGCATTTTTAATAGTAGCGCTTATTTTTTTTTTTCTTCTCTTTTTTTAAATGCATTAAAACATCAAAGGAAGTATACATTCTATACATACTTCAGTAGCAGAAGAAAAAACAGGAAGAAAAAAAAATTTATAGTTGCTCTCTGATGATAACACTCATTTTGGTACTAGAAAACAAAGTGTCTTAAGATGCAGAAAATGTGAATGGTAAACTTTAAAATATTATTTGAAGAATCTATTATTTGCTTCTGATGAAAAGAAAGTATATACATAGAGAAGCACCCAAATGAATTTTAATTGAAATAATTACGAGTAAAAAAAAAAAAAAGGCATCTTCTTGTATATAGTTGGAGTGGAAAAGATGAGAATATATTTTCAATGAAAATATAAATAGCATCTTCTAATTTATTTTTCAATTAAATAATTACGTGAACGTGATATTTATCTTAAAAGCTTATTTTTTCCTCCACCCCTATAATAAATATGTACGTATGTATGTACAAAAGGTATGAAGAAGATACTTTTTTAATGATAAATTTAATCGCTTTATTTACTCATCAAATTATAATTTTTTTTCCCTTATTTTCAAGTACACTATAATGAACATAATGTATATGAAATGTATAGTATATAACTATATAAAGTATGCATTTTTTTAGGCTTATTCAAGTCTAATTTTTTTTTTTTTAGTTTCTTTTTATATATTGAAAAGGGTTTTTATTATTTGTTTACAAATAAATGCATAATAGGTTTTTCAATTGAAACATAGATTTTTTTTTATTTATTTATTTATTCATTTTTTTGTTCTCAAAAGTTAAGTTATGCTAGCTGAAAGTTATGCTAGATGTATATTTCAAAACTTAATTCAAAACTTAATAAACATATGTTAAAAAATTATTAGTGCCAGTCGAGTATAAGCACTTCAAATACGTTAATACGTATATTTAAATAATTTTATAGAAATCTTAATAATTATTCAGAGATTCTGACAGGTCACGTCAAAATTGGTAAAACTAGTACTATAACGTATAATATTGAATTTAAAATTATTTCGAATTCTCAAAAGTAACTCGAATATTCAGGATTCTATAAAACTATATTACAAATTTTCCGAAAGATTGTAATCTGTTCAAAAATTCAAGTTATGCAGATTAAGAAAAAATTATATCTTACAACCACTCAAAAAAAAAGAAGATACCACCTACTGATAAAAAAAAACAATTCTAAAAGAATTCAATAAATTAAAATTTTACATAAAATATTTTGTTAAATAAAGGTAGGTATAGAGGTATATCATTATAAGATATATTTTTTTTATTTCTAGAACAAAGATATTTAAACATTTTTTTTTCTATATAAAAATAATTTCTCAAAAATTTTACTTAATAAATAAAATATTTTTAATATACTAATAATAAAACATTATTAACATTATTACATAATATATATTTTTAGGTAAAAATTTGGCTGACTTATAAATATATTATTATTATTATTATTATTATTTTTATTATATGAAAGTAATAAAATTATCTTCATTATGATATTCATTGTTTATACAAAACAAACAGAAAGAACTTAGACAATAAATTGATTAAAAAACATTTCTTTATGTTAAAATAAAATAAAATTCTAATAATAATCAATTTTTTGATTTATTGCTTGAAAATAAAATTTCTACTAATTTTATTGCTTATGTAGTGAAAAGTTTCCTTAAAGCACAAGAAAAAATATATATTTTTTTTTTTTTATTCATTAAGTCAGCACTTTTATATTACATGAAGAAGAAAATATCAGAACCGAAATTGAATTTATAAATTTAGGTAAGAAATAAAATGGATACAGCTGCCCTTGTTGCATAAGTATATTAAGTATTAATATGAATTATAGAATTGAATAGGGATTTGAAGTATGTATAATTGTATATGGCTACACTAAATTTTCATATAACTATTCAAGAGTCCATTTAGCCCATTTCAAGTTTTTAATAAAGTAAATAACGATTTTCTGCCGAGTTCATTTTTACTTGGATTGGACGTGGATTGACATGTAAGAATTGTATTTTTAAATGAAACATATTGTCTTCTTGCTACGTTGAGGTTCATACAATAGTAATACATTAAATTGTACTAAACTAAGAAATCAAATCTTTTTTCAATTATTAAATAAAAGCTTCCGAATAAAAGATAGTTTAGGTCCACACTGTCTACACATAACTATAATTTTATTACAGAATTTTCTCTGTTAACAATTTAATAAGGTTTTATTTTTTTTCCCTAAAATTCATTTTATATATGGTTTTTGTGTAAATTCGAAGCAATTAAGAATTTTACTATTGCATCGTAAGCTGTTTTTTTTTTTTTGCTTCTTTTTTTTCATACAAAGTTTTTACAAACAACCCAAAAGTAATAAAAATTAAGTTTTTTCTTAGTTCATTTTTAATGAATTTTTTTTTTGTTCACAAAAAAAGTTTTTTTTTTTTCGTTTTTAAAATTTTAAAGACTGAAAGGAATAATGTTTTATCTGTGAAAAACTAGCTGGCATATTAAATTTTACATATATGATTAATGTGTTTACATGTAACTTGAACATAGTATTAAAATTAAATATATTTAACTAAAATATATTTAACTAAAATTGTAAAAAAAATTTTAAGTGATTCTAATTATATTTGGTCTGTCAAAAGTTGATTTCATTAGAATTTCAACTAAAATAAATTGTTTGACAATTTACTGAAGACAGAAAAGTGTATATAAATGATAATAGATTCGAATTTGTGCTGCAAAACCCGAATTCACTTTAATAATAATTATGTTATTTTCGTATAAATATCTCTAGGATCATGTTAAACTAAATTATTGAAGTTCCACTTAATAAAAATATCAAATTTATAATAAAAATGTTCAGTGTGATACAAATTTCAAGGTATCCGCACATAAAAATCATTTAAATGTAACCAATTCCAAAATGTGTACATATTCATTAATTATTTATTGATAGATAATTATAATAACTTTATTTTATTTCTTAGTTTTTTTTTTTTAATTTATAATTAGGTTTGAATAAATAATAATAACTGACACATTATTATTATTATAATCTAATTTAATTTTTGATACCTAAATATATATAGTTATAGATAATAAATTATCTAAATTTCATAAATATTTTATGAAATAATTTTTTTTTTTTTTCTATTATTGAAATGAAAATTTAATTATGATTCGTTAAATTTTAAGCATATAAAATAAATTCATATAAAATAATAAAAATTATCGTAAAAAATAAAAAAAAATAAAACTTACCTGGAAGCCAATTGATGACAACTATTCCGTATATTAAAATTCTGGTGAGTAAGCTTTTAATGATTTTCCACCACATGATTGAAAATTTATTTGTTTCCAATTCACTGGTCAAAAAAATTTTGATTCAAAAAAATTTCCCACCTGAACATTTAAAATAAGTATTGGAAGATTATCATTTTGATATAATTTTATTTTATATATATTTTATTTTATTTTAGGTAGGTATATAAATTTTTATATCTTTTAGTTTTTTTTTTTATTTTAGATAATATTCACAATTTCACATCACAATTTTATATGTTTTCATTATGATTTTCAATATCTTGCATGAGTTGGTCAATTTTTGGAAAATATTTTTTTTTTTTTTTATTTTATTTTAATTTTAAAAATTATATTTTTAATATATTTATTGCAAAGTAAGATTTTTTTAAATGGGAAAAAAAATATTTATAGAAAATATAAAATGTTATTGAATGTGAAATTAGTTTTAATAAAAATTATATTGATATTATTCTATAATAAAGTTAAATAAAAATTCTGGTGATACTGTAATGTTTAAATTTTAAGTATAGGGGACTTATCACGTAGGTACATTTTAAGTATGTATATGTATATTTATGTTACTAATTTTGGTTCAAGAAACTCATCCATGTATAATTTTTTGCTAACTAAAATAATATTTTATATTGAGCTACACTTGATTACAAACGATTTCTCTTTATAATATAATAAAACATTTAGAACCTTATAAACTTGATAAATTATATTTATAAAATATTTATAATCTTTTAGATAAATTTTTTTATAAAAATGATGAAATATTTATTCCTCCTATAAATTTATCAATAAACAAGAAAGCTTCGTTTCAGACCATTAAACAACTAAAGCTCTAGGTATTCATAAAATTAGCTTGAAAATAAATTATACATAAATATCGTCTCGAAAAAAATTCATAGTTAAGAAAATAGTATCTTTTATATTAAAAAATCTACTTAAAATTTTGGTACAGATCCCAAGATTCTAACAGATTTATTCTTTCATTTCTCTTTTTCAATGTCCCATATTATTAGAGTTTTTTTTTTTTTTAATAATTTAAAAATAATGGAAATATATTTTATTTGAATCAAAAAGAATTTTATTATAACTCTGGTTTTTTTTTTTGCATTATACTTAATGTGTATATATGGGATTTGTAAGGCTTTAAATATACGTAGCCCTTTATCAAAAAAAAAAAAAAAAAGGTAACGACCTCTTTTTTTTTATAAAATAGCACCCACAAGAATTTGTGAATACAAAACAACAAAAGCATCATACCAAAAATAAAAATAAAATTCATAGTGCATAAAAGTAATGATAACAAAAAGAAATCGTTTTTGCATGTACTTTTTTTTTTATGCAAACATTTTTAATGAATGTGGGCTTTTAATATTAAATGGTAAAAGTTTGTAAATTTTATTTATTTTTTTTTTTTTTTATTTTATTTTAATGTTTAATCTCATATGTTTTAATAAGAGGATTACCTAGTTTTTTGGTTTTTCATACTTATCCATGTTGTTTTATACTTATTTTTTTCATGTATATTTGTAAAAGAACCATCATTACTTTTATGCATTCTTGAGTTTAAATTTTATTAAGTAAAGATATACCTAGTAAGTTTTTAGTAAGCTCAAACATATTTTTCTTTTTATTATATATGCATAGATAAATAAACATAATTGGTTAACTCATTTGAAAATTCGTTTGAAATTAGAAAGTAAAATCATATTTGAATGTATAATAATAAAAGCTAATTGTGATAAATGAATGTTGATTGTTGTATATATAGTTATTATATAATAGTAATAGTTTAGTAATAGTTTTATAAATTGTTTTTTTTTTTAATAAATATTTTTATATGTAAAGCATTAAAATATGTACAATTTTCAATCAAATCTTAATGTTCAAAAACATTATGGTATAGACAGAAGACCTTTAACATTCTTAAATTAATAATTTTCACTATAAAAATTCAAATTAAATTTGAATTTGTATATATTTATAATTTAATTCGGTAATTAATAGTTATCTAGCTGATTATTTAAGCTACACTAGGATTAAAAAGTAGTAGAAATTAATGACGTATTGAATTAAAGGGTTTAAAAAAATATCTAAGTTCTCAGCAAGTACCTATAGCACAAGTTTAGAGTCTAATTTTAATACAGAAATATTATAGTTTCAATATCAAACAATATCAAACAATATCAAACAATATCAATCTATTTCTATATCAAACTATATATATCAAACTATTTCTGTATATTAAAAAAATAGTTTCAACAAGCTGCGTTTAAAATATTTTGCCTTTATAAAGACCATACGAGATAAAATGTCAAATTGTCAAACATATTTAGTTGTTGGTATCAATTGATATCGAAATGGATTTCAAAAGCAAAACTAAACCCAAAAACTTCTTTGTGGCTAAAAAGTATCTCTAGGAGTTCAACGCCGTAGAATGAGAATCATTTGAGGGTTCATATGAACTAGAAAATCTTATTATTATTGTATAAATTTAAAAAGATTCTTTGACTTATTTTTCTTGCATGCAGAAATAACATGGTGTTATTAAGATTTTCTTTTTAATGGTCTGTTAGGATAACACTAAAATACAATTAAAAATTTTCTTGTTTCTTCTTTGAGATTTTTTAATGCATATTTTTATAATGCATGAAATTATTTTTACGCAACTCTGCTTTTTTTTTCTTACTAAGCTTTAATTCGCATAAGAATTAACATATACAAAAAACAAAAAAAAAAATAATAATAATAAATTTTATTCAAAAACATAAATTTAATTTAAATTTTTTTTGAACGAATATTTTTTAAAACCCTGTTGCATAATAATAAATTTTTGCGCTTTTCTTTCTTTCTATATATCTTTAAATTACACTAGAGTTAGTGCGCGGGAAGAAAAATAAACAGAAAAAATATTATTTTAACTTATTTTCAATAGGAAAATGTTTTTCTTTTTAGAAAAATAGTTCTTGTGAGTTTCTTTTGAAAAATAATTAAGAAATTCTTCTTTTTTTTTTTTTTCATACCATAAAAATTTTAATTATTTTTTTTTTTTTGTTGTTTTTAGTGAAATGAAATTCTTTACGAACTTTTATTTAACGATTTGTATGAAAAATACAAAAAACCGAACCGAACAAAATATTCCTATTTTTGTTTTTTAAATTTTTTGTTCGTGGTTCTTTTCAATGGCTCCCGTATCTCTGATAAATAATTTTTGATGTTTAGCCTGAAATAAAAAGAAAGAAAAAAAATTTTGTTTTTATTTAAAAGTAATAAGTACCTATATATATATAATTTGAGAAATATGATTATTAAGCTTTTCATGTTTTACAATAATAATAAATAATAATAATGATAAGAATTCATCATTCAGATTTGTTTTTTTTTTTTTTTTCGTGTTTATTTATATAAATTTTCAAGCTGAAAATTTTTTTAATTAATTTGTTTTTTTTTTGTATTTTTCGAGATAAACTTTCAATGCTAAAGTTGCTGTTTGTTTTTTTTAATCAAATCTCTAAAAATAGTCGAAATAAATATTTTGAGAATTTTGTTTTTCTATCTAATAATTCTATATAAAAAGTATGCTTATCTATAATGTTGTACTATTTTATTTTTGAAGGTAATTATGAAAAAATTATAAGAACTTATTTGTCTGTATATATATTATATATGTTTAAACAATATTTTTTCAAATTCATTCAGATTTCCCAAAAGTCAAAATTATGTACGTATATACACAAATGCCTAATAGAACATTACTGCACACAACACTGGCGTTACCTGGCGTCATAAACAACTCTTTGTATTCACCAGTTAAGATGGATTAAATATAATTTTTTTTTTGAATGAATAAAAAGATAAATAATAGCTTCAAACATACATACATACCTATGTACACTATAAAGGCTTTTATAATAATATACAATATAATTTCTACATTCATATATTAAGAGGGATTTCAGTTTTATGTAAAAGGTCTCTCACAACAACCTCATGAAAACATTTCTTTTTCTTTATTTATTTTTTTTTTAGCGAAAATAAAAGGTTTAGTTTTTGAGTAGGTATTTTCCACACAGTATTTTCTTAGCATTAAAATTTTTAAAATACCATAGTTTCTCATATATTAATTTTTTGCTCATCATGTATTATTTTTTGGTTATTTATTTAAAAAAAAAAATACTAAAACCAAAAATTTGTCATAGTACAAATAAATAAATAAATAAAAAAAAAATAATAAAAGGTATTTGACATGACAATAATCCAAAATATGCCAAGAATTTAATATTATGTATATACCACATAGGTAAGTATGTTGTATGTTGTGTATATATGCAGTACATAATTTTATTATATTAGTTATGCTCAAAAAGCGTATATTTCTCTAAAGAATAACATGAATTATCAAAAGAATTTTTATTAAAAAAAATATATATAAATATATATATAAAATTAATGTTTTTTTACACAAATAAATCTTACAATGCGAAAATATAAGAAAATCAGGTGAACCAGAAACCGGAAATGAATTTCAAAAACAGTCAATATGTACAACAAAGAAATAAGAAAATAAAATAAAAATGTTTAGAGGATGTATATAACAACATAACATATAAATGGTATGTTATCGAGATTATTTTCACAATAGGAGCATTAAAAAAAAATAAATAAAAGTAAAAAATTATTATTATATGAAAAATCAAAAAATCAAATTTTCGAATCATTAATATCAGATATTACATATAATGTACAATATGGTTTTGCTTGAAAATTTGGGGAAAAAAATATTTCAAATTGATTTATTGTTAAAAAAAAATCATTTGCTCAATCTGGCAATTTAAGTAATCTCTGTAAGCACTCTGAATTTCTCAAAACTAAAAACTTACACACTTACGCAATTTTTTTTTTAATTATTAAATAAAAATTTCAACTTTTCACATCAAAGTACAATAACTTACTAAAAGTTATTAAAAAAAAAAACAGAATAAACAAAATTGATATATTTATATTTTAATTTTATTTACTTGTTTAGTTTCTTAAAAAATAATAATAAGACAAAAATATAATGATAACATTTTACATGATTTATATTTAAAGGAAGTAAAAGAAAAATTGCGAAATGTAATTTTTTAATTTTAAAGTTATAGTTGAAGTATGAAATAATAAAGTTTTTAACTCAAATAGCATACAAGAATAAATCTTACACGAAAATTCGTCAACTTGAGCTCTACGATATATTTTTTTGAGTTTATTCCCAAGCAGCCTGTCTGTATATTTTTTAGAGTAAGCCCAAGGTAGCGAAGGAAAGTATTGAAGAAAAGTATTAAAGGAAAGTATAAAATAATATTTCTCTAATTGTAAAGCTTACTTCTTTGACTCAAGGTAAAAAAGGGAATTGCAATAACTCAAGATCAAGAATCTGTTCTTATATTGAGTTTTAAAGAACAGAGAATAAACGATTTTGGTTTGAAATATTAACATATTAAAAGATATGTTTATTTTCAATTATTCCTTAAATAAACAAAAAAAACATTCAAGTTCTTTAATGTGCATTCTTTTTTAAATTAAAGTAGATTACAACACATGTTAAGAAAATTTGTTATTACAACGAGATGTGTATACACAAAAACACATAGACACGAGTCAATACTTATATCACGAGACCGTTAGGTTGAGTGATATAATATTGACAAGTGTCCATGTGTTTTTGTGTATATACACAACAAGCTGTATAACAAATTTTATTAACATGTTTTGTATACTGTTTTAATGTGCATGTGAGAGGTAGTTGCAACCAATACATTTGCAATGCAAAAAATAAACAAAAGTTCAAAATGAAGTAAGTAAATAAAATTTACTTAATACGGAGAATGAAAATAAAATTTACTTAATCAAATAATTACATGTGTATTGACGCATGTAATATACCATTTACCGAGCTAAATATACGACTGTAAATACAACTTACTGATCATATGCACATTAAAATCTTTTGCAAATTCACTTATAGGGATTATTAACCATCAAAATAATAAAAAAAATAATAATAATTAAGTACTTAAAACAAAATTAATATATATGAATTTTAATATCCAACGCCAAGAATACATATTTTGAATTAATTTTTGGGCCAATTGTATGTTAAAAAAGAAAAAAAAAAAGAATTAATCCCATAAGCATTTATCCATCAGAACCACCAAATTTTCAAAATCTCAGATAAAAAAATTATTATACAAATTCTTCTTCTGATAAAAACAAACTTTTATGCAATAAATAAAAATAAAAATGATAAAAAAAATATTTTCCTTTCGAATATGTATAGAGGTAATACATGTGAATATATATGAATGCGTATATAAGTATATATATTATGTTGTTCAAAAAGAAAGTAAATAAAATGAAAATAAAGAAAGAATTTTCAAAATAAAATTTAATACATTTTATTTTTTATTTTTTTCAAAAAATTTATGTTGTTTTGTTTAAGGTTTTTTTTTTCTTTATTTTTTCCACTTTTTTCTGCGACGAGAACTTTTCCCACCAGATAGAATAAAAATGGTATGAAACGTTATAACTTTATTTTACTGATGATGATGATGGTAGTAAAACGGGTGATGATGATGATGGTGGTGGAAAAACAAAAAAGAGGAAACAAGTTTGTTGCCAACAATAACTTACTTGTTTATTGAATATTTTAATATAAATGGGTGTATTTTATTATTTGCCCCGGTAGCTATAAATAGCTTTATCAAAAAAAAATGAAAAAGAAAAAAAAACTGAATGTTCATAATTTTATATAAACTTTATATTCTTTGGAATTATTGAAATTATTATTTCATTAACGATCCAAAAAAAAAAAAAAAATTTATTCCTATATATGTACGAGTTATTGTATATATACGTAAGTACGTATATATTTTTATTACATTTCATTTTATTTTCAGAGGACAAATAAGAAAAAATAACTCTTTATGATATGAATGGAAAGAAAAATATTATTATTCAACGGATAATAATTTTTATTAACCCATTAGTTGAAGGTTCGATGGAGTACAATTTTGCCAGCAAATGCCTGTGAAAGTTGAAAATATTAGACAAATTTTTGAGTTATTGACTTAAATTATAGCTTGAGATAATTTTTCACGAGGCTGAAACTGAAAATATTTAGTTTTTGAAAATATATGTATATAATTTATATGTAGTCAATGACAGATTATGCATTAGGTTTGCGCCTAGAGCAATAATTAATATGAAAATTATTTGAAAAAATTATAGGCGGTAAATCAATAGAAATAATTATAGGCGGGAATTGTATAAAACCCTCAAAACCATTTGAATGAATAAAATAAAAAACAAAAATAAAATGTGTATTTCCGACCAAAGTTTTAATACGGCTTAAAGGCCTAGTAAGCTTCTCGGGCATATTTTTCATGTTAAATCCACAACTTTAATGACACCAAAACAACGAATATTGAACTACTCTTTCCACTCAAGTGGTTCTTTGTTTTTAATTTTTGTCAAAAATTACACAGGCTATATATTAATGATTAAATGAGATTAGAATCAGATAAGATCAAAATGTCTATTTTATGGTTGCCCATTATTTAGTGTTGTTCAGTATATATACCTACACTCAAAGAATTCTGTCTGTTTTTTGAACAAAAATATTTGTTACTTTTACAGATAAATCTTTTCGAAAGGGGCCAATAGGGCTGTCTGTTGATTGCATCTGTAACTTTTGTCTGTAGAAATAAATTTTCAAAATAATAGAAAAAAAATTTTTTATTTATTTTTTTTTTTTATTTTTATTTATTTTTTAATTTTATTTATTTATTTATTTATTTATTTTTTTTTTTTTTTATTTTTTATTTTTTAATTTTTTAATTTTTAATTTTTATTTTTTTTTTTTTTTTTTAATTTTTTTTATTTTATTTTTAATTTTCTTTTTTTTAATAATTTCGATTTTAATTTTTTATGCCTTGTTCGGGATTCGAACCTCGACCTACAGCATTGCAATCAAACACTCTACCACTCAGCTATAGTCTTAAAATTATGGATGTGTGCAAAATAGAAAATATAAATTATGTATACTGGTGACTTTATAAACAAATAAAAACCTTGCATCGTTTTATTATATAAATAAAAATACAAAAATAGTTTCAAAACCTTACATCGTTGTAACCGAAAATCTATTTTTCGATTTTCAACAAAATTATTTGTAAAACGTACTAACTAATTTTTTGATTTTGTTAATTATCAGTCAAACGTGTAAAGGTTAATTCAACAGATGTTTACAACAAACCATGTAATTCTACAGAGCCTTCTTTGTATTTATTTTAACTAAACATTATGTTGGAGTAAGCATTTTTACATTTAAATTTGTTAGTTGCAACAGATACAGACAAAAGAACCATCAACAGACAAAAATCTTTTGAGAATTACGGACATAATTTTTTGGGTGTATAATCAGTGGTGGGATTCAAAACATTTAACAACCGGTTCGCTTCCCGTAAAAAAAAAGAATACAATTTTTTTCGTGGTTTCGAATCCTCTAAAAAGTTGTTTTAATTTAGATTCTAAAGTCCTTTCCAGAACATATATATACCTTCTCCTTCATAAAAACTCATAAATTTTTAGATTGATGTTTCCAAATGTTGGAATTTCAAAACAGGCTTGCTTGTTACACGTTTAATACTTTGTAAAAGCATATTTTTACTCTTATTCAGTTCTTTACTCACAGTATTCACATAACATAGTTAAAGAAAAAGGAGATTTTTCAGATAAATAAGTAAAACGCTTGTCAAATTTTTAATACAAATTTCAATGTAAATTTAAATTGTATATTCTTTGAGTAGTTGAGAAATTGCCACGGAGGGACTGTTAAAACAGTGAATAGTTATTTCAAAACTTTTTCAGGCTATTTTCGCGAACCTACAAATTATAGGAAACGGTTCGCGCGAATCTTAAATATTTTAAGAAACGGTTCGCGCGAACCGGTGCAAACCGGCTGAATCCCACCACTGCCTATAATGTTATTATTTTTCATACATATATCTTTATTGCATAGTTTATTTTATTATATTGGAAAACAATTCTGATTTCCCGAAATCTAAATTTATATGTTCGGTTTGAAAAAAAAAAATCAATTTGAATTAATTTTATTGCATCCTTGGGTATTTTTGAATGTATTTATTTTTTTTTTGTGTTCACGTACATTTATATTGTAATTGGACTATTATAATAATCTTGTGCGAATTTCAAAATTAAACAATTTTTAGTACACACATAATTTTATTTTTTTTTATTTTATTTTATGTTTTTATTTCGCTATATTTCTAAAAATAAGAATAAAATAAAATGAAATTGTTAAAAGGCTATCAAATTGTGACATACTTAAAAAATATAAATATCGAATAAAGGTTGTTTTTAATATTTTTCGATAAAAATAAACTGAATTTTTTTTATTTTAAAATTGCATTTCGCTATTTTTTTTTCTTTTGTTTTAAATTTATAATGCATTCTTTTTTTATTTTTTTTTTTTTTAGTGTGGTAGAAATAAACAATTTCAATAGGAAATTGCAATCGCATTAAAACAAGGACATATCAAATGGAAAAAAAAAAGAATTGAAATAGCAATTTTCCTAAAATTGGCTTCATTTTCTAATTATAATTTTAATTTTCCATATAGATGAATTTTTAAAATATATTTGCCCTTTTTGTTTTTTCGTATTTTAGTGATAAAATTATATATAATGTATATATGGTTTTTAAACAATTCTAGATTGGAATTTTCATTCATCAAATTGTTTATAAATTATATAATTTATGGAATTATTAAAATTTTGAAGCATACATATATTACTAGTAATATGAATTTAATTTCTTTGTGTTGTACATAATATTTCGAAAAGCATTAAATTTAACTCTTGTCATGTAAAAAATATGGTTTCAATGGTTTCACTCTTTTTTTGGTACTCAATTGAGGCTGAGTAAGAGTATGCCACATTTTTTATGGAAAGCATAGAGATATTTATATAAAAAAGTCGATCCCTCTTCGACGCTTATCATAGTCGCTTAAAGAAATGTTTTTAAATAATATTAAAATAGCCAATAATATTAATTTCCTCGGAGAATAGAAGAAAATTACTGAAAAGGAATTGTAATCACATAATTGTTAATAAAAGCTTATCGCCTAAGTTTTTATGGTTTGCATAAATTTGTTTCAGTTTATTTCCCATTCCCTGATAAAATGTTTATAATAAGTTTTCTAACTTAACATAACGCAGTCTAATCATAAATATAAATGCTCCATTAAAATAACCAATTCCTTTTCCCACTATAAATAAAAACCAAAATTTTAAAAATAACTTCATTTCGTGTCATAAATTTATTCTTTTTATACGGGCTTTTTATTAAGAATTTGTTCACAAAGTTTTTTTTTTTTTTCGGAAATGGGACTAAAAGTAAAATTTTTTTTTAATAACATTTTCAGCATAAAGTACTTATATTTAAAACAAATACTTTAATTTCTTTATTACGGCAAAAATCAAAAAAAAAACCTTTTACTTCCATTTTTACTTAATGTATATACAACTCTATAGAGATTTTGCTCTTCAAAAGTCTGAAACTTCAAAATGCTGTTAAGTGAATATTGCATAAAATGGCATATTTCCTATCCCTACGTGTTTCAATTTCGTATATTAGCCTTTTCTTAATGCATTTCAATTTTTTTAACAGCAGCTTAATGCATCAGAGATATTTAAAAAAGAAAAAGAATTTTTTTTATTTTTTAAAGCAAAAAGCAATGCACTAAAAATCTTTTCACCTGCTCCCAAAAATAAAAAATATATATATAGAAATAACGTAATTGAAAAATATTATACATAAACATAATACAAGTATGTACATCACATTAAAGTACATTTTATATTTTCTTTTTAAAAAATATTACATCCATAAAAATTTTCTACATAAAAATAATATTGTTTGCTGTCAATTTTATAATAAAAAAAAACTTTTCTCGAGAGATTGATTTATAGCGAAAACTTTTGTTAAAGCAAATGTGCATAAATCAATTGAGTTTTTTTTATAGGAAAATCTTTGGAATGGAAAAATAGCTTCACTTTCTTTATAGAATTTTTGCCTGGTGAAATTTTTTTTTTTGTTTTTTTTTTTTATTGCAGGTTATAGGTGGTATAATGTTATCAATATTTAAAAAAAAAAAGTAGAAATAAATAATATATAAATAACTTCATCGAGTAAAATCAAAAACAAAGTTTTATTATTCAAATGGTTTGGAACAAAGTTCTTTCTACAGAAGTGAAGAAAAAGTTTTCTCAAACTCCGGTGTTCAATAGTCATTTGAAATAATTGATTTTCTTCTGAAATACTTAATAATAAATTTCTTGTGAATTTTCTTTTTGTAATTGACTTTTAATGCACATAGTACAATCAATTTTATATTTCACTCATATGCTATTATTGAGTTGCAACATATTCAATTTCATTCACATAACATTCATATTAATTCTCAGAATTTTTCAATTTCTGGGTACCTATACTGGAAAACATAAAATTCCACAAATATTCAAAATGTATAATTTATGAAAGTTTTTTTATTTTTTGTTATAAAAATATATAACTTTTCTTTTAACTGAACTAAGTAATTTTGTAGATTTTTACGTAAGAGTAATTTTAACTCTGCTTTTAAAGGATGTACACTGCTTTTAATAACGTTTATCTCCAAAAAAAAAATGTGTACATATATAAAAAAGTAAATAATAACTAACTATATAAGGAAACAAAAAAAACAAAATAACATAAAAATAAAGTAAATAAAAGGAAATAGTATTCGGCATTTCATGAAAACATTTATCCAAAAAACAGATCTTTTAAATCCCATTGCAATTCAAATAATATTGTCTGTTTGTGTACTCTGTTTTTTTTTTTTGTTTTTATTTTTCAACTAAATAAAATAATAATATCAAATTTTGGCATTAGTCCAATTGCTCAAAAGTAAAAATAAAAAAAATAAATAAAAATACAGCAGAAATGAAAAACAAGGACAAGCACACACGTTATAATGCAATAGAAAAATTATTTATTTTTCATATGAAATCAGAACAAAAAAAAATATGATAGTTTTCTATACTTTTGTAAACTGAAACTTTAACAAAATTCACATATAGAAATATTATACGAATAAAAAGAAAATATATGAATTACTTTTTTTCATATTTTTCCTCATTTTTTTTTTTGAATGGAAATCGTTTTATCAAAATTATTTTTCGAAAATAAAAAACAAAAATTTTTATAGCCAAAAAAAACTCAACGATAATCGAAACCATTGGGACCCCTACCCCCTTTTTTTTTTTTTTTTTTTGTAAATTAACAATCTAGGTCAATTTTTATGATTTCAAATGCCCAGAAGATTTTCATATGTACATACTACCTACCAAAATCAATTGAATGATAAATTATTTCGTAAAGGTAAAAATGGTTTTATTTAGTTTTTGTGTTTTTTATTTTTGCGATATGTGGTGAATGTCTCCCATGATTTACAAAAAAAAAAAAACATTGTATACAAAAAGAAAATATAATAAAATGGGTTTCGTTCACTTGAAATAGGACTACAAATTGTTAAAAACTCTATAACTTAATGAGTGCAAGTTTTTTTTTTTTTCCTAGAATTCTAATATGGATTTTAAATTTTGAAAACCATAAATTTAATGATAATTGACCGCTGCAATTAGAATTGAATTTTTTGTATATGAAAACAGACGTACACGAATTGTTCTAATTTTAATTTAACCAATTAATAATGTGGTTTTTTGTATAGTGATAGAGGAAAATTCATTAATCCCAAAAAATGTTATAGTTAAAATTTTCGTCTAGAAATTTTTAATTAAAAATTTACTAATTTACTTGTCAAAATAATATTTCAATGTTATCAATCAAAAATCTTATGGTATATAATTTAACATTAATATGTAGAATTTGTCTTAGTATTATACAAACCATCTAAAATTACTATTATAATTCAGTAAATTTTATGTTAATAGATGTTCAAGAACATTTATATACAATTATAGATAAATTTATATATACATAAACGGAAATGATGTCAACAAAAAGAAAAAAAAAAAGAAGGAACATACACAAAATGTCCTAAATTAAATAATACTTAACTTATATTATTGACATAATAGAATTAACTTCATTCAAAGTAAATGATAAATATTATATCGAGAATATAAAATACAAAAATTGATGTAAATAACCGAAGATTAATTTATGCTAAATGTAAACTTTATACTATTTTGTTATTAATTTTATTTTATTTTTTTTTTTTTTTGTCATAATATACTATAACTTCTTGATTTTGGAATACTTAATTTATTATATTATTTACAAGGTAAAACCAAAACAAAATTGTTAGAAACCATTCGGGAATTATATAATACTATAGTATATGTATATAAATGACCAAATGTTAATTAAAATCTCAATAAATACATGAATATAGAAATTATGATAATAAAATTTTATTTGTGGTTAAAGTTATTTCTCTGTCATTTGGTTTTGGTTACCTATGTTGGTATTTTTTTTTTTTTGGCAAAAATACTAAATGCCAAAAGTTTTGTAATTTATTATCATTAGAGGCTAACTAGTACGGGGTCATTGGCTGATATTATTTTTCACATTTTGTAACCAAATAAACCACATTTTCGTCTGTTATTATAATTTATGCGGTTGTATGATTAATTTTATTCTCATCTTGAAAAGAAAATGATATAACTATGTAAAAATAACGTCTGGTGGACAACCATCAAAATAATTATATTTTGATGAGTGAACATTTCCCATAATTTTCAAAAAAAAAAAAAAAAACAACAACAAAAAAAAGAGATAAAGTTGAATAATTTATACACGAAAATTCTCATAAATATTTTGACGGGGGATGGAAATAAGGCCGCAGGAAATAAGGCCGCGACGTTTTTTTGTTGCGGTCTTATTTCATTTTGAAAAATGAAATAAGGCCGCGAAGATTTTTTCGCGGCCTTATTTCGTTTTTCAAAATGAAATAAGACCGCAACAAAAAACCTATCGCGGCCTTATTTCCCGCGGCCTTATTTCACTGCGCCGAAAATTCTCATAAATATTTTGACATAAAATATTTTCAAAAGAATTTTTTTTTTTTTTTTAATATGTATTATTATAATAAAACATCATCATAAAAATTACTTTTTTGACGATTTTAAATTAGTCTGAAAGGAAAAATAGAGACTTTATAAGAAGATGTTAACAGTCGTCTTAGTATAGTAAAAGAAAATGAATTTTTTTTTTTACTGAATCATAATTTACAAACATAAAGACTACATAGAAAAAACATTCGTTTTTTAAATATAAATTTTATGACAGAATCTTAATGATATTTTGTCAAATACGTTTTTCGTAATTATTCAAGAACTACTTTTTTATCTCTTAGTATTGAAGTAAGCTAACGATGAATATTAAAGTATACTTTAGTAGACTAAATTCCTCAAATAACTGCAAATTCAAATCCCTGGATTAAGGGAAAAGACAGAATTAACACAAATAAAATAAATACTTTTGAAATTTTAACACTTTATAACTTCAAAACAATATCCACGTGATCGCTTACATCCTTGTAAAGGATCGCATTTTATAAAGAAAGATAACTTAAATACCAATCAGGCATATCGACGATAATAATATCATTTGTGACTTTATTCGTCTTCATATCCTTCGGGAATTTTGAGTTAGATATCCATTATTTTATTTTTATTTGAGCTTGTTTACTGTCAACACCTATTTGTTTTCAAATTATAATAACTAATGAATTTCTGACTCACAATTATTTACAGCGGAAGCGAAACGAATTCCAAAAGAATTCCACGACAGTAGAAAATAAATATTTATCATAAAAAAATTTTCTTATTATAAATTTATCAGATATTTTATGAAAATATTTTTTCATTAACCTAAAGATTTCAAAAACATAAAAGAATCTGTCAAGTGTTTTAATAATTTTTCAAAGAAAACTATCCTCTGCCATTTCTTAACTTTCAAACTTTGGATATAATTTATATAAACAGCATCTTAATTTATCAAAATCAAAAAGAACGTCTATAAATTATAATCTAAAGATGTTATGAAAGTTATTTTCATTTTTTTTTGTTTACATCTAAAGAAAAAGAAAAATGTCAATAAACAAAATTTAGCAAATAGCAATTACAAAATATGTTTTTGAAAACATTTAAGTCTTTATTCAGAATAAAAAATAAAAAAAATCGAAGCATATTTATTTTGAGAATATCAACATATATACAACTTATATACATAATATATAAAAATTTATATTTATTTATTTAAAAAAAAAAAGTGCTCAACCGTTCAAAATCCTTATTGATTTTTTTTTTTGTTTTTTTCAAAATTATTTGTAAAGCATTTTACGTACAAAAAATGAAAAATAAATAATCTTTAAGAAATAACTTGTTTATTTTCAATTTAAACATAACTAATTTAGAAAAAATTATAATAAAATTTGAGAAGCCATTCTCATTTTATGTTTTCAAAATTTAAGTGCGATATTTTGAATATACACAAACAGAATATCTAAAAACTCTTAAAGTAAATTTTAAATTCAAGTTTCATAAAAAAAAAATTTCAATTGAGGAGGTTCTGATGTTCAGGAAATTGAAATCAATCCGAAATTCACATGAGTCTAAACGTTGTCTGTCTTGGCTAGAGCCAAAAACAAAAGACATAACTTTCCCTAAAACTATGTAACAACTATTTTAAAATCATATGTTTTTTACCTATCAAATTTCAAATCAAATTTTAACTTTTCAACCTTATAATTAAGTTCGAATTTAGTAACATAAATTATATTTTTTACTAATTAATTGTATTTCTATTATGTAAATGGTTTGTTTTCAGTTTGGAAAATTGCAATCATAACATTACATTCATTTTTGCCAATTCACATTTAGGAATTTGAAATCCTTTTGAAAAAAAAATTGTATAGCATATTTTAATATGTTAAATTTTGTTTTTTTTTTTATTCTATTAAAAAAAATTTCGTTTTTATATGATGCGCATCAGATTTGTATTTTTTACAAAACATAGATCCAATCATTTTATAAAAATTATTGAAGCAAAAAGATTGATGAAGCATAGGAGTATTTATTAAAAAAAAAAAAAAAAAAAAAAGAATTCCAACGCGTAAACAACAAACTTTGACATTTCGTTTGAAAAATACCCATTAAATTAGATTAAATTTTCTTATAAGAAAAGCTTGTCAATTTATAATTTTTTTTTTTCTTATATATAGAAATAGATATCATTTCAGATATTTTGTTATATATATGTAATTTTCGATTTCCTAAATTTAACAACGAATAAGGAAATTTATTGAAAAAAATTTTTGTTTGTAAAATTATCTGTATAGCATAGTATAATTTTTGCTTGGAATAAAGTTAAAAATTCAAATATCAAAATGACAGTTTTGATAGTTATTTTTATTTAATTTTATTAAAAGAAAAATAGCACATTTTTCTTATTCCCTTATTCAGATTTTTCACATAATTATATTTAAAAAATGAAGAAAGAAGTACCTAGAATACTTCGATAAAGTAATATCAATAAAGCTCTATCAACAAAATGTTTATATACTAGGAAAATCAAAAATTGTTAGGAAATAAAAAAAAATTTCCTTAATTGGAAAATTTAGGAAAATTGTAGATGTTAACAGCAGTATTTCAAATTAAGATTTCAACTAAGTTTCTGCACCGAACATTCCTTTTTATTTTTTAGAAATTCGTAACTTATGGGTTATGTCGAAAATTAGAATAAATACTTGTTACGGCTCTTCTGCAGATGAGTAATAAAATTTCTAAAATTAATACAAACTTCAATAAACAAAAATGTTTCTATAATTTTTTTGAAAAATTTTAAACGATTTCAATCCTTTGAAAAAAACAACAACATCATGATGATTAAAGGAATATTTTGAATTTATTAGAATCATTTTGTGACGAGACAAAACTTAAATAAAATATTTGTCTTATTTTTTTTCATTGTATTAAATTTCAAATTAATATACCACACCCAATCCTGTTGTCAAATAAAATGTTTCTCACACTGAATATTGTTTGTACTACCCCACAGTCATTCAATCTTCTAGATTTTAAGATAATATCTCACAAGTTCAATATAATTTGTTCAGCAGTCATCATGTTTTCTCATCAGTCTACATGCTAAATTATTTCCAAGACAAATTTACTGAAATTTGAGTTATAAATTTATGTATTTCTTTAAATAAAACCATTATTCATAATATTTTTGACATATTTAAAGATAAATACAAATAAATTATATAATTTTTTTTTTTTTAGTAATATTGTCTACTACGAAAAGAAAAAATTAAACACAAATGAAAATAATTCGTTTGCTGATTCATAAACATATGCAAAATTTTTAACTTTCAATTCTGAAACGTTGCTTACGTTGAGTTTGAGGAAGAAAGATATAAAAAAAATTTTGTTTAGATCTAAAGAAAAAATTATCGAATATCTTAAAAAGTATATTCAATAACTTACTTTTCCGATTGAATAATTTTATGCTTATAAGAGATTCATAGCTACCAATAACCTTGTAGTATTCAATTTAATTTTTCAGTTAATTGCAATATGACACTGGTACTGAACTAATTTACTTAGTAAGAACAAAAATGTAATTAAGAGATAAGTTATAAGGGAACAATTCCACGAAACATTGGAGTAAAAACATCATAATTTTTTATGCGATGAGCGACTCTTGAAGTAAAAAAAAATCATTAATTCAGGGTTTTATGTAAACAAATATTTATTCGTTTCTACTATATTATTGACAAAAACAATAAGTCTCCTTTAAATAAAAATTTTGAATCTAATCTGAATCAAAATATGAATTCATTCCAAAAGTTTAGAAATTATTTAAACTTTGATTGCAAATCGGAAATAAAATATAAATTAACTTTAAAAAGTTTAGAAATTATTTTAACTTTATAAGCATTTTTGAAATCGAAATATCAAATTTTATTAAAATAGATAAAAATACATTGCTTATGTTATGTGAAATATTGTATTTTAATTTAACTAATCAAAATTGACCATCACCGCTTCTGGCATAATCATCTGGACTTTATGTTACAACATATTTTATTGTGTATTATATTGTACACACACATGTTGTGTAGGTACAATACATATTTATTACATAACTGAATGCTTACAGGAAAAGATACACCAACACTGACTGTCATTTGTGTTGGAAAGAATTTGAAATAAAATTGTTTTGACTTATGGAGGTAGATTTATTTTTTTATTTTTTTTAATAACACAAAAAAATATTTGACAAAAAAAGTTAAAACATGAATATTATTTTGATGAAAATAATTTTCTTTTAATGTATTTTTTATTATTTTTTGAAGGATGAATGCCAAAGGCGATCCATAGGGATTAAAATTGGCCATAGAATAAAAGGCGTCCATAATATTTTGGGATGAATATAATTTTTTTTTCGAGTTTTTGTTCTGTTAAAATAAATAACAAAAAAAAACAGAAAACAGAAATGAAAATATAATTTTAATATTTTTTGGTGCTTATTTTTTTTTTTTTTGTTAAGAAAATTTATAGAATGGAAAGTCATAAAATCAGCAGGGTACACTTTTTTTTTTACCAATTACCCCAGCTGCATTTTGTGATAAAAATGTGTTTCAAGATAATTTATTTTCTAAAAAAAAAAAAATACCAGATAATAAAAATTTCATTATTATTTTGGTTATTTTCATTTATTATATGGATTGAAAGAAAACAAAAAAAAAGTTAAATAAGAGGATAATCAATTATTTGCCCTTCGTTTTGTGTAAATTAGAAAAATGAAAATATCATTATTGACAACAATAAAAAAAATAAATTTCCTTTCTTTTTTTTGAACCTAGCTAATCAAAAAAACTTTTCAATTTAACATTGTAAATATATATATTGTTATGTTTTTTTCTTAATTGAACATAAAAAAATTTCTAAATTTAATTAATAAATTGACGAAGATCTTAATAAGTCGTGCGCTTTTATGCGTTTTTTTGTTCATTGATAACGTATGGAACTTTTCTGATCTGACTTTCCTAATCAATTATCCACGATAAAAGTGATAAGAGTTCTTAATTAAAGGCTTTAAATCTCTTTGTTACTTTTCCCCATAGAACTAATTATTGTAAATTTGAACCTGTCAATCGAATATTGATTTTGGCTAATAGATACAAAGATTCGATTGAGCTTTCCTTATCAAAACATATTCAAAAAACTCGATTATTTAACCATATTGACTTTCGATAATAGTAGATTATTGTATATGTAAACTAAATTTGTTATTAATTAAGAGTTCTGTATACACAAAAATAAATTGACACGAGTCAATACGAGACCGAAGGTCGAGTGATATAAATTGATAAGTGTCAATGCATTTTTGTGTTGTATAACAAAAAGAACGAGTTGTATAACAAATTTTGTTTACATATCCACTATACTGTTTTAATGCGTAGGGGAGAGGTAGTTGCAAAGAGAGAATATTATTTCTTCTCATTTTTTCTCATTTTTTTTTTTTTGTATTTGGCTGTATTGAAATATTGTGAGAAATATTATGTTTGTTTAGGTATTACGTAATATTCAATACGAAATATCTAAATGATTTCATTATTTACGCTGATGCATCTAAATTTTTTCATTATATACGCTGATGCATCTAAATTTTTTCATTATTTACGCAGATGCATCTAAATGATTGCATGTGTATTGACGCATATAATACTCCATTTAGTGATCTAAATTCTATAGCACTAAATACAACAAAACGATCCCCAACGCATTAAAAATATTTTATTTCTTATGAATAGAATTATGTTATGAAATTTAATTCTTGCTAAGATGATAATTTTTTGTTATTTAGTATAATAAATAATAAATAATTAATTATGTATAAGTAAATTTTTGCTTAGATATTGTATATTTTTTGTAAACTGTAGATTTAAGCTTTTTTGTAAACTGTTTGTATTAAGCAGATATGAAATAAATAAATTACTACTTATTACTTTCATATTCAAATTCGATTTTTATACATACCTCAAATGAAGACAAGAAAACAAAAGCATACATCATACTTTCACATTGAAAATATATACTCATAGAATATAGCTATGGAAATTTTCTTTAATAAATTGAAATTTATATTTAATAAATCATCTATTAAAGCTTTGGCCACCCTTTCGTATCCCAAAAAAAATAAATAAATAAAAAAATTCAATATAATTTTTATTTATAAATTTTCCTTCCCCACTAAATACAGAATATAAAAATATATAATATATATAAACAAAATTTACTGAATAACATAAAAAAAATTATTATCTTAATTTAAAAGCTATTTCTTATTAACAGAAATCCATAAAAAAAATTTTATGTTAATGATATTTTTGTTGAAAAAAAAATGTACATAGGTATATACATACACAACAATATTTTGTTTTTCATGTAATACCAATTTATCTATATTTTCTTTTCCTTCAATTATTCCTTTTTTGAATGGAAAAATAATAAAATCTAATTGATGATCAAAATATTGGTTTCAATATATAGCTTATATAGCTTATAAAATATAACTTATAATTAGTTACCATTATCTTTATAATTATAAAAAGTTTCAATATTATATTTATTATGCTATACTATAGTTTAATATTACAAAAAAAAAAATACATATATATAATTTTTATATACATTCTGATTTTCATTTACTTTTAGCTTACATATATTATACATACAATATTTTTGTTTTAAAGGGAAAAATTAATTATAGTTATATATATATATTTGTGTGGTTGGAAAAAATAATAGATTTTTAAATTGAAAAAGAAGAAAGCCTAAATTCGTGGAATCTAGAGAAATTATAATATTTTATATTTTATTAATTTTGTCATCATAATTCATCATTCTTTTCAATTAAATTCATAATAAAATCAAGAATATTGATTAAATATAAAGAAGATTAATTAGAAACATTTTTTTTATTAAAGAGTAATTAATTGTAGTTAATTTAACAATATTTTTACTAATCCAGGAAATTTTAAATTTTATTTAATAAATCATCTATTATAAAAATTTTAAGAATTCTATAATGTTCTATTGAATCTTAGGTATAGAAATAATGTTTGCTGCCGAATGAATGCTTCTTGAGTAAAACGTATATTAACATTCAGTCATCTTTCCATATATCTGCCTACAATAGTTCCAAAACAAATTTAAAGTTACACAGGTGTATAATAAACTATGTATGTTTATATAAATTACATTATATATAGTATTTAAAGAAAATAAAAGAAAAATAAAAAATTCAATATTACGAGCCCAACTTTTATGGTCCTTTTTAAATAAAACATTTTTTTTTTTTCTTGTACACTATTGTTACGCTTAATAATTTCATATACCCACAAAAGTCATAAAATAAATTGTTGAGGTATTACTAGAGAACCTTAAAAAAAAACACATTTCTAAGAATTTCTTATTTCGGTAGTCATTTATAGAAGAAAAATCCTATATTTTGAAATCTATTCGCTCCCCTCTCCAAGTTATATTTCCATAATTTATCAAAAGTTTAACAAACTCAATATTTTTCTTATGGGAAATAAAAACTTATTTCAAAATTAAAGTCATTCTGAGGAAGTAATTTATCTTTTCCTATCTTTTCTGGATGAGAAAATTTCTAATTAAAGTTGGTCCTAAACAAAAAAAAAAACAACTTTTACCATTTTTCCTTTATTTCCTTTTTGGAAATAGTATATATAGAAAAAAAAAACCCAAAACATTTATTCTATGTGTGTACATTTTTGATTTTTGTACATTTGTACAACGAACGTCTAAGGTTAATATCGATTTTGATCAAAATTCTTTTTGTTTTATTGATTTTATTATGAAATTTTTTTATAAACTTTTATTTTCTTAATGCTGGCTAATTATTTTGCATTATTGTACTTGTGGTGAGGAAAAAAGACAAAATAAAAATTGATAATGTAACCCATATAAAAAATTCGAATAAAATTTTTAAAGTATTGCTAAGCAAATTTTTTAGGGTTTTGGTAAATCAGATGTTTATAAAGACGTTAGAAAAGAACAACATTTGCTGTAAAACGTAACCCAATTCAGCTTTGGCAGATGACTTATCGTCATATATGCATGGCAGCCGGTAAATAAAAGCAACAATAACAAATACGAGTTATAAGCCAATTATGCTATATTGTTAAAAAATTTCGCAGACCAAAATCCAATCAATTTAAAAGTGGTTGCATTTCAGCGAACGCTTTCTTTCTGTAGATAGGTTGGTAAGAGTACCTTATTTAAAGTATAAATCTATATTTTTAAGGCATACTTATGTTTTTCGAAGTTATTTTATATATTTTATGGATTGTGACAGAATCGAAAATCCATTTTTAACCTAATCCAAATAAAATTCATATAGGTAATTAAAATTAAATAATAATTATTATATACACATGAAAAAAAAAATTAATTTTTAATTTGCTTCAGTTAGTCTTTTTTGACAGGATTATGAACGCTCAAAATATTTGATTAATGACCAAAGTTATCTGACAAAAGTACCATAAAAAAAAAATTGCTTAAGTATTAAATTCACATAAAATTATATAGAGACACATATTTCCATGAAATTTTGTGGTTTAAAAATAAATAAAAAAAAAAAATACTAAACAAAATGTTTAAAAGTTTTTTTCTTTTTCTAATTAAGTTTAAAAATTTAATTTTCCTTTTTTTTTTTTTTTTTTTAATTTAAGTTTACAATTTCTCAAACATTTATAATAGAGAAAATAAGAATTTTTCTTTATACGTTTATAATACATTTTTATTTTTTTTTTTCAAGAAAAATGACACTTTAATTGGGAAAAATAAAAGTTTTCAAAATAAAAAAAAAAACTTTAGGTAAAAGAAAAAAAAAAAAATAATTAAAAAAAAAAAAAACTTTTAAGGCCATTATCCAAAGTTTTCATTTTCATGGATTAAAAAAGAAAATATATATACGAGTATGTATATATAACTACGAAAAGAACATAATTGTGAAAATTCTTTGCCTTAAGATAATTTTTTGGAAAAATGGAAAATATTAAATTGTCTTTAAAATAATAGAGTTGTTTAGAGATATTTTTTAAATATACAAAAATAAAATTAAAAAAAAAAAAAATTAAAAGGAAAAACAACAACAACAAGAAAATACTGAGAAAAGTTTTTGTTTAATTAAAAGTTTGTTTAAAAAATATTTGAAAAACAAATTTTTTTTTTTTTTTTTTTGCAGTTAGAATGAAAACTTTTTACTCAACCAGAATTAATTTAATTGCTCAAAGCAAATAATCACAAATCAGGGATTAAAACGTTTATTTATTAATAATTGCTGGCATTAATGTTTTAATCAAACTTTATAGAGCTAAGGTATAAATTAAAAAGATAACATAAAAGTATATAATGCATTAATTTATTCTAAATTTCAAATTGCAACAATTTTTACCGCAGCTGCTATGGGGACGTAATTATAAAGATGTTGAATCATGGAACTTTAACAAACGTATATTAGTATTATTATAAGTTTTTGGTGATGATTAGGTTAGTTAGTATAAAATTTTATTGCTTAATTTTATTTTATTTAATTATACAAAATTAATTTTCGATAGTATAATCTTAAAATCATTATAGATGGTATCATCATGCTGATTGGATACAGCAAACTCTGTGTGGCCACAAAGACATGCCGAGCATAGACCTCTATTATAAACATATTGTTTTGTCGAGTTAAATCTTTATTTATATATTATATACATAATAGAAATAAAGACTTAAATCGACAAAAACAATTATGTTTTAAAAAAAAGACGACTTTTCTCGGCATGTCTTTGTGGCCACACAGAGTTTGCTATATCCAATCAGCATGATGATTAGTGAGTACAACCCCGATAATCGAGTAACCGAGTATTCGTTGATTTTCAGAATTTTCCCATTACTCGGTTAACCGGTTAATTTCATCGAGTATTCGAGTAGTTAGTTTTTAGTTATCTTTTAAGCAAAATAAACAAATATTTTAACATTTCCTAATAAACATTGGAATTTTGGTACACGGATTTCCATGCAAAAATGTATTATGTCCTTTACGACAACAAAAACACACGAAAACACTGGATATTTGAGCTTGGATAACGAATTCAGCTTCTATAACTATGAACAATAAACCGACCTCTACTGCATCTAAGCGAGTCTTTTCTGTAGCTGGTATACAATGAAAAATAAAATCCGAAATCGAACGAGCCCAGAACCGTTAAATGCATTAATTTTCCTTAAATATTATTTCCTAAATAAATAATCCGTTCGGTGTAGCAATTAACAGTTTTAACAGTTTTAGTAGTTTACAGTTTTAACAGTTTAACATTTTTAGTAGTATTGCAATTGCAGTATTGTTCTATTAGTACATATATGAATTAAATATGTATTATTTATTATTTTATTTTTATCATTGAGATTGAGTTATTGTGATATACAATTTAACTATAATTAAAGATTAAACCTATAAACTAAAATTTTATTTTCCAATTTTTTAGTTTAATTTAGTTTCGAATATAGTAACCGAGTAACCGACTACTCGCTCAATTTTTGGTACAATATTCGAATAACCGAGTATTACAAAAACTCGAGTAATTTGGATACACTAATGATGATACCATCTATAATGATTTTAAGATTATACTATCCAAAATTAATTTTGTGACCGATTTATTGTTTCAATCATGATGCGAAATTATTTAAATGCATTCCTTTGATAACGATGGCAAGAAAAAAGTATATAGATTTTAATATCATGTTATAATGCTTAACTGGAGACTAGAGTTATAATTTTACGTTCCTCATATGATACTTTGTTAACTCACAAAAATTTTCGTGTTTCCAGTTTTAAAATTAAAGTGTTTATAAGTAATTATACTAAATATAAAAATATAAGTAATTTTTACGTAAAAAAAAAAATTGATAAACTGCTCTCCCGGAAAAAAATAGACATACAAAAGTTTATATCAAGTCGTTTTAATTTCATAATAAATTGAATATAAAATAACCTCGAAAATTACATAAAAAAATTCAACCGCAGCTAACCTAATTCAAAATAATGAACATTTGAAAGAAAATACCCTAAACAATAAAAATTTGATTGATCCAATAAGGGAAAAAAAATTAATCGCCAGAAATTCTATATAAATTATACTTTTATACCTCCAAGACAATTACTTTATAATATCCATATTTTAATCCACTTGACCGTAATTTAGTTAACTTTTAGCAATTTCATTTTTTTTTTTTTTCGTTTTTTTTCCCTCCTTACTATATTTAACTTTAAATATGTTTATTTCTCATTTTCGACTATAAATCAAAGTAAAAAACCAATTTTTCATAATAATCATTTTGTATAAATTTTCTTTTAAAATACAATAAAATTGTTTCTTGAATGTCTATTCATTTTCTTTAATTTTTTTTTCCGTATTTTTCTTCTGTTGTGAATTTGTTTTCTTTTATTTGTTTTTTTTTTTTTATTTTATTTTCCTATATATATATATTCCTGGAAAATTTATTTAATGTTTTCAAAATACGTCTTTCAGCATCCTGGTCCCTCCTGAGTTTATTTATTTTATTTTGTATTTGTGTAATATTTTCTAAAATGAAAATAATTTTTTTTTTTGTGGAAAAGCAAAAGCAAAAAAATGGAAATAAGAAAAACAAGGTCAAAATTATAAAATTGGAAATTTTATGTAGTTTTCTTTCCATTTAATGTATAATGAAGTCTTTTAGAGAGCTGTTTTACTTTTAAACTTTGCCTCTTTATGTTTTTATGTGATTTATTTAAACTTTTCAAATCTAAAAATAAAATAATATATACATTTGTACATATATTGTGCTTTTTATTTTTTTATTTTTTTATTTTTCTATATTATTATATAAATACTTTTGTATGTATATAATATAGCATAGGATTTTTTTTTCATTATAAATATTTCCTTTTGAGGATAGGATTTTCACAAATTTCCTACAATAAATCTTTGATAAATGAATTAGGTTGAGCAAAAATAAAAAATAGAATTAAAATAAAATAAAAAATATTAAAAACTAAAATAAAATACAATATAAATAGAGAAAATTTATCATGGAATTATGATGGTTTAATTTTTTTTTTTATTTAAAAGTTTTCTTATGGAAATTATATTTCATAATATAAGTTTTTTTTGTTAAAATTATTTATTTTGAAAACATAATTTGTCTCTAATCCTGTGTGAATTCATGAATTTATTGTGTAGTACTGTATACCGTATTAAAATTATTATACTTCGAATTCTTTTTTATTCAAATTTTTTTAATAATATTCAGCTTTATTTGTCTAGTTGTATTAAAAAGAACCTATGGGCAGTTTCTGTTTTTAATATATTAATCATATAAACCAAGCAAACCCTCAGTTTTTATTTCCCCAAAAAAAAACCATTTCTTAAATTTTGCTCTGAGCTTTTGTTTTAATTTAGTTCACCTTCAAAGCCATTTTAATTAAACAAAAATCATATAAAACTTTCTTCAATCATCTCATATGGTTTATATTGAAGAATAATTCTACCAGAATCATTGAAGAAGCCAAAGCTATATTCCTGAGTAAATTTTCTTCTAAACTTATTTAATATAATTAAAAATATTCTTATATGTACTATGTACATATAATTCTCAATTTGCATGAGAAAATGATCATTCACTCTTATATACAGATTCATTGTGTATACATAAAAACGAATGTGTTGAACTTCAAGCAAAGAAATTGATTAAAGTGACACCCGAGGCATAATATTGATTTTAATATAATCTTTTTCAACAATTTTGATAAATTTAAAAAAAATATTATTTAACCAGAAGCAAACTGAACCAAACATATACTGTGTAGTCGATTCTTTTTTAACAATCTTTTGAACAAGATAATATTAATGTTTTGCTTTTATTCAGGTTTATTTGTATATTTAAATATCAATATACAATTGTATATCTAAATCAGGCAAAAGTTTTGTTTTGCTATAAATTGGACTGATTACAAAGTAAATTTTAGATCTTATGTGATTGCACAAATGGAAATGTTGATAATTAAATCTGGAATATATTCTTTCAGATGCATAACGAATGTGCAGAAAGACATAATATGAACATTAGTAATTAATTCTTTAAGTACATTTTTGTGGACTTTAGGGAACCAGAGTTTAACTTGCTAATCCATATACTAAAATAAATATCTTCACACAAACGAAAACTAGTGAACCAAACTTTGGTTTAATGAAAAATTTAAATAGTTGTATTTATATTATTTTAATAAATTTTACTAATTATGAAATAAAATTTCTAAATTTTTTTTTCTTTTTTGCAATTAAATGCATATAACATTAAAACAAACACAATTGTTTAGCTAGCAAAAATTAAATTTTAATGACTATTTATTTAAATCCACTAATTAACCACATGCTGACACCAACACGATGTTGTTGTGAAAAAAATCTCTTATTAATTTTTGCACACTAAAAATTTTCATGTTGAAAAAAAAAGTTCAAAAAACATCGGTCCCTTTTTTTTGTTCAAATTTATTTTCCAACTTTTAAATCACCTCAGGACATTGTGGCATTTAATTTTTTGTTTTATATATATATGTATATATTTTTCTTTTTTTTTTTAGAAGAAGAAGAAGGAGTTTCCGCCCAGAAAAAGGAACAAAAAAAATCAAAAAAATTTAAATAATTTTGTTGAAATATTCTACGATCTAATGAAGTTTTTATTAATTTAATTTTTTTTTTGTGCTAATCGTGGTTATAATAACAATGTTAATAATAAATTTTGAGAGTGCTATATGAGAAATTTTCATGAAAATTTTCAAACTGTCACATAATTTTTTTTTTTTTTTGTGTTTACATGGCAAATAAAAAAAAAAAGATTGACTTACATTATAATGGTATATATTTCATTTTGTTACGTGGTATACCGCCCAATTAACATTCTGAGGTAAAGTTCATTTCAATTAAAAATGATAAAAATAAAAATGTCAGGTATTCATTTTCTTTTAATTACATTTACATTTCAAATATTTGGAATTGTGTATATACAGAATTATGAGATTTTATTATTATAATTATTATGTTGAATTAATGTAATAATGTAATAATTTTTTTGAAATGTAAGTTAAAATTAGCATGTTCATCAAAATTCAAGCAAAATACATTTAAGTGCTTAGATTTTTTTTACTTTACTAAATATTGGCATTTCTAGTCTGTCAGAATACATAATATCAATTTAGTGGTACAAAAATAAATATTTTTATTCACGATTACAAATATCCAAAAACAAAACATAGTTACTATAGTGAGTGAGCAATCAAATTGGCTATATTTTTTTGATTGATTTAGTCTAGAAACATTATACTATCAAAATAATGTAAAAGCATAATAACAGTGTACGAAAAGTAAGTTATAAGTAAGTTATAAGTTATAAACAAAATATTCTATACTATTTTAATGTATAATACTATTCTAACGAAAACTCTATCTCAATAACACAAATCGCATCATTAATATCTATAAATTCATAAATTAAAAATCTTACTATAAAATGAATGAATGTTTTACAAGTTTTCAGTAACTGTAACATTTGTATTTGTTAAAATTTTTTTTTTCTGTACATTCTATTTTATCATAATTATGCAATCAAAATTTAGGTCAAACCAACAGATAATAAGATTAAAATTATTATTTAATTTTTGTTCAAAAAAAAATTATCTTCTCATAACATTTTATTATCATACTTTTGCGCTAGATTTTTTGGGAAAGCTATGGGAAATATTGCAAAAAAAGTTTTGTATCATCATGTTATATAGGTATTATTATAATTTCATTTTTAGATATTAAAAAGATATTTAATGCTCTTAGAGTGGTAGATTTAATTATCGTAAGTGAGGGAAAACATTATTATTACTTTTTTTTTATTGAATTTATTGAAAATAATATTGAAAAAAACTAATTTCTGTAGTATTTAGAAACTAATTTGAGTCCAATTGTGGAAGTATAATAAAGGTTCTTGGTAACAAAAATTAATTTTAAAGCTCTTGCTTGCTGAAAAATTATTATTCCTGTATTCCTGTATTAACCGCTTACTTAATACTTTAGGAAAGGAAAATTATTTATTACTATAATCTTTTTTAACTTAAATAAAATTTATAAGATTTTCTAAATCAACATTATTTTAAGGAAATTTTAACATTTTTTTAGTTTTCGTTCTTGATATCTACAGAAAATATTCGGAATCAAAAATGTTTTTGCTTTTCAAAATAAAAATATCCGTAATATGTCAACTTTGCTAAAATAAAACATTTATTTTTAATTAAATTAATGTCAAACATATTTGTCACTCTTCGTTCAACTCATTAAAATTATTTTTATTTAAATAAATAAAACTTTTTTCACGATATGACAAGTTTGAATGTTGAAGAAAATTCTCAAGCTAATTTCTTTTCTTTTTTTTCTCTCTTACTATTTTCGTTAGCAGTTCAGCGCACATCTCCATAAAAATAATTCTTTATTTTTCGGATTAAAAAAAATTATCATTCTAGAAAGAATTAATTATTTGAGGAAAAATAATACAGAAAATATCATGAGAATTCAATTATGCACATATTTGGAAATAATAAAATAAAGCCATTGATATCCTGCATTAGAATGACAAAAACAGGATTCAAATGTACAATATAATAATAATAAAAGAATTATTTAATTTAAATAAAATTCTATATATATTTATCTAATATATTTTCTTCACAATTCAAAAAGTGAAGAAATTGGTTTATCTATTCTATGTATTAATTCTATTTACCTAACTTTATGTAAATTTTGAATTTAAAATAGATTTACTACATACAATTTCACATTGTGTGATGTTCAAAATATAATGTAATTTCGTTTTCAAAGTGATATATGTACGAACATATAATAAAATATTTTATTCTGTATGTATATAGTCATTGTCATAATTTAATATGAATTTATGAATTGTTAGGTACTTAGTATACAAAAAAAAATCATAACTTAAGTTTATTCTATAAAGTTAAAGCATTTAAGATGTTAACATTACCATATTTAAAGATGCGTTTTTCATACGGTTAGTATTGTGTACTCAGTGGGATGTCCAAACATTTAAGCAATAACTTATATATAGCTAATATATTCCTATATAGGGTAGAAACAATAGGTTTTTCAAATATCTAAACAGTTTATGTGTTAATCCTATACTATCAAATGGATACTGCAGAATAGTCATAAAAATTTTCTACCAATGATAATATCAGATTTTGGAAAAAAAAAATTTATTGAAAAAGAAATTATTATTAAAAATTTCAGGAAGTTTTTCAGATTAATTTTGACTGTGCGTTAAATAATTTCAATTCTCAGTATAAATATTCCGAGCATAGTATGTCAATAGTATAATACAATTGCACTATGGGTACAGTCTTTTCTATCCCATGTCTCCATTATTAGTAAATTGCTTGAAAAATCCCATAACTATCAAATTAATCAATCATTTATAAATTTAATTTTTCATTTATAACACATTTAAAAATAAAATAATTAAAAAAAATAATTTCGTTGACATACACATAAATTAATTTTATATACATTTAAATTTATTTTGCACTGTAAAATTTGTTTGGAAAAAAAAATCGATGAATTAAAAAAAAATACTTAAAAACAACAAATATAAATATTAATTTGATGTTTACAAAAAATTATCTTAAAAAAAATAAAATAAAAAATGCAAAAGAATGAAAAACACAAAACTTTATTTAACCCACCTATTTAATACGCCCTTATTTACGTAATTTCTTTATAAGCAATTGAAATTGCTTTGTAAGGGCAAAATTGTATCAATAAAAAAAAATTTTCATGTTATTTTTTTTCCTTCCTAATATTGTGAAAACATTATAATGATTTATTATATATGTATATTTTTCATAAAATAAAAAAAAAAAACTTTAATCCTTTTTTGATTAGGAAAATTGAAAATTTTTTTTTATATTAAATAATCTGTTTTTTTTTTTTCTTTTCTTATATTGAAATTTTTCTTTTTATTTACACAAAATTTTCTTTTATTTTGTTTTTTTTTTAACAATTTTTTTTTCCAAAAAAAAAATTTTCTCGATAGGAAAACAATTTTTATCCTTTTTATGAAAAGAAATTTTCCCAAAAATTTTATTACAATTTTTATAATTGAAAAACTTTTCTTTTTTTTTTTTTCCTTTTTTTTTTTGAAAAACTATGTCAAAATGAAAAGCGCGCGCATAATTTTCGAAATAATACCGTTATTATCAACGTTTCCAATAAGACTAAATTAAGAAAAACTAGAAAAAGTTACATTTTGTGTCTTAGTTTTCCTTTTTTTTATTTTTTTTGTTGAATCCAAAGCAATGTTGGAACAACACAAAAAAAAAATATGATTCTCCGAATTTCGGAAAATATTATGAAAAACTTGCAAAAACTAAAAAAAATATTGTTTTTTTGCTGGAAAATATAAAAAAATAAAAGGAAGATTAAAGGTTATACTTTTCTTGGAAAATTTATTGTGTGAAAAGTTAATTTAGTTTACAGAATTTTTTTTTTTTTTATGTTTTGTAGAAAATTTAAATGTACAGAACTTTTGGAATAATCTCTCTGAGAAAATCGGGAAAAATTGAGAGATTTGGAAAATTAATGTACGCATTCATGGAATTTCTCTATTATTTTCTTCAAAAAAAAAAAATAACAATAATGTGTCAAAAATGTTATTTAAATGATTTTATCACAGAGAAAAATAACAAAATATATATATGTACTTATATTTTTAATCATAAATCTAAAAATTTTAATTACTTTTTGTGAATCAAAAAAAAAAATGAATAACTATAGAAAAAGGAATGTTGAAATTTGAAGATTATTTATAAGTTTTTTTTTTTTTTTGACTAGGACTTTTTTGTCCATAATATTCATAATATATTAATAATATATTTATATATTAATTTCTACTCAAATTGCTCAATATACTGTCAATAATCAAATGAAGCTAATGATTTAAATAGCAAAAAAGTTATATGAACTTAATCAACTATGTGGTTTAAGTCTACTTATTTATACTTTTTAAGCTCAGTCCATTGCCCGAATCAACTCTAATAAAAAAATGACGAGATATGATGGAAAAATGAATCACTGTGATTTACGTTGACGGAAATTCCGATTTATACTTCCGAATAATTATTCGTGAAAATATCAATTTAATTTTCTTAAATTGAATTAAACGCCGATATACTTTATTAGTCTTCCTATTGCAATATGTTTTTCTTTGACTTATTAGGTCAATAAGAACAACGGCTTAAACTTTGGCGTTTAATTCAATCTAAAACTTGAAGAATTTATGTTATTATTTCAATTCAAATTTATAAAAGTGGCTCGTCATGGTGTAGTGGTATTGCCACTACCGCGTGTGCTGCCGTGGATTCAATTCCCTCCTCGGACAGAAATCTGTGTCAATTTTTCAATTTGTTAACTTGAATCAAGTGTTTGAGTTGTTTTTTATGTTTAAAAATAATTTTTTGGTTGAAGTTTATCTGGTTAGTTCGTTCAGAGTAGACGAAGGCGATCGAAACAAGCTTTCGCTATGCTTTTAATTTTCTTGTTTGATATAATGATTACATAAATTTATATAAATATAACAATACTTATCTCAGTCTCATAAAATTCAATGATAAAGTTTATATAACTCTTTATCGTATTTATACTTTGAGCATAAATAAATTTTATAAATAATTCGCTTATGTACACTCAAACCAAGAAAAATAAAAATTCGAAGTTTTTTTTTTTTTTTCATAATCCTTTTATTAAAGTTCATTAATATTGAAAAATTGAAACCATCACAAGCCTCTTGAAATTACTATCTTCAACAACAATATAATAATGTATATTCAATCTTTTTTGACTGACAGCCAATCAGCCAAATCAATTTTATTAAATGTATATCACACATTCTTTCAAAAATAAATTGAAATTACATATTTATATGTATGTAATTTAAAACGAAAATTTTTGGCGACGGCGTCATCCATCTAGCTGAAAATAACAATAATCATTATTTATTCATTTCTCTCATGATTTTTCTATGAAAATTAATTTTTATTTTCATGGTGGCAAAAAAACAAAATAACAAAGAAACAAAAAATGGAAAATTTATGAGATAATAATTTGTGGAAATTATTTTATATTCTGAAAAAGGATAATTTAAAGCTTCTAGTTATTATGTGTAAAACGTAATGCTACAATTATTACAAATTTACAAAAACAATGTATAACCTCTGAACCAAATTATTCTCATTTGAAATTCTATGACAACATTTTTTATGTTCGGTTATTTCAATCTTCTTAAATTTTTATTCTTTTTTGTAAATATATATAAATTTCTTTTTTTGGAGAAGTTTTATGTTCAGAAGGTAAAATCAAATTAACCACCCACAAGGAGGACAAATTGACAAGGTGTTATTCAAAGCATATAATAAAATAGATTTTATTGTTGTTGGTTTCATTTTATTTTGTTTATTTTATTTTATTTTTTCATAGAGTTCAAGGGTAATATTTTTAATATTAAGGGATAAATTTTGATATTAATTTGTCTTGAAGATTTAATCACGTAAAAAAAAATTGTAACGTGAAATTTCGGCACCATAAGAAATTTCGAGGGAAATAGTATGTGAAATCAATATGAAAATTATTTTAAGATTCTGAAAATCTGTATTAATCAAACTTTATCTTATAGCACAAATGGAAAAACTCGCAGATAGAAAGATAAAAGTCAACAGTTTACATAAATTACACCACATTTAGATAGATTACCTTGTTTTATGTATCTTATAAGTTTCATATGACAAAAATTTTATATTATTTATCTAAAATTGTTGTTATTGTTTTTATTGATTCTTTTTCTTAAACAACAAACTTTATATGTCAGAAAACAAAATTTTCCATTGATATGTCTTTAATATGACAGGTCAACATTTTCTTATACATAGAATTATGGTCGGAAATTTTATTTAATATGAATTCTATCAACATTACCAAAAATAATATTATGTACATGTAAAATTACATACAATTAATTTCTTATATTGTTGTATACACATATACTTATTTTTGTCAAATTAATTTAAGTGAATAAATACAAAATAGTTGTACTGCCTGGAAAAATTATTTCTATTTCATTTAACAAAATGAACAATACATTTACATATTTATCCTTTATTTTTTTGCTTTTATCTATTTTGTACACAAATATTATTATTATCAATGGGATAAATATTTTGCGCCCCTCTATTACCGAACTAGCGTCTTATTGTCCAAAAAATTAATTATTATACTTTGATATGCAATGTTTCTAATGTTTTGAAATTATTTAGGTTGATATGTAAATGGTCGTGTGAATGACATGCTGCTATTTGATTCATAGAATAATAATTTGTTTTTTGATTTTATTAACATTAAAGCTTTTTCATTAGTTATAGCTTTAATCCAAATTTTGATGAACTATATTTATAGGATTTAGTAAATTAAAAGTTGTAGGCCTAGCGAGCCTAGCCAAATTCTGAATGTAATTATATATATTATAGGAAATTCTGAAAATGATATTGATCTGCTAATTTTAATTCCCTTTTCAAAATATAAATTAAAATTTATGCATTATTATATGTACAAAAGTTGATGGAAAAATTGGAAAAATGAACTAAAATTAAATTTAATTCTAAAAGATTTCTTTCAGAACAATAGATTTTGATTTAAATTAAATCTGAAAATTTTATAATCCTATAATATTGCATTTCAAAATTCCTCAACTTTATTCATATTAAAGTTTTAATGATATGTTTTTTTTATATATGCACCGTGAGTTAAATGAAAGTTTAAAACTATATTTTCTACGACAAAATACTATATTCACATAAAGTGTATAATTTCTTTTATTTTTATACAGGTATATGGCACGAATAATAAAAATAAAATGTTAATAAACTATTATACAAATAAATGCTTGAAGAAAATCATACTTGAGGAAAATTCAATTAACACATAAAAAAAATTTTTTTCTCAATTGAAAAATCACATTCTTTCTGAAATTTTTAAAAATCTCTCAAAAGCCGAATGTCCAGATTTTAATTAAACTCAATATCTGTAAATAAACGAAAACCGAAAAACATAAAGTTAAATAAATTATAAATATTTTATGTATATTTTTTATTAAAATAGTCAAAATAATATATTCCAATTTAACGTGAAATCAACCACATATATAACATTATATATCTAGAAAGGTTAGAAAATTTAATAAAAGCTTAAAATAATAAATTTTAATAAGAAAAATGGATTTTGGTAAATTATGTTTTTCTTTAATAAAAGTTACAACTTAGTTTTTCTATAACATTATGTTGTTAAAAAGATTAATTTACAGGATTTTATATTTTCAATTTCAAATGAAAATTTTCTGCATATAACACTATAGTCTAGTACACAATAAAGGTACACACATAATAACAAAAAAAAAAAAAAATAACAATAATAAACTAATAAATTTTAAACATGATATTGTGTATATTTTAGTTGAAAATATTTTATACCAAGCAAGCATTATCTTATAAAATTATAACAAAGTGTAAATAAAAGTTATACATTAAATATCGTAAAATAAACAGATTTTCTTTAATTTTTGATATTATTATTATTTAGATTTAGATTATAATGCTGCTTTAATTAATTTTAGGATAATGAAATTAAAAACAAGACATAATATATAATCAACACATATTAGAAAGACATCCATATAGAATTCTACATTTTCATTGTTATCATGTTATCATATTTATAATTGAAAAGTTAAATTTTATACCAAAGACTGTATGAATAAGTAGGTTATTCAGAAAGGAGAAACAAAAAAAAAAGGATTCTTTTATTTCTAACATTAAATAAGGTTTAGTGGGCTCTATATATTTTCAAGTTGATTTCTCGATCTCGGGAACATGAACGTAATTATTATAAGTGTATATTTTCAATAAATGACTCTAAATGTATATATTGAATTAAATAAAAAAAAAATTCTCGCTGAATTATCTCTCTGACGATAAAATTAATTTAATTTTGAACTAAATTTAATGTCAATTTAAAAAGAAAAATAAAAAATCCAATTTAAAATTAAAAATTTTCATATCAAAAATATTATTTTAACAATAGCAACAATTTCGCAATATTGTTATTTTTATATAAATTGCTGAGACATAAAATGTAAAGAAGAAGTAGAAATTAATAAAAATGAAAATATGTTTATTTTGTAAAATTAAATACAAAAATTAAATACAAAAAGCCAAATAAATTTCACTGCACTAACTATCATTTCTGACGTACATGAGATATTGTATTCCTTTTAATAATATCAAAACATCATTGCTGCCAGAGATCAATATTGTACAAGAACTCTTACTATTTTCTATATGCATATATATTTTATTCTTGAAAACTATATACCTAGCTATTTATAATTGTATATCTAGGTATTATATGGTTTATTCTTTTTAGATTAGCAATTCTTAAAAACAACAAAAATAAAAAACAAACAAAAGAGCTCTTAAAAAGATTTGCAAACTCAAAAATGCATTAACTTATCGTTATGAAAGCTTTACAATATGATTTTTATGGTTATAAAATATTCTTTTATCTCGAGAAAAATAAATTTATTTACTTATTTTTTTTTCTTTTTTTTTCATTTCAAAAGAAAAATCTATTAAGTAAAATGTAAAAAAAAAAAAAGAAGAAAATACAATACAAAGATAAAAGACATTTCTGACATGAAAATAGACAATTGGACAGACATTTTTAATTGGTAACAAAAAAAAAAATAAATAAAAAAGAAGAAAATAAATATTTTTTCTTTAATTAAAAATAAACTTTGAAAGTTCATAGTAACAAACTAAATACATATATTTTTATTAATTAACCATAATTTCACAGTTAAAAACATAATTGTTATAAAATTGAAAATATATTTACGATAAAGTTTCGTTCAAATTTTTTTTTTACATTTAAAGAATATCTGTCAATAATTTTTAGGAAAATCCAGAAAATTTATAGCAAATAAGAAATTTTGCAAAGCAAAAATAATATCTTCAATTATTCAATTTTTAACTCTCAAATAAAGTTTAGCTTTAATTTTAAAGATTAACGAAGCAATAATTTTAGTTACTTTGTTTCAAGTTTCAAGTATACATTTATATACAAAGTACTAAAATAAACTTTCAAAATGTTATTCCGTAAAATTTATATTAAATGCAAACCATGAGCAATTACATTCAAAATTTTAATAAAACTGAAATCTTGTCTGCGAATGAATAAATCTTGAATGAAAAAAAAATATTTATTATTTTGTACGAAAGATTCATCATTTTATTTTGACATAAATCGCGTAAATTAAATAATATATTTTAGAGAGAGAATTATTTAAAAAAAAAAAATTATTTTATTGACATAATGATAGATATTTTCATATAAATTAATTAAATTCAACCTTTAGTTTTATATATATAACAAATTTATTAAATCAATAATAGAAACCCCTAAGAACTCTCTAAGTATTTCATTTTGAATTTAATAAGTTTCTTTAATAAATAAAAAATAATAATAATAATTTTGTGATTAAATTTTATTCTATATGGTTTTGTTTTTCACCATCATCATCAGAAAAATGCCAATAATAATAATAATAATAATAATAATAATCGAAAATATAAGATGAGAAAAGAACCCAAAAATAAATAAAGAACAACTGTTACTCTCATACAAAAATCTACTATGAAAATCTTATTTAATGAAAATCCAATGCAATTTTATGAAATTTTTAATATAAATTTACCACAAACGAGAGTGAAATGCTTCATAACACGTTCTTTCATTCAATTTTTATTCCTTCAAATTTTCATTAAAATTTTTCTTTTTGGTATGATGATAAGCTAAAAGAAAAATAAAAAAAAAACAACATAAATAATATTATATATGTATATATGTTAACACAATGTATTTAAGGACTCTATTTTACAAGAACCAAAAGAAGATATTTTAAAATCTTGTAAAATAATAAAGTTTTCATAGTGAGAAATTTTTGAGAATAATAACTTTTAAATTAAATTTTTGATTCCCATGGAGAATTAGAATATATGATGATTTGGTGCGATTGACATTTACAATTCCGAATTCTCGATCACGAATAGTAATTGTATTGTAATTTATGTACAAGTACATAATATAATATGCAGCAATATTATTATTTTATTTTTGAGGAAAATTCTGCTGTAAAAAAGGCCTTGATTCCTCTTACTATAAATTTACAAACTCAAAACTTTCAGTCATACATTTTATATGAATTCAATTGATTCATGGTTGCTTTTATATTATTATTAAGTTCGTTGGCTTAAGCGACTAAGAATCATATACGTTGTAATAATGTGATGAATTTAATTTTTCTTAATCAAAATAATCCCCAAAATGAATAATGATGATTATACAACACACATACCATACACCTACCATATAATATAATGTAAACCATATATAATATTTATAAAAATAAAAAATAAAATCTTAAAGATTAAAAGGGTTGAATTTTCTTATATGTATATACAATATATACAACTTACATAATACTTACGTATATAAAAAAAAATATTATGAAACGCTATTAGTTTATGCGAAAAAGTGAATCGTGATGTAAGAATTATATGGAATTTTTCATTTTGAAATAAAAAAAAAGAAAAAACCCTTTTTCTTTTCTTTCTTAATTTTTCACAATTTTCATTTATTTTATTATTCTTTACATTTATATCAATCAAAAATGTCCCAATAATATATTATTTTTATTATTATTTTTTTCAGTTTCTGAAGAGAAATTATTTTCAAAAAATATAAAAAAAAAAAAAAAAAATCATTTGCCCTTTAAGAAAACCCAACCCTCTAGTTTATTATATAATTCTCCTAATTTGTGTGTATATTTTTCTTTTATTATTATTATTCCTTTTTTTTTTTTTAATAATAAAAATTGTAGAATACAATAGAGTTCAATTTGTTCTCTATAGCATCTGTGACATTATTATGAAATGTGATGAATGGATTCTGGAAAATGAATTTATAAGGAGAGAAAAAAATAAATCGAAGATATTGAAAATTAGATTTTTGTGTTTTTTTTTTTTCTTTTTTCAATATTTTGTCATAAAGAATTCTATATTTAAAAAAATTAAAAAATATTAAAATTATTAACATTCCATTTTTTTGTGTAATTAATTTAATTTCAGAATTTTATTAAAAGAAAACTGTCATCAAATCGATAATTTTAGTTTTTTCGTTCTTATTTCGTTCTTATAAAGTACGGGTCACAGTATTCACCATTTCTATTAGGCACATTTGACTATATTTCATTTGAGTGATACTTTTGACTGTAAATTCATTTTACTGCAATGACATGGGACATTATTTTTGTTGGAGTGTATTCCCATTTTACCAGTTATAAAAGGGACATAATGTCAATGGACGTCTCAATTTGTTTCTTTTTATTTTGTGACCAATTTGTAATTTTTACTATATTTTTCTATAAGTATTAAATTTAACTTTATGACTCTTTTACAAAATGTCATAACGTCAATTGACTTTATGACTCATTTTTGAGCCATTTAGTCCACTGACGTTATGTCCTGGTTATGTCATTCCATCCCAATCATGTTCTGAAACAGTGATATTATTTAATTGAAAAAAAAATTATTATAACTAAATTTTTTTTGTTAAAATGAATTTTTTTTAATTTTTTTGAAAATATTTATAAAATTTAAATAAATTTCCAAATCTTTGATCTACCACCACTCATTTTATTTAAATTTGCCTCATAGCATAACCAAAATGTCAAAGTCTACAAATTGAGCAATGTCGCGTCGTAAAACTCAATTTATTTGTTTCTTGTACAAAAGTGTAAACATGCTTAGACTCAATTTAAAGCAAAACAACTTTTACGCATATATTGTATTTCTTCCCCTTATCATGCAATTTGTATTTATTATTTTTTTTTTCGATATCATAATAAAGTGCGTTGCCATACTCCATTATAATTAATATTCAAACAATTATTGAGTCTTCAATTTATTTTTATTTACAAAGCTTAAAGTATATATACGAAACCAATTTAATTTATTTTTATTTTTTCCTGGGGTAACTAAAAGTCAAAAACCCATTTTCTTTGTAGTAAAAAAGAAAAATAATAAATCTGAGATTTTTCTTTTTAATAAAATTTATTTGTACAGCAAAGAATTTTAAATAACAATAGAAAATCATGCTGAACACAACATGTCCGCAATAAAACGACAAGTTCAAAGGTCAAGATTTATGTCGTTTCTCTATTATTCTTCTTACTTATTAATTTGTAGCTATATTGTCGTACACTATATCTAATATACTATAATATAATAATATATATAATATATAATTTGGTAATACATAAAAATAAAAGTTTTTTCTTTTTTTTTATACTCATTTTCTAACATATTATGGCAAATCCTTAATAATAATGGAAAATTGTAATAAATTTTTATATTATTTGATGTTTTAGATTTTTCTTTATATTTGTTTGTAAAAAAAAAAAATGTATGGATTAAATTTTAGATGGAAAACTGTTTCAAGTCTTTTTCTTGCTCTCTATTAAAAAAAATTATTATTTTTAAAATAATTTTTCTATCAAAAACAGTATAGTTATAATTACAAAGAATTCTAATATTACGGAAATTTTTATATTTAGGAATTTTTTGATTTTGTGCATGAAATATAATAAATCAAATTATAAATAATTATTTTTGTAATCTTTGGTGCAAAAATTATAAATTGTTTTTAAAATTTATGCATTTTTTTTATTTCAATATTTTACAGATTTTATGAAAAAAAAATGTCTGTAAAATTTAATATTTATGAACGTCGTCGGTGGAAAATCAGCTACAAAATGTTGCAGAAAAATTTTATATTAATTTTTGTTGTTTTCTAGAAGTATGTGCTTAAAATGTTGCAAAATTGTAGTTTTTATTGTTTTTCTATTTTTTGGTATAGTTTGATTAACTAAAGATTATTTGTAAAAGAAACATTAATTTTAATTAACCATAATTCATTTTTCTTTTTGAACAAAGCAAAAGAATGATAACTAAAAATTAGATTAATTTTTTTTTTCAAATATACTTAAGTTATTAATGGTCAAAAATGCTTATTGTAGTCAAGTTGGAGTATTTCATTCCGGTTGCTTGACTACAGACTACTTTAGTTTATAGTGACTTATGATTTCAAGGCCTGGCCAGTTAATACTTAGAAAAAAAATTAAGTTTTTTTGACGTTTAAAAAAAAACAAAATCCGAAAAAAGATTAAATAAATAAATATTAACATATGATAAACCCATATTTTTATTGCTGTCCCATTTGTTTTAATATTACCTTTATTACTTGCAAACAATATTGTAAACATGTCATTTTCTTTTGTTAATTAAAATCATTTGAGGTGACTGCTTGAATAAAATTTTCTTTTGAAACTATGAACATACAAAAATTCCTGTCCAACCTTTATAAATATATGTTTATATATAGTATCTATTTCAAACTTAAATATTAAGTACATATTTATTTTTTTTGGTCATTAGTGTAATAATTCAAAGTTCATATTTTTATTAACGAAGTTAAAGTTAATTTATTATGTTAACTAATTCAATAAAATTAATAGTCCTTTGGAAAATAATTTTATTCTTTATCATCTTCAATAAAATAAAATTAAATAAAAAAAAAAAATTAATTATTTGGTGTGCTTCCTACTTCCTAGTAATAAATTTCATGATAAGTGTGATGTGGCAGCAGTAACTTATTGTGTTTGCCTACCAAAAAAATAAATATAAATGTATACATATATAAAACAAAAATCTTTCTTAATATTTTGGAATTCTTTTTTTTTTTTTTTTATTTTTATTTATTTTTTATTTTTCTTTATTTTGTTTTTGCTTATTTATGTCTTTAAGATTAAAACGAATATTATCGTAAATTCTTAAAGTGTTTTAATTATAATATGAATGGAAAGGAAATAAAAATTATTATTATCCCAACAATTTATGATAATTTGATTTTTATTTGAGCCTTTTCAACATTTTTATATCTTAATGAAACAGATTTTGATTCTTTAAGAATAAAATTTATATATTATTACAAGAAAAATATTATAATTTTGTTTTGTTGTTATTATTATTTGTTGATACACAACAACGACATAAATGAAAATTTTCATTTTATTACAATTATTTTTATTTTTTTTTTTTCTTACTTACATTTTATCCTTCCGCACAAAAATTTCTGAACTTCAAAATTTCATAGAAATAAACATAAATGTTTAGAATTTTATTTTGTTTACATTTTGTTGACTATAGTTTTTTTTTGTATGTAAATACTTTCACAAAAATTTTATATATAAAATTAGACCAAAAACTTCACAAAAGTTAAGAGTATAAACTATATTGAATTAATTTGATTTCTAAGTTTTAAGGAAGGAAAACATTGTCGGGAAAATCTCATTGTATATGTATTTTCTTTTTTGTTTACTTTTTAGCTAAATATGTGGAACTTGAAAATGCATGCCAATTTCATAAAAATTATAAAATTTTAAATTAACTTTACTGAATTTGATCATTTTCTTATTGGACGGAGACTATCACGTAGATTATGGCGTTTATGAAAAGAAGCAAAAACGAAACAATAATTCCGAAAGAAATACGTCTTAAACTGCATTTTCTTTGAATTTTGCGCATAACTTTTATATAATAATTTTTACTCATTGATACCAATAAATATTTCTAAGATTTCTTTTTAAAGAATATAATACACATTAACAACAAAAAATCATTTATGTTAAACATTTATAGGTATATGTTAAAAAAGAATTTCAAGAATTTTCATTAAACTCATTGTTCTGCAACCTAACTCTTATTCTTTATTTACATACAATATTATGTATATAATACCTAACAACTATTTTTTTTTTTTTTTATTCCGATTCAATAATAATAAACAAGTAAACAAAAATATTTTCTTTTAAACAGCGTTTTCCAGAGAATTTATTTATTTTTTTTTTTTTTCCATTTTTCTTTTCAGCTCAATCTTCATATAAATTATGAAATTTGTTTGCTTCATGTGTCATAAAATTTATGGTTCTGTGCACTTGAATGTTGTCAAAGATTCACTTAAAATCACTTGACAAAACATACTTTTGATGTTTTTTACAGAAATTCTCTATTTAGAAAAAATAAAAAAAATAAAATAAAAATAAATATTGAAGTCTGTTTTATATATATATACATAACACATTGACCTGTTGTTCAATCATTCTGAGAGTTTGATAATAATTTCAGAAATATTGCTTTTAGAGATTTTTCATAAAAAAAATACATTTTCCACAATAATTATTTGCTTGATTGAGCATGAACAGAACCTTTAGCTCATTCACAAAATTTTATTGGACTGATAAAGTGTCACTTAAATAATAATTAAGTTTCTGGCATCTATGTATTCTAAGAGATGTTTTGATTTTTCTACATCAATAAACTTTGTATGTTATACTTTATATGCTGTTATAGAGAGCAATACTATTTATGTTAAGTATAAAAGGAATATTATTTTATAATAATTTTTTTTTTTCTTTTTCTTCACATATCTATTTATTTTTACACAGACCGTCTGTGTAGTCTATTTTAAGTTCGCTTATATTTTTTATTGGTAATCAAAAAAATTTTTTTTAATACTATCAAAATTTATTTCTATTAAATTTTTTGATAAAATTTTTTGATCCTTAATTATTTCTATAGTGTTAACAAATAATAGAATTTTTTATGATCATTTTAAATTACTTTTATATAGAAATTTTATTGCAGGGCAAACATTAATAGGATTCTTTTGAATAGAAGAAGGATTAAAATAAGAAGTTTTTTGCTTATTTGGAAAGCATTGAGTGAAAAATTGTTACATCTTAATGTGTTTTGTAGCAAAAAGAGTAATTGGGATGATTTAAGAAATTAAAAACACTTACCATTGTTAAGAATATAATTTTATAAAATACGCATTTAGAAAATATTTATCTGATTTTTAATAGTAGAAAATTTAAATAAAAATTAGCTTAATACTCGATCTCGACACAATTGAACATGTTAATATTTTAATATTTTCCTGTTTTTTAAGCAAGTTTTCGCCAATTATACTATGAAAATATTAAATAATGGAGATAACTATATGTCCAAGGAATAACGTAGTATATTGAACCGACACGCCTGCAAGCTGGGCCTGAAATCTCTGATTGCTTCAATCTAAAAACCTCACCAAAAACATAACTTCTGTTCAAAGTGAAACTCACACCTGATATTTTAGAAAGCCAGGTCCAAGCTTGCACGAAAAGTCGTATTGTGAAAAAATTCAGGAATTATTGAATGTTATATTCCGGTGTTATAAATCTTACTACTAAATATAGGAAAAAATCTTTCATAAAAGACAAAAAACAATTTTCACATCAAAATCGATATTTTTGAAATCATAATAACTAGATAATAATTGTTAAGTATCATTCAGAAGCTTTGTCTTATTTTCGAGAATACTACTCAGTTTAAGGACTATCAAAGAAAAATTTAGTTTTTTTTTTTGTTCTCTTATAGAAAAATAAATTGAAAAACAATCTCTCGGAAAGGAAAATCTAACAGAAAACCTTTTATTTCATTTTTTTTTTTGTTGGATGGACAACAGAACCATAACTAAAATACCAAAAATCATATTAGCAAAATAAATTCTTTTTACATAATTTTATTTCCTTGACAGATGTTAAACATAAGTGGATGAATTTTGTTTTTTGTTTTTTTTTTTTCGAGATAAATATTACTTTCAAAATAAGCAAAAACTAAAAATAAATAAAAATGAGGAAAAAGGAAAATCACACTTTTAAATCTATTCACAGCTTGATGACTTTCCAAATAAACTGATGTTGTATTTTTTTTTTTCAATTTTCATTTATTTTTTTTCTTCCCTATATTTGTATATATGTATACAGAATATCATTAATTTCTTTTTTCTTTCTTTTGTCAGGAAAATGAAATATTGTAACCTTTTCGATCAAGCTCTTGACAAATGAGTTATTATGTGGTATATATTAAATAAAAAAAATAGAGTAGGTATTCTATACGAATTCAGTCTTATTAAAATTTTATTGATTATAAGCTTTCAGGGCAAAACAATTAATGATTGGAATTATGTTACGAGAACAAGAGAGAATATTTCAATTATGTTCTAAAACAATACAACATACATTTTTTGACCTAAATTCAGTTTTTCAATATTGAAATAAAGTTTTTGATCGTGATTCTTATTTAAAATTAGTGTATTTTCAATTTTAAATATGATTTTAATTATTATTTTTGACTATAGTTATACACAGTTCCGGATTTACCTATGGGATTTACCACGGGCCCAATATTTCAAAAGGGCGCAAAATTCGTTCCGTTTCAGAGAATATTTAAAAACTACAAAAGAGCATAACTTGAATATAAATGCTTTGTATTTATTGATTAAAGAAAAAAATATGTAGGCTGTCTATCCAAATATAGAAATTATTTTAAGAATATTTTTATCAACTCCAGCATCCAATTGTTCAGCAGAAACGTCTTTTTCTGCACTGAGAAGAATGAAAACTTAATTGAGATCAACCTTATGTGATGAAAAATTGAATGATCTTACGATCTTAGCGTTATAAAATAAAATGTTAGACAAAATATCTTTTGAAGAAATTTTCAATAAATTTGTTACAATAAAATTACGAAAAAAAAATCGAATAAATTAAAAAATAAAGATATATATCTATACATTAACTTTAGTAGTATTTTTTTCATTTATTATAAATAACTTTTGGTATGATTTAAAGGGCGCAATTTTCAAAGACCGCCCAGGGCGCAAAGTTATGTAAATCCGGGCCTGGTTATACATACTATGAGTTAAGACTTAAAAATGAAGTTAAAATATTTTCAACAAAGGTTGTTAAACATGTTAATCAAATCTTATTATCATCGGAGAGTTCATAGCCAAATGAAAATAAAAAATTATAAAACAGATGTTGTGGATTAAATTTTCGACCAGCTTAATTGAGATCAAATAAGTTTGAAAGTTACATATGAAAAATATTCAAAAATTAAATGAACTTTCATAAAAAAAAACATTAATTTAAATCAATACTTAGATTGCTATCTGTGAATAAAATATTCACTTCATCATATTTTTACAATAAAATGTACAAGTTATTATCCAATTGAACAAAGAACATTTAGACAATATCTAACCTTAAATAAATCTTGAAATAATAATAAAAGCAATTCTGTAAAATAAATTATTTTGAATAAAACTTTTACAAATAAATGTACTGTAGATGTTAAATTTAGTAAACTCTTCGATTCCTCAGTTTAAGGATAAGGATTATAAAATTCTGTTTTTACATTTTATTTTAAACCACCTCGAATGTATTTCTTTCTAAGTTTCGCAACTTCTTTTATTTAACTAGAAAATAAAATTTAAAAATCATTATCTTAATCCTTATTTAATAATAATTATTTTGTAAGCGTTTTATTTCTTAAATCTGATAAAAAAATTTAATACTATCATTCAATAATCAAAATTATTAATTTATATTGCATCCATATTCCATGATTTTTGAACATTAAACTCAATGCACATTGTCTAAAATGATTTTCTTTTTATAAAAGCTAATACCGTCAACTACTAAAATATTTATTATTAATATTATAGTGTAAATTATACTCTAAAATTGATGTTATAGAGATGACTATGCGTCGAGACTATGACTATATCTAATATATACTTAATTGATTAATTTTATTTTAAGAGGAAAATTTTGAGTGTAAATAACCTGTTAATAAAAAAATTAAAAACAAAACAAGACACCTACGCTGACGTCCTACATAATAGAGATGGATTAATGAGGTTTAAATTTGTTCAATGTTGTGATTTAACAACTTTAAAAAAATTTTAAATTTAAAATTATTCATAATGCATATATGCGTCATGTAAAGTAAAAAGTTAATTAAAAGTCAATTAATACTAAAATATGTATAGGTATATGTTTTAAGAAAATTTCATATTGAAGGTGGAATAAATTTCTATATTTTATGTGTAAAATTTAAAATGATAATACAAAAAAAATAAAAATAAAATTCCCAAATTCTAAATTAATGATACACATTTTATAAACGCATCTGGAAAATAGCATAAATGAAGCCTTATATTCAAAAATATTTCCAAAATATTATGTTTTTTGATTTTAATTTGGAATATTGTTTGCATAGGCAGACACATATATCTTTTTATACGAGTAATATACATTATTATTTATGATTTCTAAAATTATAACATTCGTTCCAAACATTTTCAACATATTAAGTGGTATATATATAGATATGTGTGTATAATGATTATATGATGCATCAAGATTGAAAATTTAAGCAAAATAAAACATAAAATGCTGTTGTTTTTGATATGCAATGCATGCAATTTACGAATTCAATTGATAACCAAATAATAATAATAAAAATAAGGAAAAATACAAATATTTTGCGGAATCAATAAATCGAAATCAAAGTTTTTTCCTCCAAAAATTATTGTGTTTGCAAACTGAATATTTTTATTTTATATTTGAAATTAAGAAAAAAGTTTTATTATTCTAATTTTCGTTTATAATATTCTTAAATTTAACTATAATATATTTCGAAAAAAGACAAATAAAATGTATTCGACTTAAAATTTGCAAAAAACAATAATTATAGACATTATGAACAATCAAGCTGGAAACCCTATATCGCAGTAGTTCCAACTTAATTTGTAACCATTGGAGGTAGGGTTTCCAATTACTCGGCAAAATCAATTAACCGAGTTTTCGAGTATCTGTAAGGTAAATTAACCGTGTTCTCGATTAACCGAGTATTTAAAAAAAAATTTTATGTAATGTAATTTATGTTATAATTTTAATTTTTAATTAAAATTATAACATTAATTAAAACATTTTTAAAAAATTAGTACATCTAACGATTCGAAGCTTCCAGTTTGTCGAATAAACTTAAATTCAAATTTAAAAGAAGAACCAAAACAATTTTTTTGAAAAGCTTACTTACTTGCTTTCACTAGTTTTGAATTTGGACTGCAATTTTTAACACAAAAAACCAAAACTATATTTTTTTCAAAACCTAGTACTTACACAATTTTTTCAAATTTGAGTTCATTTGATATTTATTTTGCCTCTACAAAATTGTTTAAATAATAACCGAGTATTAAAGCCGAAAAACCGATTTTCGAGTAATGTAAAAAACAGGAAAATAACCGAGTAACCGAGTACTCGATAACCGAGTATGGAAACCCTAATTGGAGGATTTTAAAAATATACAATTTCTTTACACATTTGCCAAATAAATGTAACACCACGAATAAAATATAATATATGAGAACTTTACCATTTGGATGGACACTGTACATATAAAAATTTAAGATCTTCTCACTACCTTAAATGCTGTAAATTTTATTTTTCTTCATTTTTTTTTTTTGTTGTAATAAATATTTTTAATGATATTTTTTCGCTATAAAAAAAAGAGAAGTTAAATAATAAGTATTACATCATGTTTAACATTGGCAACATTAATCATAAAAATCTTACATAAATCTACAAAATTAATAAATAATAATGTATTTATTTTATAAAAGTTGGTAAATAAATGATATATGTCATGTTAAGCATCTGAATATTAATGTCAAAATATCATCATTTGTCCGAGAAAAAAAAAATAGAATTTATTTTTAAAAATTTCTAATGTTCTTCTTCCTTCGTACATACATATATAATAAAAAATTCGAAACTAATATAAATGATAAATAAATTCTGTTCAAAAAAAAAATTTGATCTGCTTTAGAGAATGGTTCGAAAATATTATACACACAGTTATTACAATATTGTGTCAGTAAAAAATTGATATTTTTATGACCGGCTAAACTTCATTAATCGGTTGAAAATTTAAGCACCGGATGCATTTTGGTTGTGCTTCAAGCACTCAAATATTAAAAAAAAAACCAATCATAAATTATCTTCAGCGTCTTATTTCAAAAAAGTCAAAAAACATACCAATTTCTTTAAATTATTTTTTAAGTATTTATTTTTTCCCACAAAATGGTTCAAACATTTCATATTTTTAAAGATCTTCACGAAATAGATGTTTACGTTTCAATATGTTTCCGTAAATAAAACCCAGTTCTCTGTTAATTTGTTCACAATCTTTATTAACAAAAACATGATTAATTTTTTTTTCCACAGTGAAGACTTTTACTAGGTGTATAAAAACATTGTATACATGTGTATCTTTAGAGAAACTTGCATTTAATTATATTGAACAGATCTAACAAAAAAAAATGAACCTAATCGAAGATTTATAATGAGATAAAAGAAATGTTTTTCATATTATTCTCCACATAGTTAAGTAAGGGTATACATATATATAAATAGGTTTTTCTTTTTGTTTTGTTTTCTTTCTACATATTAAAATAGTTACATAAATACTTTCAAAGATACATTCATGATTTATGATTGGTCATTTGTAGTCCGCATAAGAAAACAAAATAATATTTAAATAAATGCCAAATAATTTTTCTATTCAAAAAAATAAAAAAAATAAAATAAAAAAATAAAAATAAAAGTAAAATATCTTAAAATCCATTTGCATTCAAGGATATGGAAATATTGTTTATTCTTTATGTTGAAATTTTTGATTTGGTCCATTAAGATAATATATATTTTATTTAGATATTATTTGTTAGAATGGTTTATAAAATTACTATGTGAACAATATAGTACAATATTTGATATAAAATCATTACGTCGAAATTTTCTATTCAATTGATATTCATATTTTTAATTCTTATTGGTATTTTTGTCTATTCTGATGGTGATAATGTTTTTTCTTTTTCATTGCTTTTTTATTTAATTTTTTTAATTTTTTGGAATCATCATCGTGGTTGTCCAAGCTTTATATATTCTATGCTTATACAACATATTCGAAATTCGAAGTATTTTAATTCAATAATATAATCTCATCATTGAGTTACAGGACGTGTTTTTGTCACATACAATAAAAAAAATATATGTATCATAAAAAAGTTAATGCTTTTGCACTCACAATAAGCCAAAAAAAAAATTCTTAAGAACTTTTTTTTATACTTCTTATCTTAAGTGCTACCCACAATAGGCCAAGAGTCGAAATTCGTATACCTACCTAATTTTAATTTTTTTTTTTACATTTCAATGAATTCTGATGAAATTTAGTATTTTGATAGATATTATGGTTATCTTCCGATTGTGTCCAAAAATTCGAACTGGGATTGAAAATAAATTTCCATGAAAATCGTTATATGGAAACCTAAAAAAATGTTGTACTTCCGATTATTTTCAACAGGGGGCTAAAAGTGGATTTCGAATAAAATTGGTATTATGGATTGATAAAGATATCTTGAATACGGGCTGTGTACTTCGTTTATAAAATTGTGTTCTATTATTCATTTCACAATGTTATTTACCGAAAACAAATCTACTTTTAATATTTGATGCTAACTGATATTGTATATCTGTAAGCAAAATCTATGAAATTGCGATTAGAATACACTGTTGTAAACCTAAAACATCTTTCTTAGGAATTTACATTATCATAAAGAATTTATCAGATACATATTAATAATATGTCAAGGTGAATATAAATCATACCTTATATATTGAGACTTTGTTGAATACCTACCTATATTTCATCATAAAACTTATAAAAACAAAAAATAAAAGCTCGTTTAATAACAATTAAATTTATTATACATATACATTTTTTATAATTTATATGTGTCGATTTATTTATTCAGTTGATATCAAAGTTTTTATTTAAAAGATAGTGATAATTTCATAACGTAATAGGTACTTCTCCCCATCATTTTTATGAATATTAAGTTTTTATTTGTTATAAATTAATGAAGGAATAAGTTTGGTAACAAAATTAAAAATGTTTTTTGAAAGTCTCGAAAGAAAGGCTTAATAATTATGTATATTTTATTTTACAATACTTATTTTATTGTCATAATAACAGGCACGAAAAGAATTTAAAATATAGAATTTCAAATTCCTAATTCCTAATTCTTGAGATAGTATAAATTTTTTGTTGTTGTAAATTCGAATTAGAATAATGAATTTACACCAACAAAATACATTAGGAATTTGAAAATTAATATTTTGATTTTTTTTTTATAGTGAATCCCTGTTATAATTTAAAGCTTAAGTTAATATTATTTAATTAACTAAAAACTCTAGAAAATGATGCAAAAGTTGCTGACATTGAAATTAAAAAGAAATTTCCAAAAGTCGAAGGAGCATTATCTTTACCATTACCATTACCACCACCATCACCACCACCATCACCACCACCACCACCACCACTAGATTTTTTGTTGCAATTATCTTCAGTACAAGTGATGCAAAAAGTTGGTATTTTAAATAGTTTTGAAGCTTGTTCAGTCAATTCTGTTTCACAAGTATTGGTGTTATCAAATACACATGATTGGTAGAAGTAATCTTTAATTTTTTTATCTATAAAATACAATTAAATTTATTACTAAAAAATGAAAAAATATAGATTTATAAAGTTAAAAACATCTTTATAAGATTAAGAAAGTTCTCAGTTGTCAAATCATAAATGAATTTAGTTCTAATAATTATTATTTTTTTATATAGATTATTTTATTAAAATGGAGTTTATAATTTGAGAGAGTATTTTTTAATCTTGGTGACAAAAATTTAATCTTAATATCGGTATATTGTTATTTTATGGAATTTCTTATCAAAATTGGTTTGATTTGTGCTTTGTAAATTTTTTTAAATTATCATTAACTTTGAACTAAGGTTTTTACTTTATTTTTTCATTTTTAAATAAGAATCCTGCTCTATATTTTTCTAATAACTTACCTTTGTGAGGAATCGTGACTCCGAAACAATTAAATCCTTCGGTAGCTGTAGTATTGTACTTCTTTAAAATAGATGATAAATATTTAGTTGAGCTTAGAGCTATGTTTTTGTTGCATTCAGCTTTTGTTGTCTTATTTTTTGCATCAATTGAATAACATGACAAACCAGAAGCTTGAAATAATTAAAAAAAAAAATAAATTGTTTTATTTTTAAAATTAACTAAGTTTTATTTTAAAATTAACTAGAAGTTTCATGCAGTTAATTTAATATTTTATATCATATTCAAATCAAAATAATATTAGTCATTTTTTAACTCAAAACACTTTATAATTAAGAAATTCAAGTAGAAACCGTTTTTTTACCAGTTTGATATGCGGCAAAAAGTGTAATAGTGACACTCAAAATAATTATTTTATACATTTTAATTGTAAAAATAATTATAAACTCTACGACTTTAAAGAATTCAAAACATGAACTAAATTGAAATAATAAAAAGATTGCAGTTTTATAAATTTCGATAAAATAATAATATATTAATACCTATAAATAAAGTCTATTAGCAACTGATTAAACTGATAACTGATAAAAAAAAGCTTTATCAGAAATAATATATTTATGTCATTGTGATTCTTGAAATTGAAAAAAAAAAAAATTTTTGAAGTTTTTGAAGTTTATACTTCTTTAGGCGCGGTGTATGATATAAATGAGTAATTCTGTAGGGGGTAAAAATTTTTTTACTCATTCGAATTTGAGTTAAAAAAAAAACGACATGCTGTACCGTTTGAATACTCAAAAAAAATGAGTCAACTCAATAATCATTTGTTATTTATAAAAACAAATAATTTGGCGCGAAAAATTTAAATTCAAATTATTTTTAAAAATCTTTCGTTACAAATTTTTTAAAATTTAAATTTTTTTTCAAATTAGGTAGTTCAATAATCCTTTGTCATTTATAAAAACAAAATAATTTGGCGCGGAAAATTTAAATTCAAATTATTTTTTAAAAATCTTTCGTTTACAAATTATTTAACAACTAAAATTTATTTTTCAAAATAGGTAGGTCCGGTGAAATAAAGATTACCTGCCGTTAGATCGTGCCGGCTCAAAATATGTTAAAAAAAATTTTTTCCTCCGGTCAAATAATTAGATTACCTGACCAAAAATTTTGGATACGGAGCTACAGTTAGAGTCTTCCCGCCTCAAAATATACCAAAATAATTTTTTTTTTTTCAAAATAGGTAGCTCGGGTGAGAAATAAAGATCACCTGCCCAAAAAAAAGGAAGAAAGTGAGGGCGGCAGTAAGGGCTGAAGAGAGGGCGGCAGTAAGGGCTGAAGAGAGGTCGGAAGGGAGGGCGGAAGGGAGGGCGGAAGGGAGGGCGGAAGGGAGGGCGGAAGGGAGGGCGGAAGGGATAATTTTGCTTTTATAATAGAATCTTTAAAAAACACATAAAATATTAATTTTAATAATGGTATATAAATCAGAAAAGAAGAATGAGGTCCTAATATGATTTAGGATACTTTAATACCTTGGTCACTGCCTTTGGCTGAACATATTTTTAAAGTACCATTTAGTCTAACTTTTTAAGTTTCTCTAATCAACATCTATCTATTTTATTTTTAAATAAATTTTATATGAAAATTAATAAGACATCATAATATCCTTTAGTCATGGTAAGCATTTTAGTGGAAAACGAAAATTTAATGAAGACATAAAATCTGTTGTCTCATTTTTAATAGCAGACGTGCTATAAACCAGCTTGAATTATTTTTATAATTTAAAAACGAAAGATGGTTTGTTTTTGCTCTACAGTTTGTAAAAAATATGAAAAAAAAATGTCCATACTAACTTTATTGAAAATATCTTAATTTATAAATTTTATAGATTTTAATTACAGACTTTAAAACCATTAAATTGATCGAAACATTAATAAAGATAGTTATGTCAATTAAAAAATATCTCTTTGCTGGTGATTGAACCATTTACCATATACGTTAAATTTTTATTAGTATACTAATATATTATGAATTTAATTTTTTTTATAAATTTATCTTTTTTTTTTTACGAGTTCATAAATAGAATAACGACGCGAGAAAAGAAAATAAAAATTTTAATTTCAATTTGTTAATATTTTATAACTTTAATAATAAATAAAAAATAAATAAATAAAAAAAGAAGCAAACAAAAGCATTTCAAATAATTTCCTTTTTGCAAAATGTATGTACATAAAATTTTAGAAATCAGTAGCCGAAAAATATCTATTATATAAAAATAAATTTTCTTGGAAAAAAAAAAGAAAATATAAAAAGGTCAAAATAATGAAGTAAATAAAAAAAAATAAAAAAAAGGATCATATTTTAAAAAAAAACCTAGTGAAGACTTAAGGGATTTTGCAAAAAAAAAACAATTTATATTTTATTTTTGACCAAATTATAAGTAAATATAGGTAGGGTTACGTCTATAATGAATAAATATAAAAGTTAGTTAAATATCATACAATTTAACTAAATCACATAACATTAACACAAAGGGATAAAATTTTAGTTTTTAAAGATTCAATTCTTTCCCATTTATATTATATATGTTTAATATACGTATCTATAGGTACCTATCGAGAAAAAAACAAATTTTGTTTACCTACCTATTTAATGTTTCCAAAAATAGTGTTGTTGTTCAAATGAACGAAATTATTTGTGTTTGCAACTGGCGAATAATGAGCAAATATTTTTTAAGTGTCAGTTTAGGGATTATGTAAGTTTTACATTAATTTTAACATTGAGAATTTGGTTCTAGAACTTCAAATAATGTCATTTATATTGTCGCCTTCAAAATTATAGTTAAAACTTTATATCTTACACATTATAATAGAAACTATGTACTTTCTTATAAATACCAAATCTTTGACTATTTCACTATTAGGTACTTATTTTAAATTTAAATTACAAATCACTTGACAAGAAACTTGTTTTAATTTCTTAATCACAACGACTGGCATCGGATATTGTAGCAATAATCATTATAAATTGAGTCAATCAAATGACATTTAAAAATCGACAAATATTCTCGAAAGTCTTTCAAACATCATTCCAAAATTTTTTTTCTTCAATTGACTTTTAATAGGAACGAAAAGGTTTATTATCAATTTATTGCCAAAGTAACAAATCCTAAATTACAAATTAGCTGAAGTGAAAGAAAAATCTCTTTGAAATTTTCAGTGCATACCAAAAATGAGGGTTTCCCATCAATAAAACCAATAATGTTATGAAATTTGTTGATAAAATATTTAATATATTTAAGACCAAAATACTTTGATTATAAGCCAATAACATTTTTATCCTTTTTTTTATTTTTTTTTCCTTATAAAGTGGTCAGTGTATGCCCTAAATGTTATTGGAATGATAAGTTGCTTATAATCAATTTTTGATTTCGTTTTTAGGTGGTACGTAAAATTATTGGGATCATGATGATGATGTTGATACACAAGGATTATCAAAGTTCATACTTATAATATAAGTTTTTATTTTTTTCTTCTACCCATTTTTAAATAATCCTGTGTAAATATTGTTTAATGGAAGTTTTATACACAAATATTAACACTGATTGATATAACAAAAAAAAATCAATTTTCCCCTCAAACCACAAAGCGAACAAATAAAAAATAGATTTATTTTTATGAGGAATACAATTTTTTGTTCCTAATTTGTTTGTACATCAGCCAACATGCACGACAGTATGTTTTCAAACTGTTACATTATGTAAAATTTTTTGTAAATACCTATCGATTACAAGTACTATGTACAAAGATAAAAAGAATATAAAATAAGAATATTATTGAAAAAAAATTATAAAATTTTGCAGAAAATAAATGCAGTCGTTGCAAAAGACTAAAAATGCTCTTGAAATCGCTAAAGTGTTAGCTTCTAAACGTGCTTTGGAATCTCTACAAAAATAAATCTGAAAGTGCTTTGGGTTATCTATAAAAGTAGTTCTGAGATCATGAATCCGATATATCCAAGAAATTTTCTGCAACCTCATTCAAGATAATCAATTCACAAACCGCGCTTTTTTTTCTCTGTCAGAATTTACTGTGCTCTTTCATGATTAAAAGTTTGGTATTCAAAAATTGCCGGTTAACTAAAACTTTAGTGCTATAAACTATCAATTCCAAATGTCACAGACCGATCATACAAAATGATAACAACCCGGTAAAGCCTTTAGTAACTATAATATTATTTTAATGCGTTTAACAAATATTTATGTTATAATTTATCAAAGCGAAAAAGAAAAGGAAACCTGGAAAAAAAATATTTTCTCCGTTGTAAGTTTATCATTAAGGTAATCATAGGCTTATTATTCAATTTTTCATTTTAAATTTTCTTAGTTACCATTCGTTCTTCATGCAAAAAACAAAAAAAAAAAGTCGTTTAACATTATTTATGGTTTGATTTTCAAAAGTGAAAATACCCGTATGAGTACATGTTCAGTATAGTTATATTCATATATAAATTCCACATAAATGTTTTCTTATCATATCATATAATAATTTATTTATCAAAAAAAAAAAAAAAGACGTATTTTTCTAAAGGAGAAAATGATGATAAAGCTTTCACATATAAAAACCCCTTTAATGACATAGGATTAGAATATTATTATTATTTTGTTTTTTGTTTTTTTTTTTCTGTAGAATTTTCACATCTAAAATAGAAAATTTGAATATTTTTTTTAAGTTATGTATCATATTTTTCAAGTGTAGCAAAGCAATGAAATTAAATTGTATCATGAAATGACATAAAAACAAAACTTCTGTATAGATTCTTTTTCACAAACTGTAGGGGAGAGGCTTGCAGGTTGCCGCTGCTTGCAGGTTACCACCACTGATGTATTTTAACATTCTTGCATTTTCACAAACTAAACTCCAAGTGACATCGACGTCAAAAGAACAGTTGTCATTTTTAATCTACTTCTGACAGACGCACTAACACAGTGTTTACTGAGCAAAGTGTGAATTATTATTTTCAAAAACTTTAAAAATTAAAAATTGTATTTTTGTCCTGTGCTCGCTCGTAAAGTGAAATTTTTTATTAGCAATTCAAGATAAATATTTGGATTGTGTTGCTTTTTCATTCAATTACCATATTCCAAACAGAATTAATAATATATTATGAATTGGCAATTCTTATAAATGGATTATACAAAATTGCGGCAGAATGCAGGTTGCCACCTTTATTGGCTTGCAGGTTGCCACCTTTATTGGCTTGCAGGTTGCCACCTTGATGAAAGCACTGATGACTGTATGATTTGTTTGAAGAAAATGTCGGATCTAGACAGAACTCTATTATGTGCCACAAATGCAGAAGACCCGTTCACGCGAAATGTGTTTCAGTGTTTAAACTAAACCGAATTCTGATTCCGATGAAGATTTGGAATAATTCCATACAATTTTATTTTTTATGTCAAGTTTCAGTCATTTCTTTATGTTTACAGCCACTGGGTGCAAGTGAAATTCAATAAATTTGAATACATATTTCTAAATTAGACATTTTTCAGTTTCAGTTTTTCAACATTTTCAGCAATTTTCCAAAGGGTGGCGACCTGCAAGCCCAAATTTGAAGAGTTCAATTTTAGATACTTTTGAAAAACTATAATTTTTATTTTTTGAGATTTCAAATGATTTCTAGTCCAGGACTGTAGCTTTTTACTTCCTCTTTCCAACGTATATACTATATATAATATACAATACGTTCATTTTTTGACGACATGTGATAAAAAAGCTATGGGGTGGCAACCTGCAAGCCTCTCCCCTACTTATGTTCTAAGAAAAATGTTTGCGTTGGTTGTTACTATTTTTGTTACTATTCAAATGGATAAATAGAAAAATATGGACAAATTCCTTTTTGAGGTAGGAATCGAACCACATCCGATACCGCCACTACTACACCATTACCGCTCATAATTACGAAAATCTAACTATCTAATTTAAAAAATGTAAAATTACTTAATTTTTGTATCTCAAAGAATAAAACCATTAAAATTAAAAAATTTCCTAGAAATAAAAAATTATTTCCATTTATTTAAACATATTAAGTCAAACTATATTATAATTTAACACCAGTTCTGAAGAACCATATCGATGAAAAATTATTTTTGCAAGCACAAATCATTAATTTTATTTTTTATATTGATTTTATTATTTTGATTTTATGGATTCCGTCATTATAAAAATGTAAGTCAATCGATAACGGAAGCAATAAACTCTAAAAGTCAATGGATGTTATTCATACAAAATACTCAATATTATCCTTAGAAATCGTTATATAATTAAAAAATTCTTTGATACAATTTTATTAGCTGAACATATAGATTTATAAACATACATATACATATAATATATTTTCCAGCATTGAAAAACGTGCCTTTATTAATAAAAAAAAAGAATGAAAAAGAATTTTCCAGCACGTTTTTTATTGCAATGCATTCAGGAAATGAAGTAAAGAAAAAAACAGAACCTTTTCAAAATTACGACATCATAAAATTGTGAATTTTTATTTCTTGATGCAGTACTTTCTAGTGAATTGACCTCATCTTTTTTCTTTTTTTTCTATAAATGTTATACATATATTCATGTCCTTTGAACTAATTTAATTTTTTTTTTCTCTCTCTTTTGAAATATAATTAAATTAAGAAAATTCATTCATACATATATATTAAGTTTATATATTGGATGAGAATTTTAATTATTATGTACTATATACAAAACATGGTCAGATATAGAAAATTTTTGAAAAAACCTATAATAGAATAAAATAAACCATTTTCCTCATATTTTCCAATTAAAATTTCTTTGGAATTTAAAACTTAAATTGTATAAATATTTTATTATTATATAATTTAATTCTCTTGAAATCACCACAATTCTAGAAAAAAAATTAAGGTCTATTTATAAAATGCAGTAATAGTTTTATCTAAATTTATGCTACCTATATAAAATATTGTCAAATAATAATTTGGTATATTATAAAGTGTTAAGTGAAATTTTAATAAAACCGAAAATATTGTTCTTTTTTTATTTATGAATTTGATATAATAAAGTTTTTATTGAAAGTTTTATGAGAAAGTTTTTTTAAGATAGTTTTATTTTTTGCAAAGCTTTAGTTCAATTTTGAAAAGGTTATTATCCAGCAAAGTAATAAGAAAAATATTTGTGCACGTAATTTAAGCTTAATTTGTTTTAAACGACAAATAATATAATATGAACTTAGATTGATAGAATGTACTATATATGAATAAAAATAGTGAACCTTTTCTTGTAAAGAAACCCTTATTCCGCAAACTGTTCTACACTTTTACATACATACTTTTATTTACTTAAAATCAGTGATAGTTCTTTATTATTATACAACAATTTCAAAGTCTTTATGGCTGTTTTACAATATCAAGTTGGATTGCTTCAGCTCTCTAGTATAGAACAATGAATACAAAACGAAAGTTTAATTTTAATTCAAAATATGAACAAGGGGTTTTTGAAAGGTTCACTTAAAATGTCAGAAGAAATTTAAAACTTTTAAACCTTCAAATCAATTTTATTTTCAGTATAATAAAAATTCCTTTGTATTTATTATTTTTTAAGAAAATAAAGACCACCGTAAGTATAGTTAAAAATTCTTCATTATTATTTTAGTTAAATATCTTTAAATTTATGATTTCAATATTAATATATTTTCCTTTATTATCAACCAAAAAAAAAAAAACAAAAAATAAAACTTGTTCAACTCTCTTGCCTAATAATAGTAGTATATTATATATACTTATTTTCTTTTTAATTTGATACTTTTTTTTAATTGTAATATTATACTTTTACAGTATATAAATAATCTACAATTAAAGCACTATAATTAAAAGTTTCTGCTTTTATGAAAACAAAAAAAAAACTTGTGGTATAGGAAAAATTTTGTTGAAAAGAAAAAACAAAAAAAAATAGTACAAGGAAAAAGAAGAAAATAATTTCTTTGACAATTTCATATAATTATTGTAAGTTTTATTATCGCTTACGAAGAAGAAAACTTTTTCTGTCAAAAGTTAGTCGTATTCATTATTCATCACAATAATATCATTAATTTTTCATTAAAGATTTTATAATTATGCAGGTATGTTTCAAAAGGTATGCAAGTGTGCACACAATATGATTCATTATGATTTAGTTTCATAATCATTTTGTTCTTTCAAAGATATTGAAAAATTTTTTTTCAGTTCATAATTAAAATTATTTTCCAAGATAAGAATATAATTTTTATTTTTCAAACCTAAGTATTTGGAAAATATATTCTAACGAACCATAATGAGAATATTCTCAAATTTTGAAAACTTGCATAGCGATGCTTTGTAACTCAACACGAACAGGCGATGAAGTAATTTTTTTTTTGAAATACACATCAAGAATGTAACTTAATGTAATAGTTGTATTAAAATTGAAAAGATTTATAATTAATGCGTTTTTTTAAGTATTTATGAAACAGTAATCTTGTGTACACTCAAGTGAGCCTTTTTCAATCCAATTAAAACTACTCAGTACGATAGATCTACTGCGAATAAAAACTAGATTTTCCACAGTAATATTTTTTTTTCCAAAAAAAGTTTCTTTTCCAAATCATAATAAATTTTCATAAACACATTTTCTTTTTGAATAAACAAAATAAAATACAATATTTTCTGTACATTTTTCTAATGGCCTTAAACGAATAACATATTACCATTACAAAAAGTGTCAATTTATCCTCCCTGTAGGTGGTTAATTTATTTATATACCTTGTTAGTATAAATTGAAATAATTAATACACTCTACGAGAGTTACAAATGAGAAAAGTTTTTTTGTAAGGTCGAAAAGCTATTATTTTGTCGTCACACTGTTGTATAAAAGTGTAGGTACTTATAATAACTTTCACATTATACAAAAGTTTGTGGCTTTTTGATTTGAATAAAAAACAATATTCTCAAAAAAAAATATAAAAAATAAAAAAATGCAATTAAAATTAAGCTAATTATAAAAGTTTTGTATTTAAATTCCTGTAATAATTATTTTAAATGAAAGTGTAGTGTTATATACTTGAAATGAAACACAAAAGAAATGCATCAAAACTTATTGAAATTTGAATAGCGCAGAGAAATAAAGTATTTAACATAATTATGTATATATTTTTATGTTGTATTACATGTGCAATTGACATTTTTTTTTACTTAGCAAATACACGAAAATATTAAAGGAATGTATAATGGATGAATTACTTTAGCGAGTATTTGCGAAAGCTTGATATATGCATTTTAGAATGCCAATAGACATTATGTCGCTTTGAAAGTGACACTTGATCCATTAGGCATTAAGACTTTGCTCTTTAAGTTAATTATAGAGATATTACTTTTATTCATATTAAGCATTTGGAAATAAAACAAAACAAAGACACCAACTATTTTAACATTACTTTTTGTAATATTTTAATTTATACGCATAATAAAGAGTTCAAAAAAGGAACCATTTTAAAACATCTAACAAACTGCCAAAGATCTTAAGGATTTATAAAATTCAATTAAGGATTAAACCAAAAAAAAATCATAGAACTTGATAATTGATAATTAATCTCTTTAATTGAATAAACGCCCAGTAAGGCATAATGTAGTCTCTACACATTTTAAATTCTAATAATAAGCAAAAAGAACTATATCCTACTTTAAATTTTCGAAATTTAATTTTAAATGTTAGAAATTTAATTTTTAAGATTAAAATAAAATATTTTTTGGTAAAATATTTTATAAATAATAATCTTCTAGAAAAAGAATATACCACTCAAATATCTTGAGGGTAATTTTAATTGAAGAAAAACTTTTGGCGGAAATTTTTGAATTTTTTTTTTAATTTCTAGGTATCCCAAAAACAACTATTTATATTTTAAAGACAGATTAATAATTTTTTTTTTTTTTTTTTTTTTTCAGAAAATATCCTTGGGCATATTTTGTAATGTTTTCCTTTTCTTTTAGAAACAAAATTTTTGGGACACAAAAATGGTCTTTCGAGAGAAAAATAAAAAAGTTTGTATTTAATTATTATTTCTGTTTACTTTTCTGTTGCTTTAAAAATATACATACAATATTTTTTTTCAATTATTTATATTATCACCCTCCCAACTAAATGGTTCCACAGTTTATAATTATATTTATACACTAAAGAAAACAATTCTTATGTTAAGTTATTATTCTTAAAGAAAAAAAGAAGAAAAAAACTCCAATGTAGTGTTCTAAATCAGTGGTGCCCAAACGTCGGCCCTTAATAAAATTTTGTTCTTTTTAATTTTTTCAATAATTTTTTTTTAAATATTAAAATTTGTAATATGTAGGGCCAAGTTGAAAGAATGATTTTTTAATATTTGGCCCCAAACCCTCTGATTTTTTTTTTTTGAAATGGCCCGTGGCTATAAAAGATTGGTCACCACTGTTCTAAATCTACGAATCACCAATTTAAGTAATTTGAAAATTAAAGCTCATCAGCCGCTTTGGTATTATTGATATTTCCATTAAAAGGAAGAATTCGAATATTCTACATTCGAATAAAGTATATGTTGTATGGTTTTTTTTTTGGGACTAACTCTGTTTCAGCTTATAATAAAAACTTAAATGTGGTCCTAATAAATTATTCAATAAAGTTAAAGTTGAATTCTTAGAAATAAATCTAACAACTGCTTATTCTAAGAAGTTCACCTCAAAACCATCTCTAAATAATTTCCGAATCCGAAGAAAACTTTATAAATTCTAAGGAAAACAATCAATTAATAAAACTGAGAATTTTCTTTGTAAAGCGTTTCTTTAAAAAAAATTTCTTTTTCATTATTATGAAAAGGGAAATCAAAATTTTTCCAGAAAAAATTATAATTTATTTATTTTAAAAAAAAAAATAATAATAATGATAATGTATAATAAGAGGTTTGTAAATAAAACAAGGATAATGGTTTTGTATTATTTTTAATTAAAATCGATGTCATATATACATATATATTCTGATTTTCCGTATATACTCAATTAAATATTAAATTAAAGATTTTTTTTTTGTTAATTTTTGTTAAAAGACAAAAACACATCCTGCGCTAATGATTTCCTCAAAATATAAACTTTTGCTCTTTTTTTTTTGTTTTTTGCCACTAATAGTAGTAGAATTTTAACATTTTTAAAGTTTTTTTTTTTTTTGAAAAGCTGTTCTGTTAAAAACGTTCATTAAAATAAACTAAAAGGGAAAAACTTTATTTATTAATTTTAGATTGTTTGTGAAATTTTTCTCAAAAAGTGTACAAAAAAAAAAAAAAAATACAAAAAAGAAGAAAATGAAAACTTATGATGCAACAAAAAAAATCATAATTGCTTTAAAAAAAAAAGTTTTGTGAACTACACTTATATTCACGAATATTGTTAACAGACAAATATTTAATATTGTTTACAATATTATTATTATGCAGAAGTTGATTATTTTTTAATAATGATTCAAATTTTTCAAAAAGAATAACGAACTAACCTAGTCATAATTAGCAAAATTCTGTGAATTACATCCAGTAGTATGATATTCAGACGGTAAGGTGCAATACGGCTGTATAACCTGTTGATGTCTTCAAAACATGTATATAATACCTTTAGCCTTATACCGTATCTGCACTTGTCTGCAATGGTTTATTCCTAAGGCCACCTTAACGATACCCGTACACACTCTATTTTTGCACACTTTAAAAAAAAAATATGTGTAAACAAACTATTTTTTATCTTGTTTATTTTTAAATTTGTATTGCCAACCTTTTGAAAATAGAAAAAAGGCAGAAAATAGCAAGGAAAAAGCAGAAAAGTTGGCAACTATAATGTCTGCAAATTGACCTTTTTTCTCTGCAAACTAACTTTTTTTGTCTGCAAACTGGCCTTTTACCCAAAGGTAAGTTATTTTTTTTCCCTTTTTTGTATGAGAAAGGTCTATTCACGGGTCAGTTTACAGGTCAGTTCCACTCTTAGGTCAGTTTTAAGGTCCAAGTGCAGATACGGTATACCGCAAAGGTTAGTTAATTTTTTTTCTTTTTTTTGTATGAGAAAGGCCTGTTCACAGGTCAGTTTACAGCTCAGTTCCGCTCTAGGGTTAGTTTTAAGGTCCAAGCGCAGATAAGGTTTAAGCTAATAAAGGGAAATAATAGAATAAGACTTTGGAGGGTTTATTGATGGCAGAGATATAGAAGCTGAAAACATTAAAAATAATATATTGAGAATTAAAAGAATCGTAATCGATGCTAATCCTGTCGTTAATGTTTTTTTTTTAATTTGAACTTCATGTTATATTATAATTTATTAAATAAACCAAACTCATCATATTATTAAAGAATAAAGATGCAAAAATTACTTCCTTAAATACATAATTATTCTGCAATAAATATTATTAAATTGGCGACTAATTGTATTATTATTGTTCAGACCTTTGATAGAAGAAAAAAAATATTACTTAATTATTAATCGTCAATCGTTTAATAATGAGTCAATTAATAATTATAACTTGGCTTTCATAATAATTAATATAATGACATTATTCTCATTATTATTAATTTAGCTTAAGTGTTTTAATTCAATTTCAAGTATTTAATTATTAACAACGTGATCATAAAAAGCAAAAACTACGTAAGTATTGGTTATATATAGGTGTGCTGTTAAAAATAAATAACAATTTTTTTGAGCTATGTTTTTCGATAGGGGGATAAGTCTACTTTTGAACATTTCAGTATAACAAACAGTTTGAACTTTTAAAAGTTGTTAATAAAATACAATATTTATATTAAAAATATTTAGTATATTTGTATTGCAGCTACATACTAACAAGGCTGGCCAAAATGAAAGCTCGAGAGTGCCCAACCAAAGTTAATACATTGTCACTCACAGGTTAAAATTAAATTCAAAACATTGTCTTTAAATTCATTATTGTTTAATATATTTGTGAAAAATAACGATCATATTTTTGTTCAGTTGTAGTTGTTCAAAATAATTGATTGAAAATGAAAAATATTACATATGGTTAAACAAAATACCTACTCCATATTTTATTTTGCTATAAAATCCGTAAAACATTTTCATCTTTGTTGTACCTATATGGAAAATTTTTTTTTTTTTTTTTTTTTGAAGCAGCTGCTAACAAAAATGAAGAAAATTCATAAGGGTGGACTGAATGAAAAGTGCTATTGAAATTGAAAAGTTCAAAATATAATTAAATTGGTTTTCAAAATTTGATTTACAGAGATAACTTTACTTATTGGTACAAAATATCCCTGTAATTTATGTAGATAATGTTTTTTTCCTGAGATAGAAGTTGAAAAGCTTGATATATTATATAGCATGTTACAGCATCCTTTCTGCATATAAAATATTTAAAATAAATTACATACGAGACTGTTCACAAATTACGTAACGCTGTTTTTGCCGTTTTATAACCCCTCGCCCCCTTCCATAGTAACAGATCGTAACAAATATCTCACGATACTTCAGGTGGAGACAGACAAATATTATGTACACCGAGGAATAAAATCATACGCCTTTTATGTTACGGAAAATAATAATGTATTTAAATGAAAATTACTATACTACGATAAGGAGCTAACTGACAGCTGTAAAAAAGTTGTATGAACTTATTCGTCTCTATTTCTTACATTTGTCTTCCCAAAGTTCGTAATAGATAAATTATGTATAAAATATACACACAAATTAAAAAACCATAATTATTTTATCATAAAAAAATATCATAAAAATAAAATATTAAATTTTTATTATCAATTCTCTCCAATCTAAATTTTTATGTTTATTGAGCCAATAAATAATTGAAAATATGTAGAACTTTTTATATTGTAATACTACGTATTAATGGGCTTCTTTTTGTTTTGCTTGCATAAAGCATCATCATTATTATGTATTGAGGTGTGTATGTTATATAATATATAGGTATATAGGCAATAACTATAGTTTTATTTTTATTAAAAAAACGTAAATTGGACAAGGTAAAATAATAATAATTTATCAGTTGTATAAAAAAAAACCAAAAAGCAACGTTAATTATGTACCATATTGTTTAAAAAGGAAGTTGCCTATTTGAAAATTAATTGAAAATTTATGTTCATATGTAGATATATTAAAAAAAAAGAAAACATTGTTTTATGGGATAAACAAAATTCACTTTTTTTATGCATTTTGCATTATCATCAGCATAAAGGAAATAATATGATGAAAATATGAACACGAAGATAAATATTTTATACGGTTCTTAATATTGTCAGAAATTCAATGATTTTTATTTTTGATTCGCAAAATGTTAATAACATTTGGTTTTGAATAAAAAGGAAATTTAGAAGGTCTGCAAATTAACGAACCATTGAATTTGAAATTTAATCTGATAAGAAAATTCGGAAAATCTATAATAAAAAGCCAAACAGCAAGTAAAAACCAATATAAAGTTAATTGGTAATTTTTCTTTTTAAGTCATAAATCATTGATCATCATCATTGATCAAAAAAAAAATTGACAAATATAAAAATTAATAGATGTCAAATTGTATGTCTAAAAGACGGTTTTATTTCATATTCAAATCGGAAGACAGTTCTTAGCAGCAAAAAAAATGGCGATATTATAATTTTTCGATATCTTACTATCAATTACGACGAAAAAGAAAATTTAGTTTATTTTTTGCGAAAAAAAAAACTTCAATGAAAATTATTATGTCTGAATTTTCATTTTCCAAACATTGTTGTTATAAAAATAAGGGAAAAAAAAAAGGTTTCGTTTAGAACAGGGGTTTCCAAAATATGATCCGCGGACCGTGAAATAATTGAAAACTCAGGTCTAAAAAAATATTATAGATTTAAAACTTAACTTGAAATATATAGAATTTTGAATAAAATATAGTTGTATTAAATAAAATCAATTTTAATAGAATAATACAAAATATTAATTTTTATACGCGGTTTTTGGAAATTTCGATTTTACGTACAAAATTATTTGATTAATTTATAAATAAAACTATTAATTTAAAATTTAAAAAAATATGATGATTGATATATGTATAATGTTAAATCAAAATTTTTGTCCGATGAACACTTATTATCAATTTTAATAATTTGAAGTAGTAAAAGATACTCGTAAATTCATTTTTATTAAAGATACCAAATTCATCTGTTTTAAATATATCTTAGAAATATTACGGCCCGCATAACTTTTCTGATTTGAGTTTGTGACCCGTGATCCAAAAAAGTTTGGTGATCCCTGATTTTGAAGAAAATATTATTAGTTATGATTAATGGTTTCTTTTTATGGGTTTTACTGTATATGTATACAGTTCAAAAAAAATGTTAAATTAATCTTTTCGACAAAAAAGCTTTTAAGAAAATTTTTGACCTGCTGTAATAATAATAATAATAATAATAATTTTGATCCATTATTATTTAAAGAATTGTTTTTTTGACCATAAATAATAAGTAGTATATATTTTGGAAAAAAAAATGTAAAATTCTATGCTTTTTTATGATTTATGCAAAAATTTAAAGAATTTATTCTTATTAACTTTATGGAATATTTCATTACATATATTCCGACAAAATGGAACCTTAGTCAAAAAACATAAGTTTTTTTTTGCATTTAAACTATAAATTTCTAATTGTTATGCAAAACAAAATCTAATTTTTTCAAAATTTTGATATTCAAAATGATTTCTGTAAATATGAAAAATATTATTTCAATTTATCAATTTGATTGTAACTACAAAAAAGTACTTATTTAATGTCTGAAAAATGATATCAATATGAGTACAACACTTAACCAAACTTGAACCTAATCTTCTAGAGAATATAATAATAATTTTAAAGTAACTGAAGCACAAGATGACTGATGTGATAATGTTAACTTTATAGTTGATGTTCTTTCATTGCTATTCCAGCAATCACTTTATGAACCTTGAATTTAGGTTCATCTTTTGTATTAGCCTACTACTATACTTCTTTTGACATTATTATATGTAATTTTTTTTAAGATTATATTCGAATTTCATTTTTCTTCTTTTTTTTTTTTAATTTACAAATATTAAAACAAAAACAACTTAAAAAACCCATAATTTTATCCTGTCTCTATTTATAAAGCTTTTTTTTTTTGAACAAAATTAATTTAATTACCCTTCTTTGGAAAGTAAAAACAAAAAAACTTTCAATTATTATTCTTATGTATATATTATTATGTATAATAGTATATTACATTAAAATGTTTGTATGAAATAAAGAAATTTTTTCCCTAAAATATTTTCTTACAATTTTTATTTATTTTTTTTTTGTTTCTTGTTCTCATGATTGTACAAATTTTTAATTACTTTTTACAAAAAAAAAAAAAACAAAGAATTTCTTGTTCCAAAACATAAAAATAAAAAAAAAATTACCTTTAGGAAATACAGAGACACACCATTAATTTAAAAACATGTTATTTAAAATGTAATAAGAATAAAAAAAAAATAAATAATAAAAACAAAACTGTCATTGAAAACATATTATTAGCAGCCCTCTTAGAACTCTTTAACATTCATATATGAACTTAACAAGAAATTTTCAAGTTAGATTTGTAATATTCAATATTCAATAAAGAAATATATTGTTAGCTTATAAGAATGTTAATTTTCCGTTGAAATTTGGATAAATAAGACGCCAAAATTAGTTTCAAAACTACATACTGTCCAGAAATATAATGCACCCGCTTATTAGCCCTTTGCTAAGTTATAGACAAAATATATTAATCGATTCATAAATAATTATATTAGATAAAAAAAAAACTTGTTCAGATAACCAGTCAGTTTTACATAATTACATTTCATTATCTAACAAAAACATACACTTATCAGAAATCAAGGAGAAATCGAAAAAAAATCTTGTCTGTGAGTAAAAGATTGTTTGACATTATTATTCACATTTTACGTATTATGTAAAATTACTATTTAAGCACATTTTTCTCAAAAAAATTCTTTTTTATTTTAAACATATGCATAAAGCACTTATCATTCTGTCTTTGAATATCTTTTTTTAACTATAAAGCTGGTACAACACGGTCATTAAATTCGTAGTGTTATAGTAAAGCACAAATAAAATGATTAAACAAGAATAGTAGTTTACACCAAGTTAACAAAAGTTTTGGCGTCAAGGAACAATAATTTTTTTCTTTATAAATTTCAAAATTCTTTAACTACAACAAAATAGATTAGCAAAATGAAGTGTTTTAGGAAGAATTGCAACAATTCTTCAACCGTTTTATGAACGAAAAAAAAATAATAGTAATGTCTTGTTAAATAAGAATTTCCTGTATTTATTTTTTGCATATAGTTTTATGCATTTATGTTAAGTTATTGTAATACATAAATAAATTATAGAAACATCTGGAAAAGAATAAACTGATAAGAACATTATTCAAGTTCATAAGGTTTAAAATTGTCTGTATAATAATGTACTGTAGATTGTATACATGAACAATGAATATGTCATTCAAAATCTATAAAGGTAGGTATTAAAAGAATTTAAAAGTAATCTCTGTATTGAAAATTGCAACACATACAGTACACAAATTACAGAAAAAAAATTTATTGAAATCAACTTAATTTTGAATATTGAACGTTAGTTAAACTTTTTAAATTTGATTGCGGCAAGATATATTTATATTAATGCAATGGTTCTTTTTTATTTTTTATTTATTTATTTATAAGCTTAATACAAGCAATAATATATATAGAAAACAATAATGCAATTATATTACAAAAAATTAATTATCAAATCATAAAAAACAATTAAACTAATAGACTTTTATATGTAAATATAATCGAAAAAGACTAAAGCGACGCAAACGGTATTATATATGTATAAAGAAGTTACATAAATTTAGATTAGAATGAGCTCGTCAAAAATTAAAAAAATTTAGTTTAAAAAGAAGGATTTTCGAAACTGATTAGAAATTCTGAATAAGGATTTCAAAGAATTGTCCTGTCCTGACCATAATTAGTCCTTGAAAATATTATATTTACGCTATTGAATTTGTGTAAGATTCCGCGTTGGAACATTAAATTGTACATTGGACATTAAGCTACCTACAATAACCTTCTTATTAAAACATTGAAAAAATAAAATTAAAAATAATTTCACAAATAGTAACTACTGCGCCGTGACTAATCTTAATCTTGTTTCTTAAAAAGGAAAATCGATTTTAAACACTCATTTTATATTTCCATTATGAAACTTGCTTGCTTTTATAATGGAAATCTTCGATGAAGGATATTCTAAAATAAAACATCCGATTAATTCAGGTAGATGTAATAGATTTACTATTGCAACAACATTTATCTATAATATACTTTTACTCCAGGGAAAATAATCTTTGCGACATAAAATATTACTTGAAATATTTTCCTAAATTTAATCCTTTCAATAAAATTAAATGCACTTTAGAGATTATCACACAACACAGAGAGCTTGAAGAAAATGCGCAAGTAAAATTTTTTCACATATGTTTTATGTACATAATAATGTTATGATATATGTATAATCGCTTTAAATATACCAATATAACTTAATAAAATAGTTAAATGAATCATTCTTAGCAAAAATAAAAAAAAAAAAATTTAGTATTTGGCATACAAAAATTTTTGGTGAACTTAAATTAATAGTTTTTCATTCAGAGCTGTATTACGAAACGAAATTAATATATGAATAACATCTAAGAATATCAAAGAGTCAAGTTTATAGTTTGGTTCCGCATGACTATGTTCAGGATGAACTATTATGTACAACGGACTATCGTGCATAAACACTTCCTATTTTCACCCGAATTTTACATTTTACATGCATACATTTATGAACTCATATGTTAAAAAAGTTAAATTTCACTTTTTTTTTAATAATAATAATTTTAAAAACAAAAATCTATAAACAAAAAATCATATTATTCGAAAATTATCTAAAAAAAAAATCCTAAAGACCGCAGGGAAAAAAACGAAATTATATGTTTTTTGTTTTTTTTTTTTTAAGTCATGTTGTTAAGTTTTCTAATCATTAATATAATCTAAGACAATTAGAACTTTTCGAAGTAATTTATATCATAAGAAAATATGTATAAAAAACTGAAATAATGTTACTTTTGGGATTGGGAATATAACTTTGAGTATATATATAATTATATAAGCAATAAACTTTTTTAAAGCCCATAATTCTAGTTTTTTTTTTTTCTTTCTCTTAGACAACAAAAAAAAAATTAGTATTCCCTTAAGTGTTAAACTGTTAATTTAATTTATAACTTTTTATAGTAACGGAACCCATTTTTTATTATTATTTTATTTTTATATATAAACACACTTAATACATGAATATAAAATATATGTATATATAATTATTTATGTATATAATTTTATTTAATAAATTGTAAGATTAAAAATTTTTTATGGATTATTGTAAAACATCGTAGAGAATTTTTAGATATATGAAAAGTAGGGTATGCATTACCGGTTTACCGTTTACCTGTTAATCGGTATCTTAAGAGCATTACCGAATTACCGGTAAATACACTTTTTTTTTACCGGTAAAACTTGCAAATAAAATTACATTAGATGATTCGATTCTATAATGTTTTAATTTTTCGAACTATATACGCATTAAAAGAAATGGATTTTTTCAGGACCAGAATAAAAAGGGCAAATTCTTAACATCTGGTTACAATCAACTAAAAACTATTCGGCTGACGTGTGTGGAAGCAGAAAGAGATTTTTCGGTGGCAGGCCAAATCTGCACCAAATTACGTTCAAGTCTAGATAATTCCACATTGGACAATACGTGTTTTTGCGAACTTTTTTTAATTTGAGAAGATTGAAGAATCTGCATAACTTTTATTTTTATATTTTTTTTAATACATTTATTTATGTAATAACTATTGAAATTGAATACAAATGAATTAAATTCTTGATTTGAAATAATTAACCTTTTTATTTAGTAGTACCTACGTAAATAAAAAAATGTCATCAAAAGTATTAAAAATATAGTATTTAAAAATTCGGTAATTTACCGGTTAATCGGTTCCATGAAAACTTTTTATCGAATTACAGGTAATTTCAAAAGTCGGTAAATTTGCATGCCCTATAAGAAAAGTCTCTTCAAAAGCGATTTAAATAAAATTAATTTATTTTGCATTATGCCTTCTACCGATTGAAACAGTTTAACATGTTGGTCCAGTTTTCAAGGGGTCATGTTTTCGATATTTTTCCAGGCAAAATTCGGTAGGCATTAATGTTTATTGGTTATGTCATTTTTGATGAAAAAATAAAAAAATAATGTCGAAGCAATCGCAAAGTGTCAATTTTATTTTTATTATTTTTTTATATTTCAAAATTTAAGTTGTAACTTTTTATTTTATTATACAATTTATATAGCTAACATTCAATTATCAAAATATATTTATTGATAAATTTATATTATCAAAAACTTTGTATGGTACTTAAATTTTTTTAAGTATAAATTGACAATTTTCCAACATACTTTAGAAGAGATTTATTTTTCTATATTTTAAAAATTAAAATATGTTAATTTGACTGTTTTATAACATATATTTTAAGTCAATTTCAATAAAATATCGCATTTATTACTCTGGCCACAATCCAAAAATTCATCAAAATAAATGTTTTTTAGGCATAAACCTCTAATTTATTTATTTTTTTTTTTATAAATTTTCCAAAAAAAAAAAACTTAATATCTCGTGATTTAACCATATTTTTAAATTTATGATAATGCAAATTTTATTTTTAAATTAATATTCTTTAAGTTTTAAGCTACACATAAATGGCTTTTTAAAAGCACACTTGTCTAACAACCAGCTGAATTCAATTCAAAATAATTTAATAGCCCTTTTATCACATGAGCTAATCCATATTCAATAGAACAATTCGGAGTTTCCTATATATTATCTCTTAAGCAGTCGTTCGTTGGCGTCCAGCACACCAAGTATGCATAACATTTTTCTGTAACTTATTTCTAAAAAATAAAGGCTGTACCGCCAGTTTTTCTAATTTGAAAACTTTCCAGAATTTGTGTTATTTAAAAATCTTCAAATTGTAGGCACAATAAATAATAAACTTAAATGCTTTGGCATAAAAACTTCTATAGTTTTCGAAATTTTCTTCTCTAAAACTTTTGACATCATATTGAATTACACAATTTAAAACTATTTAATTGAAAAATTAAATTTATGAATTTCATATTAAATGCATTTTAAAGCACTTGTGATATATTCGTTAAAATATAAAATTTATAGAAAAAAAATATAATATTAATACGATAATAAAATAAAATAAAATACAAATAATGAATAAAATTATTGAGACCTTTATACCTCAATGTGTAAGTATATGTAATTCCCGTGGTAATTCAATGTAAATATTTAATAAGCTTTTAAAAGTTACATTAAAAAAAATCTTATTTTATCAAACAAAATTATTAATTTATATACACATATAATTATTAAATACTTATTAATTTTCTATATATGTATTATACATATATCCATTTTTTTTTTTTTGTAAATTAATTATTAAAATAATTGATCAATATAATCAAAAATAATTAAGGTAACTTGTGGGTTTAAATGCTATTAAAGTAGATGCAGGCCATAATTGAAAGTTCATTCAGAGTTTTTTCACATGAAATAATTTTATTATAAATATTAATAAATTTTACAATCCCATAATAAATATTATATAATTTAATCCAATGAAATTTTACAATCTATTGGTTTGAATATAAGAGATAAGCTGTTATCAATTGGAATTGTTTATTAGTGAGGGAAATCAAGAAGTTGAGCTGCCAAAATTCTTCGGAACATTATGTAGAGAAAAGATTTTTAAATATTTATTTTATTTATTAAAAGTTAAGGTAAAACAAGTTATTTTAATTTCCTTTTTAGTTTTAAAATAATAGATTTAGCCCTTTAAGTTTGAAATTTACAAATATATTTAAGCTTGGATCCATAACTCTATATATACTATGTACCAGAGATTTTTGTTATGAAATAAATAAATAAAAATTGGAAGCCTATTTAAGAGCATTATTCAATATATTAAAGAGTTCTTCAATCGTTATAAATTGAGTCTGAGGCATAGGAAAAGTGAACAGAATTCCAATATCATTTAACGAATTTATCTTCATCATGGTTCGCCTATAGATAAAACATATTTTCGAATGAAATTATCTTTTTTTTTAAATTTGACAGTTAAGCTGTGTTAAATTTTTAAATCATTATACATACCATGCACTATTGAAAACTTTATCAAGCATTATCAAATTTTCAACAAAAGTAAAGTGAAACTTAATGATACAATTTTTAATTTTTTTTTATTTTAACCTTACAATATGTATTACATATTATTTTTAGGCGGATTGTAAAGTTTATTTATTAATGTAATTAATGGATGAATATAAATAGCATTGCTTACAATTTCAACAACATTCAGATATATTATATTCTGAAATATATACTATTTAAATTTAAATATGTGCTGTTAAAAATTTTATTATTTATTTACACATAAAAGCAAATTAAAACCAAATTTTCATATATTTTTTAAATTTAAATATTTTACCAATAATATGAGTTTTACAATTTGTTTTCTTTTTTTTTGTATTTAATGTTACTTAATGTTTATTATTGAAATTCTATGAATGACCAAAGTATAATGTAGACAACATGGCTGTATGCAATACTACATTTAGCTTTATGAAGCCATTAATTTTTGATAAAAGTTAAGTAAAATTCATAAAAAAATATATATATATATTTTTTTTATGTGATTTAGATAGAAAAATATATTTGGATGAATTAAATAAAATAGAGGAAAAATTACTAAAAATTGCGAATTTATAAAGAAAAACAAATAATTTGTTCAATGACTGTAGAATATTATTAATAATAAATAAGCAATTCAATGTTGTTTTTACAAAGAAAATGTAAATAAAATTTCAACAAAATGTTGAAATGAAAGTTTACTAAATGAATTTTCATGTAACAACTGTTTATAAAATGTTATTGCATTTAGGGACTCTGAAGCGAGTAGCTTATGGACACATTTTAAAATCGTTAACTTGTAGTTAAATAGCTAACTAAATTAAATAATTTTTCATAAACCAACGTGCTTGAATAAAAGTATATTCTCCAATTCTAACGAATTGACCAATAATATACTATCAAAAGAAAATATAAAATACAATAAATAAAGAATATTTTCTAACTAATAGAGTATTTTTAAAATATTAAAAGAAGAAAATTCTTAATACGAAAAACCGTATAAAAAAAAGGTTACAAAATAACTACTAATAATATATTCAAAAGCCCCAAAATCTCACTAAGTACCTCCTTAAATATTACCGATAAAATTAAGTCGGTGAACTCTTCTCAAAGATAATAAATATTCAAATTTTCAACGACAGCATCTACTTATGTCCCAAAAAAAAAAAGAAAAAAAAATTGAAATGGAATATTGATATTGAAAACCGATTAGAATTTTTCAATATCCTTGATTTTGCTATTAAATTTTTTTTTTTTTTTTATATTCTTCTTTTAAGGACATCGAATATTAGAATTGATTTTCATAATATAAACAGCGAATAATACAGGGTGAATTATTGGTTAAGGAAATCAATTTTATGACAAAAAACGTCTTGTACCATTGGTCGTAGAGCAAGGTCTCTGATCGGGGACAGACTTATTCTAGTCAAACTAAAATACGTATTAAATCAAAACTAACGATAAACCAATGTTTCGGTTATATTCGGAAATGAAATAATTATTATATGCTTTGTTGCATAAATTGTTTAAAATTTTTAATTTTTTTACTTTAATTTTTCTCCGTTTTCCCTTCCATATTTCTATGCTCATATAGTTCTACTAAATTCATCGAACTTAATACAATGAAATCAATATCATTTATCAACGGAAAATTTTATTTTCAACCAGTCAAGTCACTTTGTAATGTAATCTAGAACTGATGATAAGAAAACATAACTTTTTTCACCTTTAAAATACGAAAAAAAAAATAACTTTTGGTACCTTTTGAATATATAAAAAAATTATTATATATATAAAAAAAAAAAAAGATATGAAAATAACATTAAATCTTATCTTATTAGCAGTTTTCTTGAATGAATTCAAAATAATTTTGTACTTTGTAGAAAATTTGCCATTGTTATTCCATTGTGTCTCTGCTATCAAAGCCTTATTCAATATTAAGTTATTAGAATTCATTTTTTGAAAAAAATAATTCAATTATTATGAGGATATTGTGGGAATATTAAAAGATTTTCTGAAAATAATATTATTGTAATTTCTCTCAAATAAACTTTTTTAAGCAAGTGAAGTTTTCTTTTCTGTGCTTTTGTTAGAAAAAAAATTTCTGATGACTCAAAATTCATAAAAAAAAAAAAATTTTAAAAAGAAAAACATTTAATGCTTATGCTTTTATGTATACTGTACATATATATCTAGTTCAACTGAATAAATTAATAGTCCTGGGAAATATAATCGAAATAAAATTGGTTTTTGATTAAATATTCAAAAAAAAAAAAGAAATTTTTATTCGATATGAGTTTTTATTTTTGAATAGAAAATCTTGTATGCACACAAAATTCATATAAACGTTAAGTTATTTTTTGATGAAAAGCAATATTTTCTCAAATCTTAAATTCTTCTTTTGAATTATTTGTTTAATTATAGTTTTTGAGTGGCTAAGACTAAAGAATATGGACAAGTGATGGGCACCAAATAAAACATTTACAAATCCTACATACGACCAAAATTAGAATACAATTCGCATATATGGGCTGGTGCTCCCAAATCTTGAATACCTGGACAAAGTTCAGAGAAGGGCTATTAGATTGATAAACAATCACCAAACCACCAGCTCATTAACATCACTCAACCACGGTCGTAATGTAGGTTCACTTTCCATTTTTTATAAATACCTTGTTGGAAGTCCTCCCTGGAAGTAAAGCCCTACTTCCTCAACTTCAAGTATTTTCACGCCAAACACGTATCGATTCAACGTCTCACCCATATTACGTAAAAATTTCCAGATGTGATAGAACGAGCTTCGGAGATTCGTTTTCAATTCGTACCTCGAGAATGTGGAAGCTCTTCCATTAAAGTTATTCCCGACAGCTGGTCGACGCTTGATTTACGACTTGCGCCGCTTTAAGAAAATGATTACCCACTAACTGTCCCACTTTTGAATCCTGTCGAAACTTCCTGTCCTCATTACCAAATCCATACTTCTTTAGGTATAAAACGTATCTAGTGATTTGGTAACTTTAATAAAAAAAAAAACTTGCGGAAAATAGAAGAAAAGTGTAAAAACAACTAATTAATATTTTTTTAAGATATCAATTTGAATGGGTTTTCGCCATAAATTAAAGTTAAATTACATCAGCGATCAAATAAATAATTTTACTTAGCTACATGTATTCCGTTCCAATTTTAAAACCTCCAAAAAATTGAATTGAATATATTGATGAAACGTAATGAAAATACATAGTATTATATTTTCTCTAAGATATGAAATTGGTGTCTCGGATAATTTTAAAATTGATGTTGTGATGGAAATAGTATCTAACATATGATGGAAGAAAATGAAAACCATATAATTAACAAGTCGACTTGAGAAAATTTACATAAAATTATACTCATTTAGGTAAAATTATATCCTATGCCAATTTTTATTCATAACTTGATAAAAATTCCCAATTTCATTAAAGTAATTTACGACTTTATTTCAAAAACCAAAAACTAAATATTAATTTCGTTTGACTGCTCTTAAAAATACGACTTTTTATGTTTTATTGTAAAATAATATGAAAAATTTTTTTGAAGTAGAAAAAGTTTTTCATTCGTAATAGAAAGAATACAAAAAAAAATTTTAATTGCATATGTATGCCGGAAACATTATTTTCATTTCGTTTTAATAGTTGTCATTATGTTGTACTATAAAAATAAAAATATATAGTTGCACGTTTTATACTTTATTTCATATATTTATATATTTACGCCACAAATTAAAGCCAGATCAATGATATGAAACTAAATTGAATTCTGTAACTTCTTTCTATATTTTAAATCTTTCATCTTTCACTATTGAGTTCATTCTACAAAGGAAACGAATTATTAAATTAATAAGTCTAGTGTTAACTAAAAATTTATTTCAAAAATGTTTTAAAAATCAAAAAATCAGTCAAGTCAATTATCAGTATAGTTCAGTATAATCCAAGGGTACAGTTCTAGCCCAGTGTTGAAAAATATATAGTAAGCTAACTATGTTATCAACATTTTTCATAAAAATAATGTTTTATTTTAAAATATTTTTCTCTTATATTTTGTTAAATCAGAAATTTAAATTTACACTTCAATGTACACAAGTATGTATCTCTATATACTTAACCAGAATATTAGATATATCCATTTAACTTGGTTTAAGTTACTTTAATCAAATTATAAAATTTTACCATATATAGTCAGAAACTTATCAAACGAATAATATAACATGATGATGCCTTTGATGGATCAAATATCATAAATAATATTTTCTTTTGCCATCAAGTTCACAACCAACCATGAAATACATTTTGAATTGGTTTTTGATAACAAAATCAGAAATATCTAGGAAATTTATATTGATACAGTAAACTAGAAACATTTATTTTAGAGCCAAAAGGATAAATTCAATAATTTCAACACTTTTTAAGTAATTGAGATCTGAAATAAAGCAAATAATATTTTGGTATTAAAGATAAAATGAATTGCAAAATGAACTAATTACGAAGCCAAATAATATAATTTTCTTCAAAATGACATATTATTCATCTAGTAATTTTTGTTAACATTTTCTGTCTTGGGTATAGTTAACGATTTTTCAGATACAGTGAAAAAAGTGACAAGTGTTTTAAAGAATTTTTTTAAAGCTTTCTACTATTGCGAATTCTACTAGGCGTTATATTATATCATGTTCTCAAAGACTTGTAAACACCAAAGATTAATAATTTCTAGATAAGTTTCTAAATTTCAACTAATTTTTTTCATGCAGATTTTGATCTAAATGTATCTATTAAACAATGTATCTCTGATAAAATAAATAAAATGAATTACACACCGTAAAGGCTTTTATTCGATTGAATTTAGTTGCAAACGTAAGTGGTTTCTGCAATTAATTGAATTAATAATTCAATAGCCTGGAACTATGAAAATATTTTTGCATATACCAATTGAATCGATAATTCCCCCATTGCCGGGTATATATCCAAATAATATAAAAGTGATTTTAAAAGGACTTTTTATATACATATATGTATATAGAAATTGAATTTTTAAATAAATCTTATTAGCGCTTGAATAATTAATTAAATTTATATATTAGAGTACGATATTAGTCCAATTGTTGACGAATAAAAGTCAATTGTGAAACATCGTCAAATATCCATTTGTAGAATGTTTTCGAAACCAATATCTGGAGACACTGACTGTTGTTTTGTACGAAAATATCTAGACCTCCAAACTAATGTACAATAATAAATTGTCTAATGGATTTCCAAGGAAAAAACAAAAAAAAAATGCTGTCATCACATTTCAATTAAACTGATAAAATTCAGAGAATAAAAGCCTTAATTTATTATCGAGAAAAAAGTAAATTTAAAATATAATTCTAATGTATAAGTAGTATATGTCCGCCAAATACATAATAACTAATACAATGTATGTACTTAAAATAAAATTTAAATAATTTTTCGAACAATAATAACACAAATTTTTGTAACATTTCAAATAAAATACTATACTGCAATATCAGCTTACACTATTTTATATATTTTTATAGAACTTATATTATAATTTTTATAGACATTATTTTTTTTTCATCATGTTATCTAATGTACAGAATTGTGCATATAGTATGTCTGAATGAAACGTAAAAAAAAATTAAAAATTTTTTTTCTATTAAATATCAGTTGAAGAAAGGAAGGATTTATGCTTTGAAAAATTCTTAAATTTTTAATGTAGTCATAAAACTTCAATTTTATTATAATTTCCTCAACCTGAATTTTTATCTTTTTATATATATATATCTATGTACTGTACATAACTACATTTTAGGTATGAATTCTATAATAAAAAAAAATTCTCACAAAAATGTTAAAAATATGTTTCTCTAAAGTTCCTAAACTAAATTATATGAACATTATGATTTATTTTTATTTACAATTTTTTTTATAGTACATTATAAATAGTTATTCGCATAAGCTTCAAAAAAGAACTAAATGCATACAGGATTATATTGTATATAAGAATAAAGGCGCGTAAAAGGTGCATTATAATCTTTGAGATGATCAATTGTCGAAAGCCAGAAAGCTTAAAATATTCTGCAAAACTCTCTTCTGGTGTTGAGGGTTTAAAAAATAAACGTATATTAAATTTATCTTAAATCTATTGTAGTATTCGGACTTTTCATATAATCATTTATTTAGAACTCTATATAATAATTACTATTAAGAAACGATTATCATAATTTTGTAAAAAGTATTTTCAATCAAATTTGGAAATTGCTCGATTTTCAGCATTATTAAATTTATAAAAAAATAAAATATTCATTTCAAAAGCATCAAATCGTTATGTTATACAAAACATATTATAGAAAAGTTATTTATATATCTGTAATTGCGACAATGGATTAACTCTCATTAATTTTATTTCAAAAATTATTTCTTTTGGAAAAAATTTTTCAATTGAAATTTTTTATTTGATTCATTTTCCAACATTTTAAAATTTTTAAATTGAATCGCGAAACAAAAAACATTGTGAAGTTAAAAAGTTATCTTCAGTCAATCAGCAAATTTTTACACAAGTGAGTAAACATTTTTAAGCTTCTAGCGATATTTAACTACAAAACGAAAAAAAAAAAAGGAATTTCAAAAAATCAAAAATTTGTTAGAAACAAAATATAAAATGAAAAAAAAAAAAATAAATAAATAAATTTTTTTTAAATAAAATAAATAATAATGTACCAGAATTTCGTTTTAGATTTACCAGAAAATCTTTTATTTTTCCTTTTTCAATTACATTCCTTTTTTATTTTTATTTTTTGCGCTTGGAAAATAATGACAAAAGAAAAGCTTCAGAGGAAAAGAAATTTAATTCCTTTTTACATCATTTCCTTTGCCATCTTAGTAAAATTTGTTTTTCCTTTTTTTCAGTTTTTTTTTTTACTTAGATTCAAAAAAAAGAATAAAAAATTCGAACAGAATTTTTTCAACTAAATTTAAAATAAAATATATATAAAAAAAAAATTAAGATGTTAGTTTTTCAGCACTTCTTTTGTTAAATTTCCTTTTGACAATATCTAACTTTCTGACGTTATTTGTATTTCTGTGCAAAACAAGAAAAACATATTATAGAAATAAGGAATAAGTAGGTATGTGAAAAACAAGAATATTAGCGGATTCAATTGACTTAAAGTTAAATTTTAATATCTGATTTTGTATCAGATAGATTCTGGCACCTTTAAAAATTATTCTAAACAGCTAAATTAACTTTATATTTTGTAATTAGTGAAAAAGTATATAAATGTTGTCAATGCTCTCCAGACTCTAGAGAGATACAATAATTTAGTTTTTTAATCATTTTAAATAAAATTCAATTTTACACATTAACTTCAAAGTTTGTAATTATTATACCAATTTTTAATGTTCATTGCATATTTTCACACATACTTTAAATCTTCAAGATACTAAAAATTCAGTAAAAAATGTCGTATTTTTATACGGGATATTATAATAATTGTTTAATTATCTAAAAATAAGCGTAAATTGCTCGCAACATAAGAAAATCCTACCCTTTTCTATATATATATATATATATCTTATCAACCATACTTTTGAGTTAATTTCTATACGTATAATTAAAAAAAGCGAAGTCTACGATATACCACAAGTACGTATATATATACAGAACAATGATAATTTTCTAGAATAATTTACTGTATATAATATATAAAAACATATAAAATATACATATATATAACTAATGACTTTTATAATCATTAGTGTTGTAAAAAAAAAAAATTAGAAAAATAAAAATGCTAAGAAGATTAATGAAAATAAAGACATTGCAAATAGTTGTTAAATTCTTACGCCAATTTTCACAATTCTCTGTTAAAAATTAATTAGTTGCGCTTAGAAATATAAATTTTATTTTATTCATTTTTTTTTTTTTTTTTTTTTATTAAAATTATTCACATCACATAAAGTTTTCGAATAATAAATATATTGTATGAAAGATGAAATTTGAAATTTGCTAACGCTCTCTTTTGGTTATAATTTTTGAAAATTGATTAACGTGCCTTCGTTAATGATTTGATTATTCGTTTAAAATGCGATAGAAAACTCAATACTAATATTATATTAGTATCTAAAATGTATAAAATACGTTAAGCTCTTTTTATTAACCATATATAATGATAGTTTAAAAATACATATAATGTACAATCTAATTGAAAAAAAAATAAATAAACAAAAAACAAACTTAATCACGTTTCAAAGTTAAAACAAATCAAAATATTTTTAACACAAAATTTAGGTATAATAATTTAACGTCATTTCTACATTTTTATTTATTTTTTTTTTGTTATTTTGATTAAATATGCGCATAATTTGTTTGTTTTTTTTTTTTAAGTTTTTAGAATATTTTGTACCTGTCAAAAGTTAAACATTTGCATAAATTGAAAATTCTTTCGAAAAAAATATTAAAAAAATTCTATCATACACATTAAAGGAAAATCCTAAATCATCTCATGATGAACATTTTCACACCACATGATACATTACCCTTAAAAAAGTATAGATACGGTTTTAACCTAATCAAAATGAAAATAAAAATATTCAGAAACCAAAAGAAAATATTTTGGGAATACATTCATGATGATATTCAACCTACATACGTAAAATCATTGACGCGTCAATTCAATAGCCAACACAAAGTTTGTGTTCAATAATGAAATATAACAGATTCTTAATACAGGGTAAATCATTTAGTTATATCCCTATAAAATCGAGGAGTATAATCTTTCGGCAGAATAGTGTGATAAGACAACAAATCATCTGCGCTGACTTATAATATCTCAATTTTATATATAGAATTGTTATATAAATAATAATTGTTATATATATAGTTGTTTTAGATTGATAAATATTGAATTTTTCTTTTTAACTTTTAATAAGTGTCGGTAAGCATCGTTGTGTGCATAAATAACATTAATTTCATTAATATGTTAGGTTTAGAACAATATAACTTAGTTGTTCTATGATTTATTTTATTTATTGCAAAATCTTATCATTTTTGTACTTAGCAATCTTTTTGGGCTACTATAGCCATTCGATTGTAAATAATTGAAATAAATAAATAAATAAATAAATATATATTTATTTGAAGTTCAACCAAGATTTGTGGTAAGAAATTTTTTTTGTTGTCGGTGAATTCAGAGTACAACAAGTTTCAGTATCGGTGAAACAAAAAATTTGGTAAAATTTGCTGAAGAAGGAGAAAATTCTTACTTTCTAATATCATAATATAAAATTTCTCCCTTCGTTTGAATTATTGTTTCTTTTAATTTCGATATACTATTGATGATATACTAACTATACTAGAGAAAATTAATTTTGGTAAACAATAGCTACCAAATTGTTTTTATTTACTTTTATATAATATAACCTATATTATTATATTTATATTATGTATACCTAAAATCCCTTATTTTTAGAAACAAGCGCCATAAAAAATAAAAAAAAAAAAAAAACAGTAAAGTAAAAAAGATTCATTTTTCAGATAAAATTTTATTTTTCAAAAAGCGTATAAACTGATAAAAGGAATTATTTTAAATGATATTTTATAATACCTTTAATGTTTATTGATAGAAAAGGATGTGGTAATCCTTGTTGCATTAACGTTTTATCCTTATAATTTTTTATCGATACCTTTATCATTTAATTTAACAATTTTTTTTTTTTTGTTTTTATGTTTATGCCCACTCAAGCCAAAATTTCAATTTTGGAAGCAAAATTGTTACAAAAATGTTGTAAGTGAAAAAAAAAAAATTTATCATGGAAAACGATTGGGAATATAAAGGTAATTTTTTAGTCATTATTAATTGAATAAAATTTTATTTTTTAATAAAAATAAATTTTTATTTATATATTTACTAAATGTATATATAAAACAAAGTCTGACACAAACCTGTTTGAATATTATTATGAATAGTAGTTTTTCCAAAAAGAAATACATACCGTCTTGTTGCACAGCTTTAACACATTAAGTTAAAAGAACTTGTCTTTCGAAACATATTTTTTAAGAGACAGACATATAATACTCTTTTATATCTGATGTTGTAATTTTTGTTTTAAAGTAATTACCTAAAAGTCAATAATTCTCGGCTTGTATCGAAAATTCAATCACCTAAATTCAATTACCTAAATGTACATGTAATTTAAATATATTTTCGAAACTATATATAAAAAAATCAGGAACTTTTATTTCCATTCATGTAAATATACATATCTATAATTTATATAGAAGCAATTTAATTTTTGATATCGCGTTTGAGAAAATAAACATTTTCCTGAAAACATCAAAAGAATTTCATGTTAAAAATTTGATTAGGATATGAATATTTTTAATAAAATGTTTTGAACTTTTACATGGTACATAAAATTCGATAAACCTACATAATGTATTGACAAGAATATGTTTAAAGACAATGAATAGCTTCTACTTGTAGTTGAAGCATTTTTTTTTCAAGTTTTCGTAAATTAGAAAATTTAAATATATTATGGTTATTTCAATAATTTAATAAATAAAATTATAATAAGCAAAGTAAAGTTATATAAATGTTAAATTCGTACATTAACACTCCTCAAACCCTCTTACCGTTAAATACTAATCACTTATATTTAGTTTATTTATTCAGGTAAATAAAGATCTATATATTATCTTTAAAAAAAATAAGCTGTTATGGAAGATTTACATAAAAAATCAATATATATGAGTAAAAAACTAGCGTGAAAATTTCGTTAAACTACAATTGCCAGGCTAGATATTTACATCGTGACGGACAACGAAAAATTAAAAGTAGGAAATATGGTTTTTATTTCATATGTACATAAATTATTACATTAAAACTGAAAACTTATAAATGTTACAAATTTTGTCTATTTTATTTTTATATTTTCGCAATCGCATTATTAAATTTTCATCACTTCCGTAATCTCAATTTCATGACATATTTCCAAAAACGACGCAAAAATATTTCGAGATTTACTTGGATCGAAATGGAAATTCTCAAAAATGTAGTACCACATCATTTGACATAAACTTATTCTGAATTTTTTGTGAAGATTATATTCACAAAAGCAATCTGTCTGTAATTCAATTACCTAAAAAAAATTACACACCTACATAAGAACCAAAGGTATACATCATTTTAAATGATAAAGAGCGCGAATATATCGTATGTTACGTATATGAAAAATTTCCCTAACATGTACTTTTTTTTTTACTGAAGAAAGTTCTCTGAATTTTGAAGATTAAACAAATCTTTTATTATTTTACATCTTGTAATAATAATCATTATACATCCGCTTTTCCTTGATTATGTTAATTTTTCAATAAAGAATTTGGTAGGAATTTAAGATTTTAAATAAAATAGAATTAAAATTAAATTATTAATTCAGTCTTATCTCAAAAATAATAATAATAATAATAATTGACAATGAGGAAAATTTTCCAGTTAATGATTATGAAAATTTAAATTTTTCCGTTTTACATAAAATCATGTTAAGGTTTTCTAAGTTAACGCACGTATTATTTTAAATTTTCTTATACTTTAATAATAAGAACAAATTTCTGAGAATTTATGTCTATACGATTATTACCTGATTAAAAGAATTTTTATACATATTTTTACATTAATCGGAACGGAACCTAACGCTAAAATAGTTTTCCAAATTTTAGACTAAGTTCGCACGGATATGCTGGAATTCAATTTTCGAAACAAAATTTTACTTATGATTTAAGTCACGAGTGTAGACCACAAATTAAAATTAATTTATAATAATTTCACTAGTAATAATCTTATAATCCATCTAAATTGAGTGAAAAAATTATCACTGTTCGATTAAAAAAGGAAATTCTTCTTTTAAGGTTATAATTAGATAATTTTACAATAATAATTTAGCCCAACTAAACGAATTAAATTTCCTATATTGAGAAATATTGACAAATTTATTTTAAGAAATCTAATTTGGTATTTTGTAATAAAAATAATTCTGAATCAAAATTTTTTTTTTTTTTTCAAACTTAATATGAAAATGGAATTTATTTTTTTAGCGCTATAAATCAAACAATATAATATTGTATACATAGTGTATGTATATAAAACATAAAATTAACATAATATTTTTTCAAACCAATAATATGCCTAACAAATGTTCAACATTTGATATTTGTAACCTTTTGGTTTTTTCTTCGGTCTAAAGGTTTATATTGTTTTTTTTTTTGAAACATATATAATACATTATATTAAATAAAAATTCTTTGAATTCTTATGTGCCAGGTATAACATATTAACAGTGGGAAAAAAAAGGTTAATATTATGCACATATAAAATAGTAAAATTTATGTTAATATGCTTGATTTTCATTTATTACACTTTATTGTAATTTAGCATGTGTTACAATGAAGTGTTACTTTGTTGACTTTAATTGAATAATTTCATTTCCTTTGTAAAATATAAATATGAAAGCATATATACATAGGTATACATTTTATGGCGTAATACTAAATAGTAATGAGTATATTTAAGTTTTTTTAAGATTAAGAAAAATAAAAATGATTTTCTTTGAAAATAATAAAAAAAAATTAATAATTTTTTTTTGGAATTACGCTAAAAATGAATAATAATTAATTGAAGAACTCGCCTTTGAGTAAAATCATAAACATTTAAAATTAAAAAAATTAATGATAAATATAGGTAAAAATACTTAGTTTTTAAGGTTCTCTAATTATGAAAATAAGTTTATATACTTAATTTTTTGAATAATGACCGAAGATTTTTTTGCGATATATTTGAATCGAACCTAATAAAATTGAAGTGTGAGATTTCTGTAGATGAAATGGAATGTTTGATATTTCCTTTATACATTGATATACACAATCTAGATAAATCAGATAATAGACGGGTTAAAGAATCTATAATAAAATAAAACACACATTTTTAAGTAAAGCAGGCAAAGCTGAGACAAGTGGATGGGTTTATAATTTCGAAGTTATCGAAATTATTGAAAATCTAAGATGATTCCATCAACAAAACTAACCCTTTATCAAAAGTCAACTACGAACTTGAAAGCAGTAAATTGAAAAAAAATTGAAAAAATATAAATGTACAAATTTTATATTAAATAAAAACATATTATTTATTACATTTAGAAAAAAAAAACTAAAATCGAATTTTAACGTGATACGAATTATAATAATTAGTTAAACAATAAATTTTAAAATAATTATTCTTTATTTATTATACTGCTATAATCTTTATAATTTAATGTTCTTTTTTTAAAAATAAAAGGATTAAAAATTTGCATTTTTATTATTTATTATTTTTCCTTTAAAAAAAACCACAAGAAAGTAACAAAGAAATAGTCCTCTTTCTTATAAAAACACTCGTGAATATACTAAGTAAGAGACTAATCAAACCGTAGATTATGTTTTCTAGACATTAAGTATTTGATTAATTTTAAATTTTTAGAATGATGTAGTTTATTAATTTTTTATATTAATGCCGCGTATAGCTTGTACATTATGGTTTCAGTATCTCGATTACGTTTGAACTCAAACGTAGATAAGATAAAACTCTCTTAAAAAATATATTATCAAATTATATTTTTATATACAAAGAAATATGATTTATATTTATATTTAGCAATTATTAGAGTAAAAAGCATTTAAAATAATAAAATAGTATAACGGAATGAAAATTTCCAATTCACACATAATATAAATAAAATTGCAAAGAAAAAAAACAGCATTTAATAAAAAAAGTTTTTATTAATTTTAACTCACATATGTCATATACTTAAGACATCATTATTTTCAATGAGAACAAAAATAATTTTAATATGGACAAGGAAACAAAGGAAAGAGGCGGCTCGTCAGAGGAGGCTTAGGAGGCAGTGCCTCCTCAAAAGTTTTGAAATAACGTACAAAAAATAAACCTCCACTTCATTTTATTCAAAAAGTCATAATTTAGTTCCACCAAAAATATGTAGATGCATTCTTCATACTTTGATAACATATTTCATTATACATACATAATTTATATTTTTCCACTATCAATATTTCTTGTATTCTTTATTACCTCAAATTCATTATTCAAATATAGGCAAGCCTCTGGAAACATTTTATTCTTGCTAAGCAACAACATTTGCTTTTTTATTTTCTTCACTATGAATATTTCTTGTATTCATATAAAATTATTCCATATAGGCAAGCCTCTGAAAACATTTTTTTTTGGTTAAGCAACATAATAAAAATATTCCATATAATAATATTCCATATAGGCCAGCCTCTGAAAATATTTTGTTTTCGTTGAGCAACAACTAAAAATGTATAGAAATGCATTTTGTTGCTTGTTTATTTTCAGCACTATGAATATTTATTTTATTTGTATACAAGTTTTCATATAGGCAAGCCTCTAGATACATTTTTTTTTTGTGCAGCAACTAGCCGGCAACATATAAAAATATTATAGAAATGCAGTTTGTTGTGTACAAAAATGTTGCTTTGTCGTGCGAAAATAAAATTCCATAGAGGCATGCCTATTGCAACTTTTGATGATTCTTTTGATCAAGGTGGCGCCAATATTAATTTTGAATGTAAGAAATTTTTATTTTCTTTAATGAATTTTCGAAAGTCTCTGGATAAAAAAAATTCTGAATAAAAACATTTCACTTTTATTTTTTTATATCAAATTAAACTAATCGAAATATTTTTATTTAGAATACATTTTTTCTAAAAATTTTGGGGTATTATCACTAGCAATATTTATCACAAAATTTTTTTCCTGAAAAAGTTCAATTTTAATTTCAAATTAGCTATTTCCTCTTTTGTTTTTTTACGTTTTGAGTGGTAAAATGCGAAATCTGGTGTAAAAATTTTCACACAATATTCTTTATCTAGTCTAACAGGGACTATGATACAAAAGATTTGTAAAGTAAGCTTCAAAAAGATATGCAATTTTGTTACGTTGTTGGATTTGAATTATTATCAAATAAAAAAAAAATAACTCGCGAATTTGTTTAAAATTAAATATGGAAGATATAGTATGTGAAATTTTAAAAACGCCTTTTTCAAGGCGAACTTTTCTAGAAAAAGTGTCAGTAAAGCAACAAGGAAGACCTAAGCCGGAAATGAAAATTTTCAAATGTGATGGAAAAATAAATAGAACATTTAATATAGAATGGTATTCTAGATGTGACTGGCTTACAGGAAGCGTTTCCAAGAAAAAATTATATTGCTGGTCGTGTCTTTTGTTTCCATCAAATGTAAGTATACCTTAGTTATTTCGATCAGAAAAAAAAAAAGCCATATGTTCAAACTTTGCTAAATCGCACACTTAAATATGGAAAATACTAAATCCTTACCAACAAATGAACCATCTACACATTTGTAATTTTTTTTTCGGTCTGTCGATCCCACATTACTGTTTTCTACTAAACTATCAAACTAAAATATTTAGAACAGTAATTGAGCCACATGGTTACATTATTAACACAGTTTAATATTAATTATATTTATTTTAAAATTCAATTTATTTTAAAATTAATTAAAAATTTTTTTTTATTTTGAGCTTAAAATTTTTGACTTTTTCAAGATTTAATTTGATAATTCATTATTTTTTTGACATTTTTCTACCAAATACCTAATTAGTTTTACAATTTGAAAACAATTTAAAAAGATTATTTCAGTTTTGAAGAATTTACGAAAACATTATTAACTTATTTCAACTAATACGTAGACTTGTGACTTTTAATCACGATTTTTCTTCAATAATTATTTATTTTAACCATTATTATTTTTACTAAAATTGAAACTATTTTATAGCGACAATTTTATAGAAACTATTTTATAGATACAAATCTTTAAAGTAATTAATTAAATGTAATGAATGTTTTCGCATTTTTTAGGGTATGAACGATATTTGGCAAAAAATAGGCTTTGATGATTTAAAAAATTTATCAAGAGCTATAGAGCGTCATCAAATTTCTAAAGATCATATTAGATCTCAAATAAATTTGAAACTGCTTGGAAGTCACAGAATAGATCAAGCAATCAATGAAGGTCATCGGCTGACTATTTTAAAACATAATGACGAAGTAAAAAAAAATAGGGAAATATTAAGACGCTTCATTGATGTAACAACTTTATTATCAAGACAAGAGTTAGCTTTTCGTGGCCATGACGAAGGAGAAGGTTCGGTGAATAAAGGAAATTATAAGGAACTATTTGATGTATTTAGTAGATATGATTTGGTTCTTCAACCAGTCCTTGAATCCAAAACTTTTTCTGGCATGTCGAAAACAATTCAAAATGATCTAATTGAATCTGTTGCTCACATTGTACGGGCTCGAATAAGCAAAGAAATAAATGAGTGCATTTTTTTTGCTTGGGAGGTAGATGAAACAACTGATATAAGCTGCAAGTCACAGCTTTCTGTTGTTATAAGATATGTGGTGAATGGCAATTTAGTTGAACGTTTTATGGGATTTTTTGATGTAAGTTCCGGCAAGAATGCTTCCTCACTTTTTTCACTTTTAGAGGAACATTTTAAAAAATTTGATTTCCAAAAAAAGCTCATTGCTCAAACATATGATGGCGCCGCAGTTATGTCAGGAGAATTGAACGGGTTGCAATCAAAAGTTAAGCAAATCGCCCCTCAAGCATTATTTATTCATTGCTACGCTCATGTTTTAAATTTGGCATTATTACAAGCAGCCAAGCTTATATCAGAATCCAGAATATTTTTTGCAAATTTAACTGGATTCCCTTCATTCTTTTCTAAATCTCCCAAACGTCAGAGCGTACTGAATAAACTAGAGGCCCCACATATACCTTCAACAGCTCCAACTCGATGGACATACAATTCTCGTTTAACGAATGTGATTGCTGATAATATTGATTTGTTAAAAGAAGTTTTTCAAAATATTATTGATGATCCAGATTTCGACATGGAATCTACAAGGGAAGCTCTAGGATTTCAAAATAATTTAAATAACTTTGAATTTTTATTTTGCTTATTTACCTATAAATATATTTTTAATTTTACGTCCCACTTATGGGATATTTTACAATCAAAAAAAAGTGATGTAAAATTTTGCCAAAATCAAATAAACACAACAATTAACAACATTAAAGAATTGCGCACTGATGAACAAGCTGAAATAGTATATATGGAAGCATTTGCAAAAGCTTCTCCAATAATTCGTCGCCCACGAAAGAATGAAGCAGACATTCCTGATCCGAAAATTCGCTACAGATCTCTTTATTTTCAACTAACAGATAATATTATTAACCAAATGTCTATCAGATTCTCAGATTTCGGAAAGCTATTGTTTTTAAATTTAATTTCTACTGAGAATTTCAAAAAATTCAAAATTAATTTTCCCGAAGAAGAATTCCAATGTTTAATAACACATTATGGAAAATTGTTTGATCATTCAAAACTAAGAAGTGAACTAATTGTTCTTTTTAATGATGATGAAGAAACAATTATGAATAGACTTCAATCACCGCTAGAAATTTTAAAATATCTTTGCGATACGGAGTTATCTGAAGTTATGCCGGAAGTTACTAAATTAATAAAATTAATTTTGACAATTCCGGCAACTTCTGCAAGCACCGAAAGATCATTTTCTGCACTTAAAAGAATAAAAGATTATTTGAGAAATACAATTTCCCAAAATCGTTTAAATGATCTTTCTCTTTTAAGTGTAGAAAAACTATTAGTAAAGGAAATGGAAAAAACGAACGAATGGTACGACGATATTATCGATCATTTTGCAACAACAAAAAATCGAAGAATAGAATTGTTGTTTAAATAATTATATAATATACCTGATCTTATTAATTTTTTTGCAGTTGAAACCGATTGAAATTTGTTAAACAATTCATTCATAATTGAAACTGATAATTTTGAATTAGCATAGATTTAAAAATATTTTTGGTGTATTTTTTATTTGAATAAAAAAATTTACATTTATGTTAAAATAAAAAATAAATACAAGTATATACTTAGTTATTTTTTTTGAATTTTTTGAGACATATCCCAATCCCCAAAGTTAGAAATTCAGAAAAAAAAGGCTTGTTAAAAAATAATTTAACCTAAATTCTAAGGTTGAGAAAAATATAAAATTACTTCAAAATTTAAAGTTAACTGAATGTAAAATCTTTTCAAAAAAATAATTTTATTTATAGGTTTGAAGATTTAATAACGATTGAATTTTGTTCTTGAAATTGAATTAACTTTTGTCATAATATATTTAACCAATTTTAGGATATTTGCATAATTAAAAAAAATTAACAATTTTTTTCTTTCGGAATAAATTTTTTTTTGCCTCCCTACTAAAAAGGATCACCAGCCGCCACTGCAAAGGTTTGTTTCTAATTTTAAACACGTTTTGAATTTTTTCTTTTTATTGAAGTACTTTTCTTTCCAAAGTTTTTCTTTAAAAAAAATATTAAGCATTGAATAGTTTATTTTTAATTTTTCATATAAATGAATAATTTTGAAAAATGAACGCGCACTAAATGATAATCGAAGTTCAAAGAATTGAATATTCATAGCATGTAAAAGTTTTATATGACACAAATGTTTCAGCCTTAAGTTTTTCATATATATAAACAGAAACGACTGCAAAACTCCAAAATGTATGTCCTGTCATCTTAACACACAAGTAGACATTCTGAAAGCTTTGGAAAAAATATATGTTAGCATTTTATTTATTTTATTTACAGAGTGACCTGCCACATTTTACTAACTAGATTTTTATTCAATTATACCAACATCAGAAAAAAGACAATAATTTACTATGTCCTTAAGTTTTTTTTTTTTTTTTTGATAAACATTTATAACAAAAGTTTTTCTTTTTTATATGAGGTTTCAAAATTACGAAATTAAAAATATAAAGTTACGATATTTATGACTAAGATGACAAACCCAATGATTATGAGAAGAAAAACAAAAAAAATAGAAAATAAAATCTTTAATCAAAATATCTTTGGTGAAAAAACGACCAACCATTTTTTCTGTTTTTAATTATGAAACTAATTAAAAATAAAATTGTAGTCAGATCACGTTGCATATCCTTTCCCAGGATCTATCTAGAACAGGAAAATTTTATTTAATAATTTTGTTCTTTTTTTTTTTTTTTTTGGTTTTGTTGAAGAAAAATATACTCTAAAAATATTCTTTTAATGTGAAATTATGGAAAAGTATTTTATGTGGTTTATGAAAATGGCACACATCAGAAGATTAAATTATTTTTAAATTAGTTTGTATTATTTAAATAAATCATATTTTTACTCTTTTCATGACTTTTGTACTTTTGTGCTAATCTTAAAGACAAAAAAAAAAAAAATTATAACATAAAGAAATACCAAAGGCTATGCGAAACTTTCATTATAATTTAGTATTCTTATTGTGTCGACGAGATTGTAATTAATTTCAATGAAATTAAATTGAGATTATTAATTATTTATCCATTAGAATAATATTCTTATAATTGTATAACCCAGTTGGTGCAAAATAAACATGCGGCTTTTATTGTGGCCTTATATTGGTTTATTTCAATAATGTCACAGGAATTTTAGATGTATTCAGGACAAAAGCTCAATTTCTGTGGATTTTTAAATTTATATTTGAGTTGATAAGATTTTGATCACTAACTGAAAAGATTATAATTTAAAAAAAAATATTTTACCAAAAATTGAATATCTATTATTGAATTTTATTTCTTTAAATAATATAAATAGGGTTGCCAGATGTCCGGTATTGAACCGGACAGTCCGTTAATTCAACTACTTGTCCGGTGGGAAAAAATGGGAAGGACCGGACATACATTTGTCCGGTATTCCACCTGATGCTTATTATTTTGCGAAAAATTTGGTTGATTAGATGTTTTTTATATTTCTGCCTTTTGGTAAACTGACCATATTTGTCCAGCTTAATGCTGGACAAATGCTGGACATTTTTAGTTATTTGCAAATATCTCGAAAACGGTACATTTTTGAGGCTGTCCAACCTTCGGTGACCATCAATTCAACTTTTAATTACCTATTCATAAAGCACTGAACCTAAAAACCATGAAAGGGTTACTGAGATATTGAATTTGAGTAGAGTATTGAATTTGAGTAGAGATATTGAATTTGAGTAGAGTACGATTCAAATCACTTGACCAATCCGTTATGCAAAGGTTTCCCTTTACATTAAAAAATTCCATACAAAATTTAGGGGAAATTATTTAAGAAAAAAGATCATGCAATTTTTTATAATAATTTTATTCAAATTTTACCCTTTTACCCTTTTAATGCAATAGGCTAGAATTTGTTTTATTATTTCAAAATTTTGTCCGGTAATCTTTAAGATTTCATCTGGCAACCCTAAATATAAAACCTAAGGAATCTAAAATAAATAGTAAATAATACACATATATATTGTTCTGACATAATAATTTATAGTAATTTTTCTACCTATAATATCGAAAGTTAAATTTATTTACAATAATTTTATTTACAAAACTTTTTTTTTATGAACCTTTAATTCAAGCAAGCAATTTTATGTATATGGAATCGGTTACAAAAGAAATCTTGTTCATAAAAGCTCTATTAGTAATATTTATTTAGGACTTAAAATCTGCAAAAAAAAAAAAAAAAATCGTATTTAAAACTTGTGGTAATCCTCTTGTATCAATATGAACAGAATTCTTATATAGCTATATATTTATTCATTTTTTTCTTAAAAAGGATCGAAAAGCAAGTTGAAAATTGATTGTTAGCAATTTACGTGTACAAGCATTTATATTATATTGACCATTTTATTCCAATTTACAAGAAAAATGAAATCCAATCTGGATAAAAATTATTGGTTTATAATCAAAACATTTTGATCTAAAATTAGATTACATTTTTCTTCTATTTTTTTTAATATAGTATATAGCGTAGTAAACTATTTATTATCATTTTTCTAATTATATACCGATTTTTTTTTTAATTAATTATAATTATAAATTACTTGGGCTAAAATAAATGCGGGAAATAAAATTAATTAGTTAGTAGTACATTTTATCTTTAAACCAAGATTTAAATATATATTAAGCTTATCGTAATAGTGTACAAAATTCATGTAATTAAATTACAATAATTTCTAATTCAACATATACATTGGTACAGATTTTGACTTTAATTTTCGTCATTATTAATTTATTAAATCTCATATCACATGATTTCTATAACTTTTAAATTTATCTGTTTGATATTTTGTATTTCTTCAATCATTCATTTAGTTTATTATAAAAATATAAGTTTTGTGAAAAGATATTGACAAGATTGACACAATATTGTTTTACTTATATACCTATTTATATACGAAAAAATGTTGTTTGATTTCTTTATGATGGCAAAAATAAACTAGAAATAGGGCTTCGTATTGAAATTATTTTCATAAACCATATATAAGGAGGACTATTACCTTCCAGCTTTTATGTGGAAAATTACTTAACTGATATTTATTTATTATACATATTTATTAAATATTTGCTTACAATTTTGGTATCAAAAAAAAAAAATGTAAATTGTTTTTCCCGAATCCCTTAAAGCCTTATGATTTAAAATATATATCCTTTTTTATTTACTCTATTTTTGACCTTTTTCTCAAAAAAAAAATCAAATAAATAAAAAACATATATATTTTGCAATAAAGGTATAGGCAAGGCATACATAATCTATATATATTCTGACTTTCAGAATTCATGCAACATAGTTCAAATATAGAAAAATTTAGGTCCAGTTTCTAACTTTTCACGAAAACAGCATCACAGCCAAAATGCAATTATCCTTCTTTTCAAATGACATTTTTTTTCAATATAATGATTAATTTCAGTTCAGCAAGAAAAAATTTTGTGTCAAATGAATATAATTAGAAAGATTAGTAATGACGGACTTAAAACTAATTTCATTACAATTTACCTGAAATTCTAATCAGTCCTGAGTTGATAAATAAAATGATTCATTAGATTAGTCATAAGCTCATCTACCAATTTTCAGGGAAATACATGCATATGAAAACATATAGTCCGTTTTTTTCATTTTTGATGGAAAATGGACTAAAAACGGACTATAAACGATTAGAATATTTTTATTGAATAAATACTGAAACAAATTAATTTTAAGATTAAAAAATTGTATTTTGAACAATAAAACCTTAAATTAATAACACATCAATTTTAATTTATTTTTAAAGTATTAAACTTTCCCGTCTATATAACAACAACAACAACAGATGTTGGAGGCAACCATAATTTTATTTTTTTTATTTTTTTTTTATTCAAATGTAAATTTGTCAAAGGAAACAAAATATGATAATTTGATTGTTTAATCAATTGCTATAAAATTTTCTTTTTATTATTTTGGACAATGTTCAAAAAATGTTATCGAATAAAGTTCTTCCGCAGGCACAGATACAATTAATAAATTTTTTTGTTCTTTTTTGAATAATAATAATATCAAAAAAAAAATACTATTTTATTTGAGCCAAAACAATTTAGGTTTTATTTTTATTCTAAAATTTTTATTTGAGATAAGATTTTAAAATTTATTGGTTAAATTTTTTTTTTGCTTGTTTTTTTTTCCTATATTAAATATTATCTGTTTTGAATGTCAGATTCTGGAAATAAAATTTTTGTGTATTGAATGAAAGTTTGTTGTTTAAATGCTCCTGACTATTTGCAATATTTTAGAAATAAAGCCAGCATAGCGACTGAAAGTAAAAAATATTTCGTCAGGATATCTTACATAATTTGATTTAATTCTTGATCAGTTTATACGTTGCTTGTAATTAAATCTATTATTTTACATTACGAAACACAACCTTGGATTGTAATATTGTATACTGTTTTTCTTTAAACACCATCATCTATGAATTTATATAATAATAACAAAATTTTTTTTTTTTAAATATATATAATGTAATAAAAACACATAAATGTGAAAATTGAAAAATTACAAACACATTGTTGTTATTTTTCCTACATATACATACAATAATATAGATAGCACAAAAGATTTTCAAAATGAAAATTAATTTTTATTTGTGTGGTGACACAAAAATAATAAAAATGGAAATTTACGAGATAATAATTTGCTGAAAATATTTTATATCATATGAAAAGAATAATTTGAAACCCCAAAATAACGCACCAAACATACATTATACATAATATGTACAATGCAAAAAAAAAACCATTGTAACCCATGAACATGAACAACATACGTACTTTAGGTACATAATTTTTCTAATTTGAAAATTTTATTTTCTGATATTTCTGATTTTATATGTTTGTTATGAGAAATTCAAGAAGTTAAATTAACCACAAATGAAGAGGACAAAATTGATAAGGTGTTCTTGTATAGAGACAAAATAAAGTTAAAATTATTTTCATCCCTTTTGATATTTATCTTAAAGTTCAAGGTTAATAATTTTGAACTTTTTATACTGAAATTTTTTGGAAAATTAAAACGTAGAATAATTTTTTTGTCTATTTTTTTTTATTTCATTATAGATAGTGTAGTATAGATTAAATTTAACATTTCGACAGAAACAGAAACAATTTATTCAAAATTATATTTTGTGAAGTTTTTACATAGAAGTACCTGAGAATTAAGCAATTTAATAAAAATTTTACGTTTCTTAGAAACTATAAACCATAAAAATTTTTGTTTTATCACTTTTATATCGCTTTTGTACAGGGTTAAACGAACCATATAAGTAGGGTTCTTGAATTTTTAAACGCAATTTGTAACGTTAGCAAAGCATCAATATCATAGCGACATATGATCTCTTAATTGTAATCAAAAAAAAAAAAGTTACTCTTAATTCAATTATGTACTCAATAGTATAGTGTATACATACAATTATAGCATTACATATAACACCAACCTCAAACGGAAAATTTATTAAAAAAAAACATGAAAACATTTCAATTTTATTAGATGGACAGCAATTATACATAGAAATGGAATATTAAAAAATCATATTAGCTGAAAAAATCTTTTTACATAAATTTATTTTCTTGACAGATGTTGAACATAAGTGGATGAATTTCAGTTTGTCTCTTTTTTTTTATTAATAAAAACATTTTTACTTCAAAAATTGAAATGAAATAAAAGTTTAGACAAAAAAAGAAAAGATAAAAAAAATGAAGGTCCTGCTACACATTGATGACTTTTAGAATTTGTAGAATAATTAAGGTTATATATTCTTTAAAAATATCTACAAAATTATTATACATTTTGTTAAAATGAACGCTAAATATTTAGAAATTGAATTTTTTTTTTGGAAATATTTAAAATTCAAATGTTGAAAGTTTTTTTGTTCAATCACGAATTTTAAAAATAAAGTTAAGCTGAGAATTGAAGAATTGAAAATAAACTTTCAGATTCCAGATATTATAATTGTAACCTTTTTACTGAACTTGATTTATCATATTGATTATTTGGTTTTCTACTAACTGTGATTTATTAAAATCCAGTTTGGTTTTTACACAAAATAGTAGGTAAACATTTACAAAAAAATGAACACCACAAAAGTTTTAAAAACTTTTTAAGCAATTAAAAACTGTTTGAATTGAATGATTTTGGTAACTCCAGATACCAAGTACCATATACCTCTTGAAAATAAAGAATAAAATCAAAGTTTGAACTACATTCGATTTATTATTTCAATTTATATAAATTGAATGTTGAAAAACTTTTTGTTGTTTTTTTTTTTTGAAACTTTAATTTTTAAAGTATATATTATAATTATCCTTTTTTTGTAAGGTGGGTAATAAAAAAGAGCTTCAAAGTTGATACTATGAAACTAAAAAAGTTTTTCAATACATTTTTAATTATTATGTGGCCTATTATTGCAAAAATCGTTATTTTTGACGAAAATTGAAAACTTGTCGCCACAGCATTGTAGTTACATATATTTGACTCAAATTTACGCGTTTAGCTGTCTTTTTAAATAATAAAAAATTTATTTTTAATGAAGAATAATTAGGAGATTTGCATTATTTTTATATATGATTTTAAAACTTCATTTCCTACTCGTTAGTTAATTTGGTATTTTGTAAATAATTTTATTAAGTTAAAAAAAAAAAATTGTAAATATTTTATTTACGTTTTCTTCCTTTTTTGCCGTAAACAAATTTAAATAATATACGAAAAAAAAAGACGAAAAAAAAAAGAAAATAATTTTTCTGGTAATCAAATTAACATTTTCGCTTTTTTATGTAACATGAATTTAAATTTTAATAAATGGATTATGGGCTTGACGTGATGTGAATTATAATTTCTTACATAATTTAATTTTTTTTTTTATAATATTAAAGTTAACATTTATGAAATGATAAAGCTTTCTAAATGGCTTATTTTCAAAGAAATTAAGAGATTAAAAGATTTTTATCCGTCTAATTTTGCGCCTTTGAAATTAGCTTTATAATGTGTTTTTGTTTTTTTTTTTTCGTTCAAATTTCTTTTTTTAAGGGAAAGTATTTTAGAAGAATTTTTATTTAATCCTAATGCTGTAGGAAACAGAAAAATCAAAAGTTATCCTTCGAAATTATAAATGTACATAAATATAATGAAAGTAAAAATAAAACAGTTTCATTAAAAAGATTTTTATGTAGGTATGTAAATGTTAAATGTACAGAATATACAAAAAATAATGAACCTTTGTGTTGAATATTGCAATAAGATTTTAAAATTAAATTAAAAACATGACCTTATTCACTCTTATAATATTAGTGAAATTTGGAAATAAAATGAGATAAAATAATTGGATTGTCTTTCGTAGGTTAAGAAGTTTGTCTTTATTAGAAAACATAATTCGATGATTTTTGTAAAGAGTAATTCAAATAATTTCAAAACTTGATTGACTTCTCCTAAAGATAAATATATTTACATTAAAGTAGGTTTGAATATGTAAGATCATTGATTAAGGATAGTAGTATGCTTATTTTACGGTGAAGTCTATTATGTTAAGACTATATTAACATAAATTAATAATTTATATAAAAGTACAATCTCTAAACGTATGTATTACGTTTAGAGAATATACTTTTATATAAATTCTCTATTTTAAATAATGAAATGAAAATATTGTTTGTAACTTTTATTGTGCACAAATAATTTCAAATTGCGTAATCAACAGAATCCTTTAAAAAATATTTTTCAATCTCAAAAATTTTAAATTATACAAATGTGTGTAAAATCTTCTATGCAAAAATATAAATTAAGAAAACAATAATTTCATATTGTTGCACTTAGATTTTAGAAGGACCTATACTTTGTTAGACATGGAAATGTTTATTTTTTAAACGGGAAATGTGAGAAAAAAACTGTTTTGCTGAAGTTTTGAACTTTTGAGCGTCCCAGAAATGTTTACCATTATAAATATATACACAATTCTAACACTATAAATTTTATCGTTGAGATTATCGTTTAAAGGTCAAAAAGATTCAAAATTCCATGTTTTTCGCATTTTAAACGAAATTTTTACATTTTTTAACTAAACAAATAAAAATTGAAATAGAAAAGTTTTGTACATTCAATTGCCTTTCAAAATACTGGAAAAATATCTGCGATGAATCATCAAAAAAATCTAAAAGCTTTATATATTTAACAAAAAAGTTACATATAAAGGATTGCCCTCTAAATGAATGAAAAAAAAAATTTATAAATTTTGGAATCTGGGATTCCAACTTGGACAAATGTTCATGGATTGAATTTATAAAATAAGTTTTACTATTTCAGGAAAAAATTTTGAGTCACATTTCTAGTTCTACGAAGCAAGATTTGTTGTCAACCTATGTAATTACTCCCAAGGATTCCAAACATTTGAAATATTAAATACAAAAATACATGTCTTTGCATTTATGTCTTCGATTGAGATATAAATTCTCAATCGAAGACATAAATGCAAAGACATGTATTTTTGTATTTAATATTTTAAATGTTTGGAATCCTTGGGAGTAATTTCATAGGTTTTCCAGTTGTACCTTCAAAAATAGGCAAAAAATAATTCGCAAAATGTAGGTAAGCAAAGATGAATTTAATAAAAAACTTTAAACTGCGTATATTATAGCTATTGTTCCATCGCATGAACATTGTTCCAAGACGGTGGCGTCTACATAACTAAGTTCAGCGCGTCGTATATTTGCAATATTAAATTTTTATAAATTTGCTTTTTCCTATATTAAATGTTTTGATAAAAATATAGAATTAATCATAATGTAACATAAATTTCTTAGTAGTAAAAATAAATATAAGTAATTATAATGTAATTGTATTATATCAGCTTGAAAATAAATGAATTTGAATTTGAAATTTTTATAAATGCTTCTTCCAATCCTATTCTAATCGACGAAAAAAGCTGAACTTCATTGCATAATCTTAGTTACGAGATTGTAGTGTAAAAGTGTTTATTTTTTTGGTTTCAATGAATTTTCTCATACAATACATAATATACCTAAATATTCACTAAACAAGTATCTTTATATTTAAGTTTATTTTTCTAAACCAAACTGAAAACCTATTAGCGTCACCCAAGGGATACCATCATTAGAGCAGATGGTTTCAAGATTTATTTTTCAATTTTTTTTTTCCCCTAAGTCTTATAAATTGGGAATTATAAGTATTTAGTTAAGTTACACAGATATTTATATTTTCTTCATAATAATATTTTATGTTTTTTCTTCGTAGAAAATTTGCAAAAGTTGATACCGTATCTATTCATTTTTTTTTTTTTTTTTAAGAGAAAAAAAAGCATAGAAAAGCGTTTTATTCTTGTCATGAATTCATAATTCATTTTCTTGTCTGCTTGTATTATGTTTGTGATATTTTTATTATTTAAAGTTTTGAGGAAAATTAATACAAAAGGATTTTTTACTTTAAATTGACAGTATCCCTTCAAAAATATTATTTAATTTTTATTTTTAATAATTCTCTTTTTTCCGTGCGTTTCTTGCGGTTAAAATAAATTTTCATATTTTTTTATATATTATGCACTAACAATGTTCATTAAATTTTAATGTCAAAACCTTTTTTGAAAATAATAAAATTTGAATAAAATAGAAAATATAAGCCAAATCAATGTGACAATTAAGGTTCCGAATTTAAATAAAATTACATTGAAAGAAATTTTTTTCAAAAGTTGTTGTTTCTATATACATAAAAAAAATTCAAACGTCAATGAGTTGGTGAACCTGTATAAATTACCGGTTTCTAATTACAATTTAATGAAAACTTACACACTTAATATCGCCTGCTCAGAAATGAAACAACGTATAATGAAAAGTATAGTTTCGAGTAATTTGAATTTAAAGATTTGAAAATTAAAAAAAACGTATGAAAAAATATCAAGTAGCGTACAATTTTCATCTAAAAAACACATTTTAATCAACATTAAGAATATTGCAAAGTAGTTGTACTTATAAAATCGAGTACGAGGAATCGAATGGTGCTATTGTCAAATAATGACGTATAAATGTCATACGTTGTTTCATTTCTCAGCAGACGATATATACTGCATTTTATTAAATGCTACTCCTTTGATAATCAGCTATAATATATAGCATTTTTTTTACTCTCAATATTAGTTTACTGATACGAACCAACGGAAAAAAACATTTTATTATGTATTTCTAATAGCAATACGTACGATTAATATATAAATAGATTAGTACTACACCGCATCACATTGCAACTGCAACACTAAAAAAAAATAGCTGCAGCAGTTATTTATTTTTGTATATTTTTTGTGCAAATCGAACTAATGGACGACATTAGCAAAATTTGCTATAGCCAATTGTATTACTTTTTAATTTATCTGTTGATATAGCTATATTTGTCATAAAAATTCCAAAAATTCATATTGTATAGAAAAATATTTTTTGTTATTTATTTTTCACTAGATAAAATAAAAATCATATTTTTCGAGTAGCAAATTTTGCTACATTCATTTGCTAAATATTTTTGAACAAGTTATTATGTATTTAATAATAAATGTAAGATTTTGAGCACAATATTATAGTTAATTTTACAACTAAATTTTTTTTCAGTGAATACAACAAAATTTAACGCTCAAAGTGAAAAATACTCAAAATAATTAATATTGTAGGCGTAACGTTACCTAAATTATTAGTTCAATCGGGTCGGGAGTATAATGTCCGCCACTGTGAATATAATTTATATAATTTAGCTTGTTGTGTAACTTTAGAAGGAACGAAACTTTAAAATATAGAGAAATACAAAAGCACCCTGACTCACCTTGAAAAAATTAAAATTTTTGTTAATAAATATAATGGTACAAAAATAATAAAAAAAGAAAATGCAGTTGATTTTCTTTTGCAATTGTTTTAAGTTATTAAAAAAAATGAAAATATTTTTTATTCTTTTTCATACTTGATTCAAAAATAATACACTTTTGACTATTGTTATAAAAATAAAAAATGTTGAGACTATATATACTATTTTTAAAATGTTAATAATAGTAAATTCAATTCATAAACAAAGAAGAATTTTGAATGGGTAAGCTAAAAGCCAAAAGCTAATGCGACACTTTCGCTGCGAATTTATGCAAGAACAAAAATAAGGCCATTTTTTATTTAATACACTGTACTAAATAACTTGCGCATTGCCTCAAGTTTAAAAACCAATTATCACACGCTTCAATAGAGTTTTTATAAATGAAAATATTTTTTTTTTTAATTGAAAAATGAGTAAAAATAAAAAGATTTCTTGTCTAATTGATGAAACATAAATATTAATTCTTTGAATGCCAAAATATACGCATAATTTGGTTTACTTTCACGTCAACTAAAGGATTAGGTTCTAGGACAGTATCTTAATATAAAATTTATATATTTTACATCTTTTTGGCACTTTTATGGATTGCGATATCGATTAGAGGAACTTAAAAATAATGTTTCGAACTAGGCAACGATTCGAACTAGGCAACGATTAGAACTAAGGCAACGATTCGAACTAGACTGATTCTTTTATTTGTATATAGCATATAACTAAATGGTGTTGGTATAATGGTATTGAAATGAAATTCATGATTGCTATATCTAAGTTCTTAGTATTTTAATATTTACTGAAAATTTTAATATCCTCTTCTTTTAAATAACATGTTAATCTGCTGCAATACTTACAAAATTCAAGGTTTATGGTCATTAAAGTTATATTTTGAGATTTTTACTATCAATAAAATATTTTCCCAAGAGACAAATAAATTATATTAAGTATTTACATACACACATAATATTCATATTAAAATGTTCTTGCATTTAAAATAAATATAATTTATAGTAAATTGAAAATGTTTGCATAATATTTAATTCAAAAATAATTCATATATAAAATGATGAGAAAATCCTAGCAGACATTTTTCTTATTTTCCCGAAGAACAAAAAAAAAACCAAAAAAAAAAATTAAATAGCCATCAGCAATATTATTTATTTATTGATCAAAATTATTTAAAGTGTAAATATTTGTATTAATATAATTTTTCCTAAGGATATTCTTTTATACCTAGAAATTGAATTCATTCCTAAAAGGAAAATGAATTGATGTATTTTTGTGCAAAAAGAAAATATAAATATTTTACTTTATTTCTGCGGTATACAAGTTTATAAAGTTTGTCATATAAAAATTATTAATATAAAACTTGATGCTCTACAACTATTGTTATCACAACGATATATATTATATTATGTACGCACTGAGACAAAAAACGTGCTAAAATCAAGTAAAAATGCATAAAATCTTATATTTTCCGCAACAAAAACCGTCCAATGCCTTTTGGATGCCTTTTGATTCAATCCAGTGTTTTTTAAAGGATTTTTTTTTTTATTTATTTTATTTTTTCACTAATTTCTTATTTTGTTTTTCTTATGCCTTCTTCGGGATCCACGACTCTACCATTCGGCCAAAGCATATTTAACAATAAATATTTTAATTCAAGTATTTTAGGTTTAGCATCACTAATAATATTTAATTCAAAAATAACTTCTCTTAGTATTAAAAAGTATGCTTCTTGCTATGATACCGAAAGAACATAAAAATAATTCAAAAACAAAAATCCTATTTGTTGTTGTTTTCTGTACAAAATTATTGCCAAAAGTCTTAAAATTCGGCATTTTTGGCTCAGTGTAAGTACTACTTGTATATTGTGTTTTTATTTTCTCAATATAATAATAAAATAATTTAAATTTCAACACAAACGTAAATTCTTGATCCGTTTGAAGATCCACTTTAATTAATTATTTTTTATTAAATATAAAAATATAATATTAAATTTGGTATACTTATAGCTTAATGGTATTTAATAATCAAGTAGACCTGATATTCATAATATTATCTTTATGAAAATTTTAACGTCAGTAAATTATTTTCTTATTTCGATTAATGACAATGAAAATAAATTTTATAGAGCAGAATGGTGAAAAGTGTTAATTAAAAAGTTTCCTGATTCGGTAAAATATTTCATTTTAATGATACAGTTTCCATGGCTTTTAAATTTATTATAAAATATAAACCAACTTATGGTGCCATATTTTAAAACAATTAAGAAACTTCTTTTATGACACATAATTAAAAACATTTTGAAATTTAAATTTTAAATATAACAAAATTTGTTTCTTTAATCCTTTGAATAAAACATTGTTCCTTGAAGTTTTTTTTTGCGAAATTTTTCTTTTTTATTTTTTTTCTTTTTTAACTTGTTATTCCAAGAAAAACTTCGAGGAAAAAAAAATATTATAAACATAATATCTTTTACGTAGTTTTTCCTTTTTATTCGTCAAAATTAACAAACAAGAGACTGACGTCTTTCTTGTTTGTTAATTTTATTCAAATTTTAATTTAAATAAAATTTCAAGGGCTTTAAATTCTCGATTAAAAAGGCGTAGAAAATATTTATCCTAACCCGGATTTTGAAATTCAGAATTATTATAATATTTATTTGGGCTCGAGATTTTAAAATATGTGATTGCTTCATAAACATAAAAACGATTAAGTTTTAAACTATTTTGGTTTCATAAAAATTTATAAAATTGACTTTAAAATTATTTTTACCCAAATTAACATAACAAATTTTTTAATTAGTTCATAAAACATTTTTTTTTGTTTTTGTTTATAATTTACTAAAGCCTTTAGTTTAATTGTAATTTAATTATACAAAAATCATAACACATATTTGGTTTGTTTTTATTAAAATTTTTGGTATTTATATTGATCTAGTACAGTCCTCTTCATACGAATATACTTAATACAGAATTTATTGAAAAAGAATAAACTTTGTCTAATTATTACTACTAATACTGCGTTATTAAACCAAAAGACCTCCACTAGAAAAATGTCTGATAATTTCTTGAATTTTAACCAAAGACTCTGCATATACTGGCCCAGCATATGAATGCCTTGCAAATTTTGATTAACAATCAATTAAACCTTAATTTACTTGTCAAAAGTTTGAATGAATTTTAATCTCATAAGAAATAAATGCCTAAAGACTGAACTGTGATTTAGGTACAGAAACCGAACATTAAAGAAATTTGTCAGTGGAACTATTTAAAATAATTCAAAAATTAGAATGGTAAGTTGCGGAAAACTATTTATAAATTACTACATTTTCTAATTATGTTTTAATGTGTGAACAAATAAATAAAATTCGAATCAAATTTTTCGTGTTATTTTTGACCCCATTTTTATAGTTTGTATCAAAAATCTTCATAAATGGTTTATAATTGAATATTATAAAAATTATAATCCAACTAAAAAAAATACATACCTCTTTATTTACAAATTTAATTTTCAATTAATTTCAATTTTATTTCTATATTTGATTGAAAATCATAATTATATTATTAAATTTTTATTTTTGATGTATATTGTTGACACTGAATTTAACAAATATTTAGTTAAATCTGCAATGTATATTTAATAATCAAAATTGTGAAAATTTTTAATGTGATTCCTGTGGGATCTATGAATATAATACAAAATTAATTTAATGAACTTAAGGTTAAAATTTGTAATACGTAATTATTTAAATTGAAAACTTATTACACACGCAATAAATTTGTATCTCTATATTGTTTGAATAAATTAAACATCTTCAAGGTTTTCTTTTTTAGATACATTTATATAGATTAAATTCGCATTTATTAAAGGACTTAAAGTATAGAGCATATATAAGCAGCTGTTAAAAGGATAAACCGAATTCAAAATTCAAAATCTTTTTGAATAAAAAATATAGGAAAGAAAATTATATGTTATATTTCTTAATGTTTCCCTAATGTTTTGTTTTTTAAAGTTAAAAATAAAAAAAAACTTTCGAAATAATCGTAATAATATTATGATTTCTATTAAGAAAAAAAAAACAAAAAGTTTTATTCAAAAATAAAATATAAAAATTTTACCCTTTTTTTTTATTCTAAACTTCGCAGGGTTATCATATCAATCTTACCCTAATCAGCACTATATTTTTTTTTCTTCTATTTTTTTCCTTTTGACAGCTTAACCGAAACACGATTTATTTTTTGGGGTTTTTAATATTTCACTGTCAGTCTGTCTTAATTTTTATTTATTTATTTTAATTGTCAAATGTGCGATATATTTTTATTATAATGTTATTTTATTATTTAAAAGAAACAAAAAAATAGTTAATTGGACAGACCACACCAATTAACAAATTTTATAAAAACTTAATTCAACTTAAATGAAATCGTATTGTACTTCTTTTTCCCATTGGTTATTTTATTATTAATTTGTGTTTTCAAATTATAAGTTGTAATATTTTTTTTTCCACGAAATTTCTTACAAAAGAAAATTAGTATATTATTGATTTGAATTCTGCATTGATTAACTTATTTTAATGTGCATGTGATCGGTAAGTTGTATTTACAACTAAGAAAATTTTATTTACACACTTCAATTTTATTTACCACACTTTTTTACTTTCTTAATTTTGAACTTTTGTTTATTTTTTGCATTGTATTGATTGCAACTACCTCTCACATGCGCATTAAAACAGTATATAAAACATGTTAATAAAATTTGTTATACAGCTCCTTGTGTATATAGACAAAAACACATGCACACTTCTCAATATTTTATCACTCGGACTTGACCTAACGGTCTCGTGATATAAGTATTGACTCGTGTCTATGTGTTTTTGTGTATATACACAACTCGTTGAAATAACAAATTTTCTTAACATGCGTTGTAATCTACTATAACATCATATGCAATGTTTATTAATACGAAAAAAATCGCAAAAAATTAAATTTAATTTGGATCTTGATCTAATATAAAAAATTAAACATTTTGAATTCTACAAACATACAAACTTAAATTCGCCTTGTTTAGCAATCTGAAAAAAGAACGAATCTTAGAAATGAAGAATGATGGCTTGTCTTCCGCATCTAGTCCTGGAAGAAGTAATCCTATATATTTACTTTAATTTAAAATATTCTCATTTTAAAGTTAAGTCTCTTCAATGAAGCATGGTGTTGTTAAGACCAAAAAGAAAATAACACAAAAGTATATAAAAATAAATGTAAAACAAAAAAAATTTTTTTTTATCATTTTTAAATTTCTTTTATTTTATAGGTTCAACTAAAGATAAAAATTCCATGAAAAAAAATAACAAATTTTTTTTTTTTTCATAACAATAATAATGAACTTTAATAAGTTAGGGAGGAAAACTTTGTCAATTTATTTTTATCAAAAAAGTTTTCTTATATTAAGCTAATAGTATTATGTCTGACAATATTGATGGTGTTTGGATGGTAAAGAAGAAAATGAGGAAAATTGAAAATTAAATTTAGGAAAATTAAAATTTGGTTCAGGAAAATACCCATTTTACAATAATAATAATAATAATAATGTAAAGGGAAAAGAAAAAAATAATTTCTTGTGATTAAATTTTTTAAGTAAAATGTATTTTATTTTTTTTATACCAAAAAAAAAAAACTTTATTTTGATAAAAATAAGAAAATTTGTTCTCACAAATATCGAATAATTTGATGAAAAAAAATATGTCTTTTATTTTCCAAGAATTAATCGAAAAAATGTAATTCAATTTTTTTGCACAATATTTCTTAGAAATTATTTTATAACGTTATATTTATTTAATCAATGCCAAATTAATAGAATTAGTACACCTGTTTCCAAAATGAACGTCATGTTACAAACTAAATGTACATAACATAACATTGCTTTTAAAATTTTAAAATCATCATTATAATGCCTAGCAAACATTGAAAATATCCATCAAGTCTTAAGAAGTTAAAGCTGTTAAACTAAGAGCTAAATGCGCGCTGAAAAAACTTAATATTAAAATTCCCTGAGACAATTGACGAAACAAATTTTTTAATTTAATATTCTTATTTAATTGAAAATAGTAATTTCCTAAAAATATCTGTTCTATATAAAAGTTATGATAATTTTATTATACTTAGTGTAACTATAAATACACAAAAACCACATTATATACATACTCATACTAAAATCAAACTAAACTTTGATGTTGATTGATGAATTCGAAAAAAAAAAAAAATAATCAAACGAAATGGAAATAATATTTATGAAATTCATTGAAACATAAATATTATTAAAGGAAGAAAAAAAAAAATTTATAATTTGCATAAAACTTAACATAGTAATTTTAAATACTTTCAAAGTGATATGACAGTTTGAATACATGTCACAGTGAACTGGAATATATTTTAAAATTCATAAAAATTGCAATATTATATTTTGCACAAGCGCTGACATACTTTTTCATTTCAAATAATTTTCTTTTATGCATTATACATATATATGTATATATAGCATTAATTTGTTTCATCAAAGAAAATAGTAAAAATATTGTGTTACAAATTTTTGTTTGTTTTTTTGTTTTTTAAATAAAAAGCAAAAACACAAATAAATAATGTTAGTAAGTATGAAAATCATTATTATATGTCGTTGATTTTCCAATAAAAAAAAACTACATATTTCTAAAAATAATAAATTTAACAGTGTATAGCGAAATGAGAAAATATAAATTAATATTTTAACTTAGATATACTATTTAAAAAATAAACAAATACTTGAAAAGAAATTTTCAAAAGATAATTTTCCTTTTGGGGGCATACCATTTTGCTTTGAATGTAAAGTGGAAAAATATAGGTTATAGTACAAAGACTATAGACTATTTCTATGAAAAATCGAATTTATTTAAGTACAAATCTATCTATAACTACTACTAGCTTTAAAAAAATTATATATGAATCAAAAATTGCAACAAAATAAAATTTTTTGCACTTTTCAATTTAACAAAAAAATAGTTTAGAAAGCATGTTAAGTCAAAAATGTAGGTCTATAAACCTACAAACAAGTATATTTCTAGACAGAAAAATACCATGGACAGAAAAACTATTCCTTGAACTATATATTATATAATGTTTTTTAACTCTCTCAAATAAAACTCCCGAATCGATCTTTAATATGGTATAGTGTGATTGCTATATTCACTATAATTATGCTCTAACAAAAATCATATTCAACAATATATAAAAATCAGCGGAATCAGTTAACACATTTAACAAAAAAAATAAATAAAATAAAAAAAATAAATTTAAATTATTTTTCCATGCAGTAACAATTATTACAAAAATCCCTAAAAGATTTTGAGTATATAATATTGTACAAAATGCACTTAATCTCATTTTTAACGAATCTTTGAAAATGGAAATTTCACTTCAATTTAGTGGTGCAAAAAAAAAAAAAAAGCATAATTTAATACTTTTTATGGAATGGAAAAAAAGGAAAAATAAATAAAATGTAATAAATCTTATGGAAAAAAGAAATTTATTATAAATGAATGATATTTTATTTAATTTTCTTTTTTTCTAATTTCCTTCTTCTTTTTTTTCAAATAAAATGAGTCGAAAACAATATTCTTTTACATCAAATATGTATAGAACAAATTATACATAGATGTAAATTTATCACTATTATCATTAGCTATTTTTAATTTAACTCAAGAGCACGTTTTTGTTAAAAATTATTTAATTCGCATCAGTCTTTAACGTTAAAAGCTATGTATGTATGTTTTAATAAATATGTGTACTAATATGCCATAATAAAAATTTTACATATATTTACATATCTTTTTGTATCTTACATTGATAGATAAGATACTTATGCTCTTATAAAAGAAAATGCATGCAACTATTTTATATAAATTTGATGGAAAACTGTAGTTAATGCCTTGAGCACAGCTAATACCGCAAAGCAACTTTTGAAGGAATGTTCCGGAAACCTGTTCACAGCTAATTTTACCTGAAAGCAAAAAAATCAACTGCAAACAACTGCTTTTGTTTTTTTTATAATTTGATTGTGACAGAAAAATGCAGCAAAACCAAATTTCGATGCAATAGAAACGCTGTGAAAAAGAAAAAATTATTTTGTGACGTAGTCAATTCTTTCTGGAGCAAAAACAAAATAAATTCTGTTTTCTAATTAATTATGAAATAATTTTAAGAAATTCTTTTTACAATAAATGAATAAAATAAATATCTTTCGTTTTCCATAATTTTTATTTAAAATAAATAAGAAAATCGGTTTTTACGGTAGCTCAAAATTGCTTTGCAATATTAGCTGTGCTCAAGGCATAAAGCTTTTCATGTAAATGTTGTATTCCTCTATAATCTGATCACATTGACAATATAGTACAACATGCATCTTTTTATTGTAAATGTAAATTCATAGATTCAAATATTTTGTGAATTTTTAGAAGCACCTTATATTTACTACACAAATGTAGAGAAGTATGTATATAAAAATATTTTTGATAGAAAAATTGCACCAAGTGTGATACGAACAAAGATCTTTTTTTTAACGTAATTTTCGCAAAACTTACCATTATTAAAATATAACAAATTTTTAATATTTAAGTTTCCTTTTTTTTGTCTCAAATTCAAAATTGTTTACCACTTTTTTTATTTTATTAATATTATTATTTTTTTTTTTTTCTTTTTTTTTTTTCAAATAATTACGCTTGAGTGAAATTTTAATGATCCCAAAGGTAAATTTTCAGTTAAAATTAAAACAAAAATTCTCAATTAAATTATTTGAGAAAAAAAAAAAAAAAAAAAGGTTTCAGCTATCTTTTTATCGAATAAAAGGTAAGGCATTTTAATAACAAGAAAACAGAATGAAAATTAAATATTGAGCCCCGCAGAGTTATTGACTAATAAAACAATTTTTATGGCTTTACAGATCCCGGTTTTTTTTTTTTTAATTTATTAAAAAAGGATATTAATATCCTTTTTTTTTTTTTTTTGAATAATATTTACATTAAATAAATCCTTTTAAGCACTGTTTGATTTATAATATTTTTTATTTTATTTTTTATGTATGCATGTATACATGTTTACTTTAGCGCCAAAAAAAAAAATGAAGAAAATTTCATAAAAATTTAAAGCAGATTAAAAAAAAAAAAGAAAGAAAACTGGCAAATAAAGTTGTTTGTTATGAACAACTTTAATTTTTCCTTGAAACTTACATTTTCTTATACAATTTAAAATTTTTTGATAAAAATTAAAACAGAAGTACATAAAAATATATCTTATATAAAAATTTAAAGAAATTTAATAAAAACTGTAAACCTTTTTGTATTAAAACTTTCACAAGTTCTTCAGTTGCTTCAGATTCGAAATTTAAAATTTTTTTTTAGGTTTTTGTCAAATCTCTAAGTTCAATGTTTTAAATACAAGATGTGTGTGTGACAATATTTTATAATATTTTATTCCATAAATGAAGAACTATTCTTGTTCTATTATTATAAGCCGCGCAGTTGTTATTCCAGTTCCATATAGATTTTCAAAAAATTTTTATACGAATTCCAACTAAAATAATTAAAAAATAATAAAATAACATTTAACACACATATGTGGAAAATATTTTTATTTCTTTTATATAAAACATAACATAAAACAAAAAAAGAAAATCTGTAGGGAAATTGATATGAAATGTAGGAATTTTTAATTAAAACCAAAAAAAAAAAAAAAATGTTTATGAGACAAAAATTTTATCATAAATTAATTGTCACAAAATTATTGTTTTCTTTCACTTTTTGTCAAATATTTACAAAAATTATTCTCAGAATTAAAAAAAAAATAAATTAAATATTTGTAAATATTTTTTATATACTCACTATAGGTAGGTACAGGCTATTAAAAATTCATGACTGTTCAAGGCTTAAGGATGGTAAATTTTTCTCTATTGTATATTTGATGATAGAAAGAAAATATTCGTTTTCACTTTTAGAGCAATCATTTAAAAAAATATATACATATTCATAAGTGGGTACAAACTACTCCCAGGCAGAATATATAATTTCTTGAATCCCAGTTTTCACGTTCGACTATCATTCAAATTATGAAGTTAAATCAAAAAATTTCTAATCTTTATTATTAAATATTATGTAAACACTAAGGAGCAGTTGTTTTAACCAAAATTTCCTTCTTTTGTGAAACTTCATTGACATTTTAAATCCACCAGAACTATAGCTTGACTATATCATCTTATTTTTTATGACAAAATAAAGAAATATTTACAAATACACTCAATAATCTTAGTTTTAATATTTTTTTTATCTTTCATTTTTAATAAAAAAAAATTTGTTCTAAATTTATATACACACTTGGTTGTATGTTTACCAAGAAAATTTAACGAACCAAATATGACCTTTAGATAAAAAAAAAAAACAAAAAATTAGTTTGTCGTCCCCATTTCCTGCAATGTTTTTGTATTTTGATATCATCAGACATAGCGTCATCAACAACTTTTGAAAGTAAACAAATAAAAAAAAAAATCAATTTATTGATAAAACCATTAACAACAATGATATTGACTTTAATCCTTAAAACAAATTTTTAAAATCGAAAAAATAACTAGAGGCAATTTAAGCACAAAAAAAACACAAATATCTCTTAGGACTGTAATTTTTCAATAAATTAATGGATTTTCTTTATCATAAGGATTTTCTTAAAATTTGACTTTAAAATTATAATTATTTATATCAACAACACCACAACCAAAAATTTAAAAGTTTAGACGGAAAAAATGTTTAACATTATTTGGTTGTATAAAATGTCCAAATATCTAATTGTTAGATAGAATTTTCAAGATAATAATAATATAATAACACCGCTAAAAAAACTGTGGATGCGGCTGAGCGGGTGAAAATTTTTAAAAGTTTTTCGTCTAAAGTGGACATGAGAAGATAGTTAAACAACTATTAAGTCTAAATTACTATGTTTTTAAGTATATTAATGTTGTATAAAGCTGTCTGAATTTTTAAGCGAATTTTTTCATTTTTTAATTAATCAAAAAAATTAAGGGTAAATAATTTTTTTTTTTATTAACCCTGTTTAAGACGAACACCTCTTTAAAACGGACAAATTTCCCCTCGATGTTTCGTCTTAGAAAGGTATCATTGTATATTATCATTGAGTAATAATATTTATAAGAGGGTCAGAATTCATACAAGTAAATTTCAGAATTTTTTTTTCAAATAACTCAAAAATGATGACAATATTTTCAATGTATTGAATAAAAATTTCATGCTCAAATGTGTTTATTCTTAATACAATAATAAAAAAAATAAAATTAAGAATAAACACATTTGAGTTAAAAAGTTTTACTCAATACATTCAAAATATTGTCATAATTTTTGAAAAAAATTTACTTGTATGAATTCTGTCCCTCTTATAAATATTATTACTCAATGATATTATTTAAAAATAAAATTAAATGCATTTCTAAATTCACAGATCTAAAAAAAAATAAGAAGATATACATAATTGATTTTATTGTCAACACAAATTTCCACTTCAAGAATAATTTCTTAAATTCGGATGGAGGTATTCAGTTAATTTAATTGATCAGATGATTGAATAAGATTGAATAAATTGGAATTTTTCTTATTTTAATTTTCTGCTTAATAATTTCAAAAGAATTAATTGTATGATTTTTAATCTACAATATTATTTGTTTATTCTCTTCTCAACATTATTATTGTTGACAAATTGTATGGAAAAAAAAATTTTTTCTTGCAATCAAATAAAAAAATTTCATTATATTCGTATACAAATAAGTATGTATTATAATTCTTAAACCTTTGAAGGTAATGCGAAAGTATACGCGAAAGTATACTTAGAAAGCTCAATTTTATCATTATAATTAAATTGTATCGCCAAATTTCACAAAATTAATTTAATATGAATAAAATTTTATGAATTTTAATAAAACTCATTTTGAAATTTTGAAAGAATAAAAAAAAATTTTTTCATAGGAAATTTTTAACTTAAAAACATAAAAATTTCCCATTTTTATCTAAAATTTTGCAGAGATTTATTTTATTACAAGAATATTGTAGAGGTGGGAAATGTAATGAAAAAAAATACTTTGTTGCTTCGGGGTTAAAAAGTGTATAATGGAAAAAAAAAATTCTGTGTTTTTTATTATTTTGGAGGATGGATGGAGGAGAAAAATATTGTAAATATTATTGATTTAAATTTTTTTATTTTTATTTTTATTTATTTTTTTTTTTATTATTTTTTGAATACTTATTTTAACAAATTATTTACATTGTTTAACCGGTAGATTAAGCCATTTTCTGAATATTAATTAGAACAATAATTTTTATAAATTGAACGTATTTATTTATAAGTATATATATATTTTTTTTTTAATGTTATAATTTGCAGAAATTTAGTAAATAAATTTAACGCTTATTGTGAGATGATTGCGATAAAAATTAACATTCTATTATATTATTTGAATTATAAATATATTTATATATAGATCTTTAAAAAGGATATAATCATAAATAACAACTTGTAAGATAATATTCAAATAAGATTCTTATATAAAATACGCTTTAAATTATAAAATTTTAAACGGAATCGAAATGGAAATTATTCAAGGATTCAATTTTTTATAACACTCTTTAAAAGATAAACTGGATTATCTTAAACTGGATTATTTAAAACTTGTTATCTCAGGTATTATAAGTATTTATCTATTTAAACTCCATTTTCCATGTATTCCATACTCTGAATTTAAATATTTCTGTATCAAAGTAATAAACCAATTTTCATAATTTTCTTTTTTAAATCAAAGGAATGAAAATTTTTTGCTGCCAATATTTTGAATTTTTGATTAAGGTGTTTTGTCACCTTCAAACCACATCATAATACATTCATTCTCATGTTATGCCACAAATATATATATTCCTGGAAAATACCAATTTCTGAACTGTGTATATTTTGAAGTGTATATTTTGTTTTATGAAATTTCCCGTGACTGTGCTTCATCAGCACGAAAAAGCATCAAAGGCCTTTTTTTTAATCTTTAACTAAACTTCATATTATAAAATGTTTAAAGAATTTTTCGAAATAAATTCATTATTTATGTATATTTTAAATTTTGGATGAAAAAAAAAAACATAATATCTTCCACTTTGTTTTCATAATTTTTGGCACAATAGTAAGTTGCAAAAATTTTTATATGAAAAATTTATGACAAAAATTTATACGCAATGGTTTTTTTTTTTTTTGTTTCTATTCTCTATTAAGTTAAAACAAAAAATAAAATCTGTCCATAAATCCACTTTTAATCTTTTTTTTTAACTGTTTTTAAATAAAATTCACAAAAAAAAAATGAAAGACTTAAAATGTAATTTTAATATTCAACCAAAAAAGCAATAAACAATTCAATATTCGCAGCATAATGCCTGAAAGTAACAACAAAAATTTAAATATTTTATAACCATGATATTATTACAAAAAAAAAAAAAAAAGATGCAACATTACATTAATTTTTAACAGATTATTTTATTTTTACATAATATTTATGTACAAATATTATTACATCGATTATGGCTTAAATTTGTTTTTTTTTTTTCATATATTTTACATTCACGCTTCATCGAAAAATTTTAAATCATATTCGTTTTTACTCTTTTAGTTCTTGTAAATAGTTCGGAATATTTCTAATTAAACATTTCTTTTTTTACCTATTCAAAGCAAAAATAAAATTCGAAGGTTTTTTTTTCATATATATGTACATAGTTGAAAAAATAAAGTTAATAAAATATTTAAATTGAAATGGAATTTGAAAAAAAAAAAATTTTTGATGTTATAATTGGATTCTAAAAATAAATTTTATATTTTCCATTAAATTGTATAGTTTGTAATGTTTGATAAATTTTTCGGAAATCATTGAACTGATAATTTCTAGAAATATTAAAAAAAACTGAAAAATATCGAAACAAAAATTCATTTCAAAAATAAAGGCACTGTAGAGTTCAAAATTCTTTTAACTTAATTATTTTTCTATTAACAGATTGAGATCCACTGCTGTTAATTACAATTACAGGATTTTCTTTTAATCAAAATGTTCAATTACTATAAATTTAAGTTCATATTACTAAATTGAATATTAATTTTGAATTTTCAAATTTTTGCTTCCCATAATTTTAAAACAAAAACGAAAACTTTGAACTTTTTTTTTTAATCAATATGAAATGGATTTTGTTGCAATTATGAATTTATGAGTGAGTTAGAATTTTCTTTTTATACATTTATATGCAAAAAAAAAATGGAAAAAAAATTGTTGAACTTCTTTTTTTTTTTTGTTGTTCTAACAATTTAAATTCTCAATTTATTTTTTGGCCTCTTCTTAGACTTTTTTTTTTTGCAATCTATGTACTTATTTAATATTAAATGTACACAGTACATGCAAAGTTTTTGTATTTATGTATGTATACACAGTGCAATCTCTATGTCCTACAGTCATACCGTATCTGTACAAATATTACGAAATAAAAAAAAAAACTAATAAAGACACAAAAGCAAAAACTACTGTCTGATCTAATGTCCTAAAAATTGGATTTCATTCAAATTTTCAAGTTGTATTTTAATACTTTTTTTGTAAAAAGAATATCATAGTATTATATATATAAAATGTATAAAATCAATATAAAAGAAGTAAACTATTAAGTTAATATTATAAAGGATTAGGTAAACATCTAACCTTTTTATGTAAAATTGAAAAGTAAATAAGTTTCCCGAAATCATATTTCAATATTCAAAATTAATGATATATAAACAAAGAAAATGATTAACCAAGAAAATGATTCGTTCTAGTTTTCGGTGTCTTACATATTAAAATAAGACCAAAAATGATACTTCGTGAAACCATAATTTTAGTCGTGGATAGGCTTGAGCGCTTTAAAGTATTTTTAAGATATAATTGACAAGAGTTTATTCTTATTGATTACGATTATTTTAATTTATATTAACCAAAACTACTTGTTTGTGACTTTCGACATTGACATATTAAAGGCAAACATCGAATCATGACAAATGACATAAACTAAAAATAAGAGCTGTGGAGTTGGAGTCGGAGTCGGAGTTCTGGAGTCGGGGTTTTCGTGTTTGTATCGGGGTATGAGTCGGAGTCGGAGTCGTTACGAAAATTCGCGACTCCGACTCCAAGAATTTTTTTTAGCAAATGTTTCAAAATTCATTGAATTTTAAAAATTTTGTATGTGCACGTGCAATAAGAATTTATAAAAATAAATAACATAATTAAAAAATAAAACTTTATATTATATTAGCATAGATCTCACTATTATTTATAAATATATTTCCACATACGTTTAGCTTTGGAGTCGGAGTCGTACATTAAAAATTTTAGCGGTTGGAGTCGGAGTTGGAACTATTTTTTGACGACTCCATAGCCCTGCTAAAAATATAAAAAAAATTGAATATTAAATTAAAATATTGAATTAACAATACGGTTTCGAATTCTCCAATCTAAAGTATAAAGTTCGAAGCTGATGAAAACTATTTCATGACCCCTGAAAATACAACCATTTTTTTTTTTCCTTTTTGCCTTGATTATTGCAAACCTAAAAGATATTGAAAAAAAAAAAAAAAAAACAGTTAAATGGTAACCAAATTGCGGCTGGAAAAAAATACATGTACTATGTACATACATAATATATATATATATATGCATTTTTTTTTAGAAAAAAGGAAACAATAATGGAAATTCCATTTCAACTTTTTGTACGTGTTTATTTTATAGTTTTAAATTGAAATTTATACAGGAAATCGCAATCACACCAAAATTAGTCCTAATAAAATATAAAATAGAATCCGATTCTAATTTAGATTTTTGATTCAAATGTTTTAATCAAACGTAATCAAAAGCAGAAAATTTAATTAATACTACACCGAACGCAAAATGCAATTTGGCCCTATTGAAATAAAATAAAAATAAAAAAAATTGTATTTTTTTATTATCTTGAAAAAATAGAATTTTTAAAGATATTTTCAATATTTAAAAGCTGTAGTAATTGCAAGGTGGTAAAGGATGTAATATGGATTTATGTTCAACTGCGAAATTTATTCCTTATATGCTCTGTTAATGGAATTCAGGGCATCAGAGCCTCAAAAAAAAAGTAAAACCTTTCAGCAAAGGGTGATAGAAAGGAAGGCGAATAATATCTTGAAGTCTAAAATCAAGAATGTTATATCCCCAAAACCAAAAAATGGATCAAAAAGGTGAATTTTACAGGAAAAAATAAGAATTTAGCTTTAAGCCCAGTCTAAATTAGATACTTTGGTTTTAGTATTACCAAATAAGTGTTTTTTATTCAAAATATAACACGTAGTCTATAGAACTATTATATTATGTAACCCCTAAGAAAAAAAATATAAACTTCAAATAATTTATTAAAATTCTTTTTTATTTAAAACTAAACATATAGTTTAAATTTAAATTACAAAAAATGTTATTAATTTTATTTAACAAGAAATTTAAATTTCCTTACCCAAAGTCAATGAAAATTGGTTTTTCAGTTAAAAATAAAAAATAAAAATTCATAATAATGTAAAAATAGGTAGAAAAAGTTTAACTTCAAAATCTACTACTTAAAAAAATTTTTGAAGATATTTTCGACACTATATACTCGTGTACTTTTATGTTAACATAAAATAAATATATAGTCAAAATATTATTGAAAATTTATTTCCACTTTAAAACTTCTCTTATATGTAGTAAAATAAGTCATTGAATTTGTAGTTAAATTCGTTGTTATATAAGACCTTTATTCAGAGAATAAACAACAAATAAAATAATTTTCATGGAAAAGGAAAAGTGAATTTATTGGTTCGTTTTTTTTTGTTTGTTTTTTTTTTTTTTTGTATAGTTTTGGCGCTACAAAAATAATTTATATTGTTTTGGCATTGATCCAATAACATAAAAAATTAATAAAAAAAAAAAAAATAAAATTACAAAAGTGTAAAAATACAATTTTTTTTTTTTGTTCTTTGAGAGCGCAAAAATAAAAAAAAAAAATTAACTAAAAAAAAAGTTAAAATGAAGCTAAAAAGTTTGTTTTGAAAACATTTCAAACTCAAAAGCACAATTGTTGTTTGATTATATATTTTCATTTTTCCATTTTATTTTTTTTTTTATATATTTTTTTATTATTTATACTGTTACTTTTCCTGACATTATGTTTTTCATAAAATAATAAAAAAAAAATAAAAATAACAAAGTTGGAAAAATACACACCAAAGTTGATTTTTATGTTTGTTTATTTTATTTTATATATTTTTTTTTTTTTTTTTTCAGTTCAAAAGCTTATTTTTAATAAACAAAAATATAGTTAAATAGTGCAATATGAAAACAAACTATATATATGACTTTGGGTATTATAGTTTCAGAATTAAATTATTTTTTTTTTTTTATTTTCAACTCAAAATTTAATGCAATCTTAGTGCATGGTTTTCAATAAACTTCATAAATTTCACGGAAATTATTTTTATTATATATGATTGAAGTATTTTATCAAAGAACTAGAAGCATTAACACGGCTTAACAAATTCGTGTAAGAATAACCCTATAGTTAATTTTTCTTTATTGACAATCTGCAAGTATATGAAGTAAAAATGTGTTTGTTAATAGAAACTCAATTCTTGACTTAAAAATCCCATAGTTTTTTATAATAAAAACAATCCATAAATATTATTATGATCATTAAAAATATTCATAATTATTATTGTTTTTAATTTTGCAGCCTGAAATTGCAAAACATTTGACATACTCTTATCTAAAATAAAATATGTTACAAAATTCATATATACGATATATACCTATGTATAATGATACCCACAAGCTCAATATTAAATCTTTTTTTAAAAAAAAAAGTTTAGAATTAATATGTATTCTCTTTTTTTTATTTACATATATATTTTGAAATACAGATATAAATTTATGCAAAATACCAAAACCATTTTTTTTTTTTTTTTTTTTTTTCAGATAAAATGATCAGTTTAATCTATTGGAAACTATTATTTGCAAAAATAATAATCAAATTCACATTAAAAGAGGTTAATGCGGGCTGATTGCGGTTGAACTCATTGTTTAACATTTTGTCCACATAGAATATAAATGCAAACAGAAATTTTAAAGTTTTCTTCACAGTCTTTTATGTATAAGTATATATAGTGTATTGTGAAATTTTGTATCGATTTTGATGTTATGAATATTTTGTGGTTTTGATATAAAATAAAACAATTAGATTATATACAATTTATTTGAAGATTTTCAATGTGTGATTGATTTTTTATATATATTGTTAAATATAAAAGAAAAAAAAACTAGATAACGATTTTTTATTTAAATAATCTATATTCGTAAAATTGAGGATAAAGCTATGTTTCAGACTTATTGATTTTCTACAAGATTATTGACGTTTTAAATAGAATTATTAATTATAGAAGGTGTATAGCAACATCGACATAAATTTCAAGCCCTATACAAAGTATAAAAACAAATTCATTGAAAGCATCTCGTAGCCATAAAAATCATAACAAATTTATGAAACTTTTACTCTAATCTGAAAATCAAAGTTTACAATCCAATATCTAAAATTTTAATATTTCGCATACAAACTCTAGAAACCGAAAATCCGATGAAGAAAACTTAATTATAAATAACTGATTCATAAGTATATAAAAAAAAACTGTATTCACGGTCTTATTCTTGAAATTCAACCATAAGACGTGATCTGATAGTTTCACAGATACAATATTAAGGCCATTGCTGTTATTTTTGTTAAAGTACTGAACGATGTATTTCAGAACTCTTCTGGTATTACGCAAAGTCTACAATTATTCTCCGAGTTCCAACATGGTTATAAAACACAAAAATTTCTTAATGAAAGTTTTTATTTATACTATTAAAGTTCTATCAAACAAATTTATATGTTGTAAGTAACTAGTACATGTTAATTATTTATTTATAAAAAATATAACATTATTCTAATAAGTTTTCTAAAAAAAAAAACAATTGTGTACATGATTTTTCAAGTTTTATTTTTATCTTTTTTCATTTGGTTTTGCGGTAGATGTTCTTTCTTTTTACATTTTCTAATGTATAGTATAACTTCTTGTACAATTTTATTGTTAAATTTCTATATAATGAAACAATATAAAAATTATATACGGAGATTCATATAATATTTAAAATGAACCGATGTGGAAATTAATTTTCCATCAAATTATCTTTTATATATACAATTTTTAGCTGATAAGCAAAAAAAAACTGAAATCTTCATTCATTTAAAATATCTGAACGTAAAAATTAAAATTAAAAAAAAAAAAAAAAAAAACCTTAAAACGTTTCATTGCTCATGCAAACCTTAATATCCATATATACCTGCTGAAACAAACCATTATTATTATTATTTTTTAATTAATTTTTAGCATTTTAATATTAAAAAAAAATAAATATTCTTTGTTGTTAAATTAAGTCAATATGTTGTTCACTGTTCCATGAAAAATTTGAATGCCAACGCCAAAATTAAAATTTTTCTTCTTTTTTTTTTTTTTTTGGACCTTTAAGGCATATTCACTCTTTCACGTGGAACTTTAAAAAGAAAATTGTTGTTCAAAAATAAAATAAAAAAAAATTCATTTGTACAACAAAAAAAGAATTAATTCGTTTCACAAGGACATAAATCATAATTTCCGTAACTACCTGTTTGGGGATTTAATTTTAAAAGTATACGCTTCTCACTTTTAAATTTAATTATTTGAAGTTTAGACTTTTTTCGAATTTTCTTCGTTGCTGAAAATTCCTTAAAAAGAGTTCACAGACCGTGTATGTTACATTTTTGTGGATACTTTTTTGAATCAGTGTGGAAAATCCAACACCATACTTCTTTAATTCATAGATTGAAACTTATTGTGGCAAAATGTTAGACTTAAATTCAAATCAATTTTTTTATATTTGCATTATATACCTAATTTAAATGGAGAGTTGAAACCGGGTTCAACTACGGTTCAACTACGGTTCAACTACATGTAAACGGTGGTAGAGTTAACCTGGATTAGCCTGACTCAACCCAAGAAATTCGCTCGGTTAAGTTAACTCTGTCCATGTAAACGGTTAACCCGGTTAAAAATAAGCAACAGCTGTTTGTTTTGTTACTTTTTTGTATATAAGATCTTGTCATTTTCAAACTCAATTCAACCACAATTCAACCACATGCTTTTCGACTACATCTTGACCTCTTTTCAACCACTTTTCTTTGAGCAACTTAATATCAAATTTGGTAAATTTTGGTGCTTATTTGCCGAGCCCACAAAAATTTTTCAAATTTTGGTGTTTATTACCTAGTTTACATGGTGTTTATTACCTAGTTTACATGAACCGTGGTTGAGTAAACTAGGTAATAAACCACAGTTCATGTAAACTAGGTAATAAACACCATGTAAATTAGGTAATAAACACCAAAATTTGAAAAATTTTTGTGGGCTCGACAAATAAGCACCAAAATTTACCAAATTTGATATTAAGTTGCTCAAAGAATTTTACATAAAATTTATTCCAAATTTATTGAGAAAACAAGGAAAGTATTTGTTTTGTTCATATATTAATTAGTTCAAGATAAATTACAAGAAGAATAGAATTCAATAAGAAAATCTGCTTGATATCAATAAACCTATATTACAAATTAATTATTTAACAATTTATTCTTATTTAAAATCAAAAATAAATTAAAGAAAATGAACTTTTATTTTATATACAGAGAACAATATTGCTTGCTTCCTTCCTTAAAAAAAAAAAAAAAAACAAAAATTTGAATTTTATAAATGTAATTAAAAAATACCTAGATGTTTATTCTTCTGCTCTTATAAGAATTTCATTCTTATTCCATAAAATTTAATTTTAATGATCATTTATTTATAAACATCATTTACCACATGCTGACACCATGCTGTACAGAAGAAATTATTTTATATGCAAAATAACCATAAGAAAAATATGTAGTTATTTTTTTTTTTTATTTCTGGAAAATTTTTTTTTAATAAACTTTTAAAAGTTTCTGAACATAGAAGAAAAAAAAAATACCCACAAATGGATAGAAAATATATAAGCTCGAATGTGGATATTTTTATTTTTCTGAGAAAACTTTTTGTCCATTAACTACAGGCATTTATCATTATTATTTTGCAGTATACAGGGTTTAATTAACAAATTCAACATATTTTAAATTTAATTTTTTTTTATTTTTATTATTGCTACAAAAACCATGTATGTATTTGTATATACAATACAGGTACCTATGTACATAAAATGGAAAAGGGTTCAAAAAATTAAAAAGCTTCTGTTTAATTAGTTAGTTTTTATACGTCTAATAGAGTTTATGCGAGCAGAGTTCAAGCACTAAATTACTTGCATAATTTCAAAGGTTTTTGAAATTTTATTTTGCTTTCTGCATACATATTTTTAGAAACGACCATTTGTTGGAATGATTGAAACATTCAAATAAATAGCAAAGTTGCAGAATTCGAAGATTCGTGTCTAAATTGTGGTATAACATTTTCAACACTTTTCCTCAACTAAATAAAGGCTTGAAAGTGCAATCTGTAAAATAGAATTAATAACATAGACACAATCACACAATGAAGTTTTCTTTAAGTTAAATCATGCTTTTAATCTAAAGTATATGCGTGACATTTGTACCTTGGAGTTCTAACCAGTAGTGGACCAATAAAATTATGACGACTTATTTAAACCAAATTCAAATATTTTCCTCACAGTTCAAAGTTTAATATTATTTTTATTTCTTTTTAATTACTTTTTTTTTGTTCTTATATATGGGTTCCAAAGTTTCTAAGGGTTGACAAAGTTCAAAACCTATATAATTGTAAATCCTGTAACAATAAAATTATATACCGCAGGCATAAAAGTTCTTCTGAAAATTGGTAAAAAAAAATAATGTCATTTATGTATTTTTATCCGGAAAATAAATATTCGGTATATATACGGTATATTTTTAAAAATGAAAATCAATATATAATGGACTTTCCCTGTTAACGTTCCAAAGGACACTAAAAATTTGTATTGAAAATTTTTCACCTACTAATGCAATGGAATAAAAATTTTCCTGCGAAAAAGGAGATAATATTTCGTAAAAATTAATGTAGGTATGTATATCTAATCCGAAATTTTAGGAAAAATTAAAATCATTGCAGGTCTCATTATATTTAAAAATAAAAAAAAACAGAAAAATAAATTTCTGTATTGAAAATTTATTGTGTGAAAAATTAATCTGTTTTACACTTCGCTAGGCATTAAATTTCTTTCCAACGTTAATCAATAAAATCAAAAGAGAACAACAAAATTTAAATGTTGGAAAACTTGCAAGAGAAAATTTTCTAGCATGCATTATATTTTTCACCTTTACAAAATGATCATAACTGATAAAGGTATGATAGTTAGAATACAGAACTTAAAACTTATAAGATAGTATTTTACTGGAAATAAAATACGATTTAAAATTTGCCCAAAAACTGAAATAGATAATATAACACACGACAATTATGCTTGAAATGGCGTAAATGTAGAACATTCTGTAGGAAAAATTAATTAAAAGGTTCATGACTATTCTAATAATATGTTTCACTCATTTTTGCCTATTTGATCAAAATATTAATATACAAATACTTCGACCTACATAATTATATTACAATTCAATTGATACAAGTTCCTTTACCCAAAAATGTTTTATATAGAAATAATAAATTTCTGTATTTTTTTTGTTCTATTTACAGATATTCCCATAACATTTGGAAAGAGTTACTTTAGGTACAATAATAATAAAAGAAAAATTTCTCTTAATTTTCTCATAGGCTTCTAGAAAAAATACAAAAAAAAAAATGTGTATTATTATTTCTCAAAACTTAGTTAAAAAAATTTTCTCATTTTCCGAAAAACACGTGGAAAATATTCTCTAATTCTCATTTTTGTATTTCCATTTTATGGAAAATTATTATTTGGAATAACAACAGGAGCTTATAACAGGATTTCCATATATATAATACATAATAAGGTTTATATATTTATATACATAGGTATAAATGTTATACATAATATAATAAAAAATGTGACAATTTGGAAATGTTGTTTTTAAACTTTTATTGGATTTTTTTTTTTCTATCTTTTTTTTTTTGTTATTTTGAAAATCTGGTTAAATAGACATTAGTTGTTTTATTCCTGTGACCTCAAAAAAAATTAATTATTTTTATACAATAACTTGAAAATTTTTGGGATGATGGAAAATACTTAATACACAGACTAATCGAAACAAGTAAATTACCCCCATTAATCTGATCTCATGTTAAACACTGAATTTATTTGGCAGAATTTTACCTTATTTCTGATCAGAAAACTGAATCATTATCAATTTTATTACTATCATTTTTATGAAGATAATTCTATATGAAAAATATTCTACAATATTCTAAAAATTGATAATTATATATGAAATTATGTACATATATTGAAAAGATAGAAAAATATGTAAAAAATAAAATATGCTTTAAATATACTTTTAACTAACTAAATATACTTTTTAAGCATTATGTTACAAAACTTAATTCTTTTTTTTTTCTTATATTAATTTGACAATTGGTCATTTTATCATCAATGAATTTCAATGAAATGGCGATAGTATTACATACTGAATTTTTTATTTATATATGCTCCCATATATATACAATTTTTAGGTATAAATACAATAAAATTTTTGTCAACTATTATATTATTTAAATGAATCATGCCATTACTTTCGTTATATAGAATCTTCATCACACTAAAATGTTTTTAGATCCTTTTCTATATCCTATTTTTATTTTTTTTAATTCAAAAAGACATTTTTATTCATTATGAGCTCCAAAAAAAAATTCTATAACAAAAAATATAATATTAAACAATTTAATTTTATGCTAAATCTTTAATAAAATTAAATATATATATTTTTCTTTTTATTATTATTGATTTCTAAATACAAATAAGGAGCAAATAAGGAGCAAATAAGATTTGTATATATAAGATGATATAGAAAATATACCTCATTTTGCTTTGTACAAAACAACATTTTTTTATATTTATTTTGAATTTTTTTTTTGTCTATGAAAGAATTTTCCTAAATTCTCTAAATAGATGTATAGTATAATAATAATAATAATCATCATCAAAGAATAAATCTCAAATTTTTGTTTTTTTTTTTTTTGTTGAAGATTACTTTAATTTCTTCATTTCCTACAATTACTGAAATCTCTTCAAAATTCCTTTTTTTTTTTCTTTTTTTTTTATTTTCTCAAGAACTATAATAAGATTAAAATTTTCCCATTGTATTTATTCAAAAAAAAAATAAAAAAATTATATTATATATGTATATCTTTCTATTTTTTATGTAATTGACAATATCTAAAAAGAAAATTGAAATTTCATCATTATGTTAAAAATTTTTATGTTCAAGCTCTATCTTCTACAACAAGATACAACAATATAGAATATATTATGTATGTATATAGGAAAAAAAATTTGAATTAAATTTAATTTTCTGTTTCTGCTGTAATAATAAAAAAAAAAAAAGGAATAATGTCCTCTACATTGAGAAAAATCTATGCTTAGAAAAAAATAAAAAAAAACAAAAAATCTAAACAAATTTTTTAATTAATTTTTATTTAATCCTTTTGTTATTTAAATTTTTTTTTTTCCTATTCAGTTTAATTTTGAAGTTGACAGAAATTTTTTTTTTTTGTTTGTTTTTAATATTTCATTTTATTTTTTTTTTGGCAAATTTTAACAGAGCAGTATTATTGTTTTTATATTAGATTTTTAATGGGATTTTTTTTGTTCTCCTGTTTTGTTTTCAAAAATATTATTGCCACAATCTTACATTGAATAAGAATCAAAATAATAAGAAAATTTTGATGATTTTTTTATTATAATAAAATATTGTAATTTTATGCAAAATTTCTCAAATAATACGACAAATAAGAAGAAATTGTGGGATACAAAATTTTGTTTGAATTGAATTTGAATAAGGACTTAAAATTTTACAAATATATGCCATATAGTAAAGTATGATAAATTTGACATTTTTGACATTTGTATTCTGAAAAAATTTCCTTAATATACTCTAATATTTATTTTCTTAACAACACTGTTCATTAATCATTATATAATTGACATAAATGTGTGTAGGTATTATATCAATCGTTTTCTTCCTCACGGAAAGTACTTTTGGATATAAGGAGAGTGAAACTCTGTATATTTAAAACAAATCTGGAATCATAATTAATTTATGAAAAAACTCTTTTTTAACCCTTTTTTTCCCAATTATATACAACGCTAATTACAAGTTGCATTACAAACAAAATATATGTTAAAATTCATTATAAAAATTAAAATTAAAAAAAATAAAATTATGAGTGACGATTTTTTGGACAGAATTCACAGAGATTTATGAAAATTCATTACACACTGATTACTGAATAAATTGTAGGTATGTGCTTACAGGATTATGTCATTGTCGACCGCATCAATTTTTTTTGTCACAATAATGATGGAATTGTAACATACTTATTTACTTTTAATAATAATAAGTTTTAATAATATGTTTCTTTCTTTTTTTTATTTTATAACACTTTGTTCCGTTTAATCAAAAATTTGTGCTGTTTCAAATACAAAGTAGGTAATCCTCATCACGCAAAAGAAATTAAGATAATTTTCGATGTAAAAGCGTAATTAATCGCTACGAATTTCAATAAAGAAATAAAAATTGTTGATTGCTTAATTTATGCGAAAAATATGTTTTCTTAAATAAAATTTTAATTAAACGAAAAAGAGAAATAAAAACTTCAACTACTTTTTCAATGATCTGATAGTATGTTTCGTTCCCATAGTTATTATAACTACTTCGACATTGTGACTATAACGTTCAATATTTATTATAGTGTACATTCAAAAAATACATTCCATGTACGTTGGGATTTTATTAATAATGTAAAATAACAATGGATGTGGATAAAAAGGATTGTAAATTATATCATAACATAATCATAATTTGACATATAAGTCCAGTTCATAAAACACTATAATTTATGATCTACTGCCTGTTATATATTGTTATTTCAACATATTCATGCTATAGTTTTATTATTATTTTTGAACAAACAAGTTCTCTGTATACAATAATGTTCAATTTTTTATTTGGTAAAATTTAGTCTAAACATAATATTACAAATTAATTTTAATTAAATAAGATAACTTATAAAGTATATTTTTGTTTTTTTGGTTTTTATGTCTTTAACATTTGCTTTAAGATTATGTATACTTTATTTTGTCCGAACATTTGGAATGAGTTGTCAGTCGCTAATCCACCAGATTATTGTTAATTTAATGGAAACATTATATTACTTTCGTTTAGATATGATCCAAAGCAAAATCAAATTAATTAAACATCTTTATAAAATATTAAAATCTTTTGTTCTCTTTTTCTTCAAATAATTGTTTCAAATTTAATGATTTAGTATTATGTTATTCAATTAAATTTAGGTTAATTATTGCTTAAAGAAATCATTTACATATCTTTTTGTAATAATTTCTATTATAATATTTGATTGAAAACATATTGATTGTATTTTGTGTACAATTATTTGTTATTTTATTATAATTTATTTAATGCCTTATAAGTACAGCGATACATATACAAACAAATTCTTGCACTTTACTATTATTTTTAGAGCCCAGTAAGTCATAAGTCATAAATTAGAAACACTGGAAGAAAACAAACTGAAGCCATTTTTAACCTTCAAGGCAGTTCAATGAAAGCTTCAGAACTCATTGCAGTTATTCAGCTCCTAAAATATAAATTTTAACACTTTAATCGGAATTATTTTTTAAATTCAGTCAGTAACAAAACTATATAGTATTAGCATTATAGTCAATTCGATTTGAAATGTTTGAAAATTTTTAACAAAATTTTCCAGGACAAAATTTTAAGGAATATATTTTTACTTAAATTTAAAATTGAATTTTCTCCGGAGAATATATTTTTTTTCCTTCTTTTATATAATATTTAAATCAAAAGTTCTTGCAAGTGTTATATGTTTAATTTTTTTTTTCTACCATAGTTTTCTCTATTTTCCACACTTGAAAAGCACAAAAAAAAGAAATAAAGATTGTGTATATCACAAGCATAAGAAGGACAATATGTTTTGGGATTATTGTCATTATCTTTGTTGGATTATGTTGGTATCTTAGTTTATAAATTCAAAAAAAAAATAAAATAAAAATTATATTATACATAAAAAAAAAATAAAAAAAATAAAAGCATATATTTTATCTTGAAATAATGAAGGATTATATTAGAAAATGGTTTTATTTATACAATGCTTTTTAAAAGAATATCATTATAAAAATAAGATAGAAAACGATGCGCTTTATTGTGCCAAATATACACAACATACATACTTAATTTGAAAACACAAAAAAAACAAATTATTATTCAGGAAATAATAATAATAGAATAATGATATTATTTTGAATAATTATACACATTCAAATTTCTAAAATCACAGAATTAAAATTATTTACAAATAATGTTTGTTTTTGTTTTATTTTTTATTTATAAATATAGTGCCTCTAGGATTATTATCTGTATAACTTAAATGAAGCACTCTGTAAGCTTCATTACAATATATTTTCGTACTTCTTATGAATTTTTTTCTTAGTTTTCAACGAAATTAAAATTAAACTGTGTAGAGAGCAAAATAATAAAATTTCTTATTGAAAAAAAAATTGTGACTTTAATAAGTCTTACAAATTGTATCTAAGTCACTAAGAACTAAATAATTAGTTGTATTAAAAAATATTTGACGGTTTACCCTTTATTATAAAATTTATTAGTTAAATCTGATAGTAATAATTCTCAACTTATAAATACAAAACTTACAATAATTATGCGTATCATTTATAATTTTGAATTTTTAATAGAAACAATTTGATTGAGTTATTTTTGAATTTTAATTTTACTTTGATTTTGAGAAATTAGGAAAATAAGAAATTTGAAATGAAATGAAAAAGGAAAATTTCAAATTTATAAAATATTTATTTTATTAGGCAAAAATTAGTTTTGTTGAAATAAGATATTTACTATTGCCACAATATCTTCTTATGAAGGATACAAATTATTTACATGTGAGTTCATGAGCATAAGTTACTGAAATTTTATTCAAGTACATATATTAAAATTGATAATCAGTATATTTGACATTGTTATTATATTTAATTTATTTCCATTTATAATCAAACATTTTATGTATACACAAAAAAAACAGAACTAATTAGACAACACAAAAAAAAATTATTTTTTTCCAGATAATTTTATTTTTATTTGCTCTAAAATACTTCATAATGTTTGAACAACAACTATATTTTGTATTCTTTTATAATAATTTTACTCCTCAGAGATTCGATACTAAGAAATGTTTCAAGTTCAGAAATAAAACAAAGATACCAAGACAGTTCTGAACAACAAATAGTGAAGAAAAAAACAAATGAATAAATATAACACAAATTTTGTGAATGATGTTGACCAGTGCTTCTAATTAAAATTATATGTAGTTACTGTATACACTGGTACATATGTAAATAATTTCTAGAATAGGTATTGTTACAAAAAAATTGATAAAAAAAAACTCGCTTCGAATATACCTGGTTTGGTTTTTGTTGGGTATACAAATATATTAAAGAACTAATTTCTTTTTTAAAGTTTAATAATATATTTTCAATAAAATTTTTATCTCTTGATGATTTTTACTTAAATATCGTTAAATGAATTTTATAATATACATGACTATATGAAGTCTGCAAAAAATAATGAATTAAAGACCTCGATAAATGTGTTTTATGTTAAGTAATATCTTAAAAATAAAAAAAAAAAATTTAAAAATTTTATTATTATGTATATATTATCATAAAAAAATAACATCATCATCATCAAGATAGATATTTCAGTTTTCTTTTTAAAACTCATATTACTATATAACTTTGACAGAACCATGTACAGAAAAAAAAAAGTGTATGTGTATAGGTATATTATTATTATGTCATTTGACTTAATTTTCATGCCATAAATTCAACTACATTAATAATAGAGAATGGTAATAACTTTAACAAAAATAAATTTAAGTGAATGCACAAAAATTTTTCTTATCTGTCAGTAACAGACCTTTATACATATGAAAATTCCCCCCGAGGTGGAATTACAGTTTACAGAACGTTTAAATTCACATTTGAATTACAATATGTATATTTCGTACTTAATAATTTATGTCATATTTTTCTTTTTTATTTTTTTTTATATACATAATATTAATACCAAATTTAAATTGGTATTACACACATAAATATATCATTGATAAAATGTTATTAAAGAGAACGACAGGAAATCGAATTTTATTCTTTTTCAAATATAACAAAATTTTTTTTTTTTTTATATATTTTTTATTTTAATTCTATTTATAAGCATTGTATGTAGAAATGGAGAAGAAAATTATATTTATGTGAAAAAAAAAAACCAATTATAATATTTTTTTTTCACTTTATATGAGTACACATACTGTAGTAGATTAAAAAATGTCAATCATCATATTGTACTATCAACCGTTTGTTCTCCATGTTTTATTGCCCATAAAAAAATTTTATATTCAGAATTCATTTATTTTTATTTTTTTGATTAATATTTTGACACATTTCAGAAGTAATGTACTTAGAATTAAAACCTTAATTTGTGCCTTTAAAAAGCTTAGTTTTAAAGTTTCAGTTCAACATGTTGATATTATAAAAACTGAAAAAGATTGAAATAAGAATTTGACAATATGAAAACGCAAATAGTGTAAAAATCGATATCAACCTGAATAAAATAATTTTTTCATTTTTTCTGGTTCATATTATTACGCTCAAATAGACCCGAACAGTTCCAATTTTATAAATTTATTTTGATTTTTTTTTTAAATCTTTTTATCAAAAACAAAATAAAGTATTAAGTCTCTAGAAATTGATATGACAAATACAAATATGACAATTTTATTTGAAACCATAATACATAATATAATACGTAATAAGAATTAATCTTAACAATTTTTTAAAATAAATAAACAGTCAAAGTGAAAGATAATCGAAATTTTTGGCTTACATAAGTCGGCCGTAATAGGCAAAAACGACTAACTTTAGACACTGACAGATGTTTTTTGAAAACGAAATTAAATCATATAATCTAAAATTATTAGTATTATTATTATTATCAAGAACATAAAAGTACATGCCACAATCTTAAATCAGCAATGATTTCAGGGGGTGACATATCATAATGTCAAGATCAATAATATTATCGAATAATCAAAAATTGATTTAAGTTAATTTTACCTTTGCACGGCTGATGGAAAAAAATTAAAATATGAAATTTCTAATTTACTTAATCAAGTAGAAGACATTAAAAAACAATTCAAATGATAATTGTATAATTTTATTTAACATAAAAACTATACGTGTTTAATTTATATATTTCTGTTTATGTATAGCTTTGAGTTTGTGGATTATAATAGTAATGATTTTACGTTAGATGTTCTAGACTAGATATTATCTTAGATACTCATTCAAATTATGAATTTGAAGTTACCTCAATCAAATATAATCCATTTGAAAAGCTAGAATAATCAGCGTTAAATTAACTTTTTCTAATTTTTCACTTCAACCCGCAATGTCGGTTTAAAATTTAATTTTACAAATATTATATTTATATATTTCCAGTTTTTCTCATTATTTGATAATAAAATGAGTTACACATTATTTGAATTTGTATTATTAGTTTTTGTTCATTGTATATACTTAAAATTTCATTTTAATCTTGAAATATACTTTACAAGATATCTGACAGTTTTTTTTTTTTTTTTATTTTCTTCATTGCACTTTTTAAAATAGTCAAGAAAATTGTCTCAAGGAAAATATTAACAATAAAAGCAACTCTGAGTCAAAAGAAAAAAAAAAGAAGAAAGTACAATAATATTTTTGTGACACATCTCGCTGTAGTAATGTCAAATTGTCTTCCACCAAATATTGTACATGTCATAAATACAAATAAGAAATAAGAATTATTATTAGTTGTGTGGTACATTTGAAGAGATAATAGATTTTTTTTTTAACTAGATGGGTTATGAGGAAAATTTTATGTCCATAACATAAATTATTTTGAAAAATTAATATAAATACGGTGGTAAAATTTAATTTATTTAACTTATTAAGTTATTTCACATAATAAGAATAATGAAATATTTAGAACTAACTTCGAACGGTTCCTCCTAACTATCTTTTTGTAAATATAGCATTTGAATAACTTTATTCCGAAAAATTATCAATTTTGGCATAAAATTATTCGAATGCTTTGTATTATTTGAACACTTCGACTTATAGTTTTATTTTTAAATTCTGAACAATCTAAAAATGTTTCAGCATACCCACCGTTATAAATTTACATATTTCTTGACTTTGAGACCGGCATCGTGCTAATTCAAAAATTCCATCGGAAAACTAATCAACACATTTTTTGAAATTTTTGATTTTTTATGTAAAGACAAAAAATCAAAACGCAGAACTTGTTAAGCACTACTCCTATTCAGTGAGTAGAAGTTTAAATCCATAGATTTCTAACTAATTCTTAATTTTATTCCATATAGTGAGCTTAAATACTTTATTCACCTTTGAGACGTTTATTATAAATTTTAATAATAAAAAAAGACAGTATTCTATTTTTTTTAACTATGTATATACGAATTGTTAAACTAATCCACATCCATTGCATTAAATTCTTTTTTATCGTGACAAAAGAATGCAGACCATATTATTTACTTTAACTTTTATTAAATAATCTGCACATACACAATACACATACATCCATTATTTATAGCGAAAATAATAAAAATATATTGTGTGCTTTGAAATTACTATATCTTAAATTATACTTCAAATACACTAAAAACGCTGCTACGAAGGAAGGTCAATGTTTTTCGAAAGAAAGAATTATTACAAAAAAATAAAATTGCATTATTTTGTTAAAGTTTTGTTTTGTTTCAAATAACTATATTTAGTTCATTATAAAAATATTTTGATAATTGCATGTATTATTCTATATAGATATATATTGGATATGTAGCAGCAGCTAAAAATTTCATAGAGTTATTTCGACAAGGAGGATAAAAACATATTGCCAGGGTGAAATTAATAAATCATTTACGTTTTGTATATATTTTCGTTCTGTGTATAATACTTTTTGTTATAACTAAAGATTGATCAGCTTTGTTTTGGGAATACTTAGTTGGGAAAACATTTCTACTGAAATTTTATAGTAGAAATAAGTGATGAGTTGTATTTTAAGATAATAAGAATAATTCTATAATATTCATTACATATTCAATCAATATTTAACATCAAAACAAATTTCACAGCTTGATTTCTTAAAGCTCTGCCCATAATTCTCGTACAAAATTGCTACGAAAAACATCGACACTAAAAAACTACAAAGGCAACTAAATGTTTCTAAATTTTAGTCGATTATGCTTCCGTACAAGAAAAAAAATATATATTTACATTTTTCCTTAATTTATTATATTTTTGGTACCCTTAAATTCTAAACGGTATATAAACTAAAGGCGTTTATCAATATAAGAGCTTTTCAACAACAAAAAATGAAAAAAAAAAAAACTATGGTTTAGTGTTATTTAATGTTACATTTAAAATGGATAAATTTGAAAGGGTTAAAGCAATTTATTTATATTCTAAAATATATTATAAAACTCATTTAAAAAAGATATATTAAATATGATAACGTTTTTGATGCGATGTCACTGTATAGCTTATATTTTCAATTATCATTTATTTTATTTTTAATAAAAGACTAAAAAAAAAAAAAAAAAAAGAAGAAATAATGTTAAATTCCCATAAAAAGTTATCTTATGATATTTTTATATAAGAATAAGTAATGTAGTAACGTATAACATAAACATAATTTTTTTTTTCTATCAACATAATTTCTGAATGATGTAAAAATGTAGCTGTCTCCCGTTTAATCCAAGAAAAAAAATGTATATATTTTTCATTCGTTAGTTTTCGTCTTCTTTTTACATAGAAAATGGAAAAAAAAATTTTTAATACAAATTTTTATATACATTTAAGAATTGTTAATGTAACTATTAATTTTATGTAAATTTCATAATGAATATTATTATTATTACAAAACTTTCCACTATAAATTTATTATTATCTGTATTTCTGGAATTAAAGAAATATGAAACAATATAACACCGTATGTGAATTTTAATCTTAAAAGGCATTTTAGATTGCCGCAGAAAGGAAATCTTACAAAACAAGCTTTATTAACTTGAATACGAAATTCTATTCTAATTATATTTGAATAAAACACTGTTGATATCACTATTTTAAAATCTAATGATATCATATAACCCAACCAGCTCCATTGACTATCGAGTATCAATTTTTTTTAATCAGATTAAAATGGGCTTCATTGATTCAAATTTTTAAACTTTGATGTACAAAATTTCTCATTTATAAAAGAAACATATTATACCATACAACAATATATATATATAATTTTTATATATATAAATTTTATGAAATTTTTTAAACAATTAATCTTGCTCATGTAGTCAAATGAAAATTGTAGAAAAATTTCATCATCAGTTTTTGATGCGGATTAAAATTTTTAAAATGACAAATTCATTTCTATATCAAACAATAAAAAACTTAAAAAATACCCATTTATTTCAATTTCTTAATATTTTGTCATTCTAACCATTGCATTTCAACTATTTTTTTTTATTTTTTATTAAAAATAAATCAGTAGCAATTGATGGCAGTTCAAAATTTTCATCAAGATCAAAATGTTCACAAAAATCTGAAAATTTAATTGATATATTTGCCTTGTCTTTTTAAACTCTATTCAATTTTTATTAGTTCTCCTTAGTTAAAGAAATATGAAACAATATAACATAGTTCTCCTTGGTAACATTCATTAATGTAAACTTGAACGAAATTTGTTAAGTCAAATTAAGTTAAACTTCATCTTTTGAAAAATCAGTATGTTCTCACTTAGTAGTTAAGTAGTATATGATAATAGTTTTGTTTTCAAACACATAACTGAAAACTTAAGAGCGCGATATTCTTTTAAAAATACTAAATATGTATTTTCACTGCGGAAACTTTTTCAATTGGAAATATTTAAACTTATCAAATAAAATGTAAAAATGAGAAAGTTTCGAATGAAACTCATTAAAATAGTTTTTACGACTTTTATTTTTGATATTTATATGGGAGTGAGGGCTCTTACAAAAGTAACATCATAAAAAAGTCATATATTTCAAAAAATGAATTAATAATTTTTAGTTAAAAAGGAAAATGAGTTTTTTTTTCTATTAAAACTTCTATAAAAAAGCATATTTAGTACAGTGCAGTGTCCTAGAAAAGTCAATATTTAAATATATGAATATGAAAATGAACAAAATAAAACTGGATAGCGATATAGCTCAATTTTTATTTTCATAAACACCATATTAAGAGAATTTAATAAAACTGATTGTAGAAATAGATTTTAGGTTATTATTTTTTTTTAATAATTTTGCTATTGGCAAATTTGGGAAAAAAAATTTTGCGGTGGACAATATACGCTTAGATTATAATGATGAAGTTTCAAAGGTAAACAATATGTTGGCATCGGTATCAAATTAAAATGAATATGTATTTTTATTTGATTTATGATTATAACCCCAAAAAAACAAAAAGTACGGAACTCCCTCTTTTT
>OZ023273.1:147739642-147771884 GCA_964007475.1 Hybos culiciformis | reverse complement strand
GTTAATTATTCATATTATTCATATTTTGTTTTAAATGTTTGAATAACGATAAAGGTTACTAACTTCCTCAAGGGCGATAGATTTTTAAAAGCAAACAAAAAAATTATTTAGTAGGTATTACAAATAATACCACAATTTCGCTAAACATGCTATACTTACATACTTACATATGTTCGTTGATTTTCAAAATAAACCTCACACTGGAAAGTCTTGGAAATTTTCATTTTCATAAAATTTTTATTTCTTTAAAAAGAAATTTGGAAATTCTGAGGCATGTTATATATATGATGATATATTTGTTTCGATTTATGTTTGATAATATTTTTTTTTTTTTATATTACTTTAGATTTATTATTTGATTAATAATTTTAAGAAAAATTTGTAATTTTTTTTTTTTTTTAAATCAGAAATTTAATAATATTCTGCACAATGTCTGTTTTCCAACATCAGTCCTAAATTTGCTTAGTGGATATTAACTAGGTGCTTACTTAAATTATTTTTTATTTTTAATAATTTTTTTTAAAATATAACTATTTAATATTTGAAATAAAAATATTAATTAAAATTACTATAAAAGCAAAATATTCATAAATTATTAAATTTAATTAAAATAATTATTATAATCGTGTCATCGTGCGAAAAAAAATTTTTTTTTTAATCACATTGAACCTTGTTCCTATAAATTTTATTCGATTATTATGCTATAAATGCATTCAATGACAAATTTTTATTTCATTTCTAAATAAATTTTTGTGTTGAGAATCTCGTTGAGATCAAAATATTCTGGCTAGTCACATTAATCAATGTAAGTTAGTTGTTATGATTTCCAAATGTACTTTAAACTGATTTTACATTTATACTTAATTGTTATTATACTTTTTTGAGAATTAAAGTATGACTAAAATGTGTAACAGAATAGCAAATGAAATTTCCATAATCTAAATTTACTCTATTTGGTCAGATGAAAATAATGTTTTGCACTCGGTTTTGCACGTTCATTAGTGTACATTTAAAATAATAATTCTTGATTAATACTTACCTAATCAAAAAAAATCGATTAATTAGACTTTTTTTTGAATGAGCTGTAACCAAATTAGTCACGTAAATTGAAAATATAATAAAATTGCATATATTTCACATTTAGTCATTTTAAATTTAAATATTCGAATAAAATAATTCAATTATGATTCATTTCATTTTTAAGCAAACGAATTTGGAAGCATATAAAATACCATTAGGACCAATTGATAATTTTTTTTCGCATTATTCATGAATCATAGAAATTCAAATTAGGGAATTTATTAAAAAGTTTATAAATGTATTTATTTACATCAATGCGAGGATCAATGCAAATAAATCCAAATGAAAAGATTGCCATAAGATCTACAAGTTTGTTTAATCTTGTGTTTCGAGTAATAAAGTACAAGGAATGTTTAATCAAATAAAAATGAAGATAAAATTCATGACCTTTGGGTAAAAGGAAAATAACTCAAGGGAATTAAAATTTATTATTTGTCGCTCTAATCCCATTTTGCTTAGCGGAGCAATGAAGTCAAAGTAAGTACTTATAAAATGCTAAATGGCCCGGCAACTTTTTGCAATCATAGAACTATTTAGAGTTTAGAACCAAACCCATCTCCCGGTACACTTTTATTATTAAAGTTCTTTAAGTTCGTCCAACTGAACGAGATCAAACCAATCATTGATAATGTAGATTTTATTTAAAAAAAAAAAAAACTATATTAAATTTCAGTTTTGAGGATAAAAATTTCTGATTGCAATATTGTCAGCTTAATTAGTGAACACATAACTGCCATTGATATTGCATAAAACCTAAGAGGTTTTAAAACAAGTTTTCCAATTCCAACTAATGAGAATCTATTACCTACATAGTTGTATACATTGAATAACCATATTTATTTTTTTCAATATATAGTCTGCAAAAATAACGATTTTTAAATTTCTTAAAATATTTATTTAAATTTAAATAAACTAAATTTAATTTTCTGATTGAAAATGTCATGCTTTTTACGGTGAAATAAGTAATAAAATACTTTATTTAACAAGAAAATAACACTAAATTAACAATTTTTGTAATTTTTGCATAAAAATTGCATAAAAAAATGTAAATGAATTTTTTTGTGGTTTAATATGAAAAAAACCATATAATGTGCGACATGCTAAAGAAACATTTAATTTGCTTTACTTAAGTTCATTTAGATTCGATAAATATATTTGACAAACTGAAAAAGCAGGATTTTTTTTACAAGTTCTAGATTTTTGTTCAAATTTTTCTATAATTTATTAATTATTATTATCTTTAGAATGAAAATTATCAATTATACATCATCATCGGTTACATTTAATAATTTTGTTAATATAGGCAATGTAGTATAATAGATTTAACAACTACAGTAATCAGCAATTACACCAGTATACCATACTTACTATTAGTACATTATCAAAGTATATTTAATGTTAATTTAATTCAAGCCGCGGAGTTCTCGATGTATAATTTTCAATATAAATTTTAATTTTTAATATACATTTTAATATTCGAATTATACTAAGATTTTACATAGACTAAACTATCATAATCAATTCATAACAAATATACTTAATTTCTGAACCTATGTTAAATGAATAGAAAAAAATTGTACAACATAATATGGTTTTAATAATATGTATTGGCTAACCAGTTTGCAATTTAACCTTTTTTTTTCTTATATAATTATATTTTCTAAACAAATTTAGAATTTGCGTTATTATTATTTCTTTATTATAAAATTATTTAATTTTAATGAAATGTTAATATTATTATCTTAGCTTTCAAGTATTACTACTTATGTTATTTAAATGCAACTCGCGCCTTTTAATTTTATTATTTTCATATTATATTCAATTAAATATAACTTTGTAAAGGTCCATATGTTCAATATATATTATTATACTTTACTTATAGATACTTAATATAAAATAAAATAATGTGGCAAGTTGTTTTTAAATAAAATTACTGAAAGAAATACTTAAGAGTTTCTTAATCTTATTTTTTAAATTTGTCTAATGTCCTTAAGAAAAAATATTATTGAAATATTTATTTTTATTTTTTAATATTTTTTTTTTTAAGTTCAACTGACAGGGCATATTGAAAATAATTATCTTTTAATTAAATACATTTTTGTTTATTATTATTAATTCATTATTGTTGCAACAATTTATATTGTATGCTGTATGTATACATAACAACTTATAAGTACTTATATAATACTTAACTTGTTGGATACACTGATACGAATGCTTAAAACCAAAATTTTGAAAATTATTAAATACTTAGTTTTTTTTGGTATAATTAGGGTATTCCCCTTTAATAAGTTTTCTATGCTTTTCTTATTAAAATAATGAAACAAAAGAAACGCAACATAATATCTATAAAATACAAAATTTTCATATCTAATATCTACATAAATGTACATGTGACCAATTATTCTATTATGTTGACGTTATGATGGTTAGAAGCTTCTTTTGCCTGTATACATTTTAACACAAATATGATTGCTAGAAATTTTTTTATATCCTCTTTTGAAAGATCTAAGAGTTTATCTAAAATCTATAAAATATCTTATTTTGAAATGTTGACAAAGAATTAAGAAATTTCGAAAGTTTTCTTTTTATCACAAAATGACTTGAGAATTGAGACGACGTGAGAAAATTAATTAATTAAATTTTCTGATTTGTAATTTAATATGATTACTAAAAAAATTAATTTTTAACATACTTTCTACCCAGATCGTAGAATCAATATTTAAGATTTAAGTACAAATTTTTAAAAACCTTATAAAAAACTCAAAGTAATAAATAAATAAAGATAGAAGATTTGACAACACAGAATCGAAACTACTGGAGTTAGAAGCACGAAATTTGGATAATTGATTTCTTTTGTGATACAGGCTTTCAATAACAAAGGATTTTTGAATATTCAGTCTCTATAAGAGTGCAAAACAGGTGATGAAAGTTTGTATCAGAGTTTTTAATTCTCAGATGTCTAAGCTTCTTTTTTTAATATTTTTTTTTATCGTTTAGTAACGAATTATATTCGACTAGTTACTATTTTATATTCAATTCAAAGATTAAGAAATGGTGATTTTCAAAATAAAAATAGTGTCATAAATTTTATTATTATTTATATGTTAAAAATTCAATAATCCTGATTAAAATATTAAAAAAATTATTTCATTTATTACATACTTTAACTTTATAATATATTTCAATTTTCTTAAAAAATAAATCGGATTCCAATGATTTTATTTGTCATTCTTATTTATTTTAAATTTTCTGATACCTACTTATAAAAATAATTTCATTAAATTATTCACGCCAAATTTTTTGTCATTTTATTTTTTTAAATTTATAATCAATTTTGAATTGATTATCAAAAAAAAAAACTGAAAACAAATTTAATTAAGAAATGTATTTACAGGAAAAAATAGATTTATTATTTTTAGAAAATTGACTTAATCTTTAAAATGCCGGTAAACTATATAAAGTATCATTCGTTGGTAAAATTTAAATTAAAAGTGCTTTATTAATATTCAATCCTTAACTTAATTCATTAAATTTTTTATATCTTAGTATTTCAAATGTTTTGAAAGCTCGTAAATGCAAATTTGAAATTTTTAACATTTTGACATTTTTAGCCTAATTTGCGACCTTAATTGTTATTTTTTTTTATTTTCTCAATTAACAAATTTTATTTTCTAATATTTTAATATAATTTTTATCAAAATTTTACGGTTTCTTGTTGAGAACCATTTAACGTCAAGTTGGAGTTTTGTTAATTTTTTGCCTCCATCAGAGTCCTTCAATGTAATTAAAAATTAAAACTTAATATAGATTTTTATTTTTTTATAGATAGTTTTAGTAAAACTAGAGGGAAATTCACAAAAAAAGGCTGTAGATATTTGAACTGTTATTTTTGAAAGTGGTATAAGTCCATTTTTTCATGCATCATTTTTTCATGTAAATATGGAGAGAAGGTGGCTATATCTTACTAAAATTACCATTAACTCATTTTTTTTAAAAAGTGGACTTATACCACTTTCAAAAAAAAACACCTCATTTAATAACTCAGTTTTTTATATTTATGTACCTATCTAGCGACGTAGGTATAATTATTATGACAAAATAGTTATCATAAGTTCATTTATTTTTGCTTTTAGCAATAGTATGTAAAGGGGATGTTCTTCTTTGAGGACAAATATCTTTTTGAGAAGCTTAAGAAATATAATTTACAACGAATTAAAATAAATTCATTACAGATTTTCAGAGCTTGAAGTTAATTGAACACAAAAAAAAAAATTTTTTTTGGAACTTTTACTTTAAAATTTATAATGAAAGAAAATTTGGCTGGAAAAACACCTGTTAAAAATGAATTGAATGTTTTTTTTTTTTATTAAAAAATATTTTCATTGCATGATGCTTGTGAAAAAATAGTATATGTTTAAATATCAATTAAAATAAATTGAAGTACCCCGATTATTAATGCATAACCTCCTATTTTGTTTGTAATGTATTTCCATGATTAATAACTTTATATAGTGTACTATATATATAGTCCAAGAGCTCGCAACGTAAGAATTCACGTGATTTTAGCAAGGCTCATTTTTTAATATAATGTTCCATACTACGGTGCAGGACGCATAAAGGTAGTCTGGCTGTCAGACGACGTTGCGTTTACCCATGGGAGCAGAACCAAGTAGGTAAAAAAAATGCAAAATTACATGAAAAAAACAAATTACTTTTAAATGACATAGGTCTGGCATCCATTTAGCAACAGTATTTCCGTCTGGCAAATTGGATGTAGTATATATAAGATCCAATCTATAACATATAAAAATTTCAGCCTTGCTAAAATGACGTGAAATTGAAGTTTTTTTTTGTTATAAATCAAGGTCTGGCACGGTCTTAACAACTCCGAAGCCGTCTGGCAATGATGCATTAACATTTCATATAATAAGCACAAACAAGTGACATAACTAGAAATCGTGCTATTATCACCTAATTTTGCATTTTTTCTTTGACCTACCTGGATCTGCTCCCACGGGTAAACGCAACGTCATCTGACAGCCAGACTACCCTTATGGGCCCTGCACCGTAGCATTTAACAATATTTTAAAAAATGAGCCTTGCTAAAATCACGTGCCAAAAACGTTGCGGGCTCTTAGACTAATAGTATAAACATATAATAATGTACAGGTATATGCACATTAAATATGAAAAAATAAATAAAAATTCATTATGGTCTGCAATATTATGCAGAAAAACACATTTCATTTTATTTTGCAAACAACAAAAGTAATTTGCTTGAAGGTCTTTTTTTTTTTGCAAATTTAAAGTTTTATAATAGCAGCTAGCAAGGCATCATAATACCATATATATAATACCATTTTGGATATATCAATTCTATTATGTTATAAACACATATTTTCTTCAAGTAGATTTTTTAATAGATCTAAGTATATAATACTTACTTTAGCTTCAGCAGTGTCAGTAAATCTAATTAGGAATTAATACTCAAAATTGATTCTATATAAATTTTATTTAATAGGAAAAACTTAAATTAATTGATTGTCTTGAAATTCGTCATTCAGTTGATGGGGAAGCATAAGTTCTAAAAAATTCGGAGGAAGTATTTTTATTTCCACCTGGTTACGTCGCGTCTTGAGAGTCTAATTTTAACACATAACATACGTTTTTAATTCTACTTCGATTTTGTGTTTATACTAACATAGGTTTTGTGGTTGATTTTATCAATTTTGTTCTCATTTTCCAGATTCAATCAACTCGATATAGCTAAAGTCGATAAAAAATATTACTATAACTCAAAAATCGAATTCGTTTTCACTGAGTCTAAAAATTCGAAAATCCAATTGATTTTATCGATTTAAAAAAATTAATGTTTTTGTTCGAAAAAAAAAGTGTACATTAAATTTCGTGAATTTTTAATAAATGGTTTTTACAACAAGTTATAATAGAGATTTTTATAGTGAAACTATTTAAGTTTTTCCTCTTGCATTTTACCTATTTTGTTTTGCGATCAAGGTAGTTAAGCTTTTTTTTTTTTTTAATTTTTGAAAGATACTTTTGAATGCATTTTCTTATGCTCACACGAAAAAAAAATTGTTTTTTTATTAACCATTTTTTTTTTAATTAATTTTAGTGGTATTTTATGAATGCTCTATTAATTGTCAAGCAATTATTTCTTTTACAATGCAATGGTGGCCTGATAAATCTGATAAAAAAAATGTTTTTACTTGATTGTTAATTATGTCGCGATTTTGATTAATTAGGGCTTAATTTTGATAAATTTTTTTACCGGTTCAATATTTTTTTTTGACATTATAAGTATAGCAAACAAAAAGAGAACAATTGATAACATTTGACCTCAACAAATTAATTCAATTTCAAAATTTTATATTAATTTTTTTTTTACACAATAGTGTACAAAGTTATTAACTTCCTAATTAAATTACATTCTGAACTTCAATTCTAGTAAAAAAAAATCCAAAACACTTAGTTGAACATGCTGAAATTCGATGATAAAATTCGATGATATTCTCGTTATCAACTACAAGGCATGATCATCTAAGTATTTTTTAACGATAAACATGAATTAAAATCTATAGTCTAGTTAGCTGCTGTAAGTCACTATATTAACTTCAGATAAAGTGTTCATAATGTTCTAAAATTTATCAATTTATTTCAATTAGACTTAATGAAAATTGAAATTTTACTGATGGAAATCAGTAAACCGATTAATCAAAAAGTGAATGGAAAGGAACTTAAAAAAAATGGGGTTTTCCAATAAAAATATTTCATTTTTAGACGTTCTTTTCTTGTAAACATGATTTAACATAAATTCGTAAATTATTAATTAATAAAAACTTATCGAATACTTAATTTACTTAAAACGAATAAAAATCTAGTGCAGTTAGAATATTTTCAGAATATTAGTTATTTTATACTTTATTTTTTTAATATAAAAATAAATAGATAAATCAGTTAAAATCGTGCTGTGAATAAATTGCTAAGAGATTAAAAATTTTAAAAAAAAAAAAAAATACTAAAAATAAAAATAAAAATCTTTTAATCGCAGCAATGAATTCTAGGTCAACCACTAAATTAATTTTTAACTCGAATATCTTTAAAATATAATCAGAAGCTAATATGTTAGTGATTTTATGTAAACCTGAAACGTCAAAGCATAATTATTATTTATATATATATATATATATATATTGACCATTAGTTTGAATATTTTTTTGTTGCTGTTATGGACTAAAAAAAAAAAAACAAGCTCTACAATCTCTTTTTCTCAAAAATTTCATTCAGAAAATAAACGTTAATAAAATATATAGTAAAATATAATTAAATTATAAGAAAATTCTTAAAATTTTTGTTCAAAAAAACAAAATACATTTAATATGTTATTTTTTAAAATGGTTTCTGGTTTTTTTTTTTTGAATTATAGGTACATAGGTTTTTTTTCTAAGTTTATAAAATGTTATTAATTAAACCGTGATACCCCCTGCAATTGATGTCGAAATATCTAAAGAAGGAATTCAGTTTTGGTTACCCTAATTTTGAGAAATATAACAAATTGTTATAAAAATTGATATTCTTCGCGGTTTTCTGTACTAAAGACGTTTAATTGCAGTTATTGACCTTTTTTTTTACTTATACAAATATGTATATCATTGATTTCTAATCACTGATCTCAAACGGAAATGAGCTTTTTAATATTATTCGCATTAAAAATTTAAATTTGAATTCTCTACTTAAGTTTTACGGATAATCTGTTAAAAATAAAATATAAAAACAATAACAATTTGTATAATTTTATCTGTTTCGGTTTTGGCCTGATGTATTATTAAAATCTTCGAATATTATGAACTTATTAAAGTGTAATTATATTTGGAAAACCTAATTTTCCAAAAAATAAGGTATTTGTAAGCAAACCGAATGATTTAAAACTTAATCGCATATCAAAGACTTAACTTGTTTGTACAATGTATAGATCCACTAATTTTTAGATAGTTAGTTTTATTAATTATTCTTAAATATTTTTAAATACTTATCTAAAGTTAATAATATTAGAAGTCATTAATTTAATTGTAGATTTCATTTATGCTAATCTTTCAAATCTTGGTAATCTGCGTTTCACTTTGATAGAGCTCTCCTAGCCATTAACTGGAATAGAAAATTTAGTTAATAATGATAATTGTACATGCATCTTAAATTTCAACCAGGAACTACTATATAAATCAAATATTTTTCGAAATTAGGTATGCTATGGTATAACGATTATTACTTCATTAATTTTGTTTTGTGAACGTATAAGGTGTGTTTGCATCGCAAATAATTTAGTTATATATTTTTTTAAATACCTTACATATTTTCATTTAATAAGAATATTGAAAATGGTGCTATTAAATTTTATTATTTACTCATTTGCTAAAAAAAAAAAAGAAACAAAATTTCTTTGCAATTCAAAATTACCAAACTACTAGTATGCAATGTAGGTATGTGATTATTAAATCGTCGCATAAAAATAAATCTGTAATAATTTTAACCTGGAATCTTTGGAAATAAAAAAAATAAAATAATAATGTGGGTAACATTAAACTTTATTTTATGTTTTTTATATTTTTTTTTATCTTTTTTTTTATTTGCGGCACACAATTTTAATGAAAAATTTTCACAAAGAATATAAGTAATAATCACAAATTTATATTTATTAAAAAACTTTTAAATGATGCATTTTTGTTTTATAATTCTTAGTTATTGAGGTGTACCTACCTATGGTGTGTGAATATGACATTTAGTGAAGTCAAGATAATATTTATTGCCTATTTTCTATCAAGAGTGTTTTGTTGAATGCAATAATTTTTATTCATGACAGAGGGAAAATTAAATTAAATTTTTATGTAGTTGGTGCCTATTACAATTTTATCACGTTATGTTTTTAGAACTGCAAATTTTGTACATAAGCAGTAAAATTTACAAATAAATAAATTTTATTTCAAAAATTAGTTAAATTAAATGTAAAAATATAAAAAAAAATTTATTATAATGTATCTTTACCTACCTGTATAACAAATAAGTATTACATATGTATAAAGATCTATGAACATGTTAAAGTTAACTACAAGAGTTTACCTAATGCTAAAAATTACCTAATTAAAGAAAAGATCAATATAAATGTATGTATTATTAATATAATCAGTAGAATTTAGTTAATAGAATGAGTACCTATCTACTTAAGCAGCAGAAAGCTTTTAGCAAGCAAGTAACGAGATATTTGATTAAACAGCAATGTGCAATTTTGCACCGAAGTTAGTTATCCACAATTTTGTAGTAATTATACTATATCCATGAGCCCTTCACAATCAAGAGAAAAAAATTTATGCTACGAAAAACGGAGGTTATTGTTCCTGCTGCCAGATAAAAGAAATGCTTTCTATTGCGTAGCCCCAGGGGTTTACGAGAGTCGGTACTCTTTTTAACATATAGCAAGGAAAAAACTTTGTTCCATTGTTTGCATTGTTGTTCATATGTTTCTGAGTAATCGTCACTAACTACCAAGTTTAGCATCTTGATCGTCAAAAAAAACCAGTTTTCAAAAACTTACTTAACAATTAATGTTTTAATTATTAAATCAATTATTAAATTAAATGTCTAAAACTAATAATTTGTATTACCTACCTAGCGAGGTAAACTACTAAAATATTAGAACTAAGTGGTAATAACATTTTAATTTAATAAAATTTAATATTAGCAATTATAATTGTTATTATTAGCAATGAATATTAACTTTTAATTAAAATCTAGGCCAACAAAATATTATTCTTACAAAAAAAAAATTACAAAATAATAAGAAAAAGTCTTTCATAAAAGAATATTTTCCTTATAAAAATAAAATAAAAAAAAAAAAAAACAAAAATTTTTATTTGCGTTCATTAAACTTCTGAACATACCTTTTTTTTTTTGTTTTTTCTTGCATGTATGTACAAAACATAAAACATACTTTTTTTTTCTTATAAAACTTGTTTTTACAGTTTCATAATTTTTTAACTTTATAAACAAAATTTTCGAAAAAAAAAAATTCTCACCGCAGCATAAAAATAATCGCGCTCTCTTTGCTACAAAAAAAAATTGTAAACAACAATTTTCTCTCACTAAATACACAATCAAAGTGTATAAATGACGTTTATATTTTATTAGGTATACGAATATGAAACGTAAATTTTATATTCGCTTTATAAACATACTCATATTTACAGAATAGTAAACAAAAATTCACACACCCAAGCAAACGAAACACACCTATGCATATTGAATAATTTTTTTCGTTGTATCTATTTATTATGTTTTTTATTATAATATAATATATATTGTTTGAAAAAATACGCAAGGTCGTTTACCAACACATTTACACCAAATTGAAGGTCGTTCATTTTATAATAAAAATTTTCCTTTTTACAAACACACCTAAGAAAAATATTGTGTTTTTTTTAAATGTATCTAAAAAATGTAAATATTTTTTTCAAGAGTAAAAAAAAAATGGTAATTTTTATCTTTTTTTTTGGATGTGAAAAAGATGTTCATTTTTTTTTAATACCTGAAACCTAAGGCCCTTGATCCCTTTAATTTTTATAATAAAAAAAAAAAAAAAGTTGTTTTTCATATGAAAATGTTAATGAGTTGAACATACAACAACAACAAAAAAAATGTTTATTGAAAACTACGCAAAAATGAATTAGATATATGTATATACACATAAATGCACTTGTGCACTCTGTATACAAGTTTGTAGTGCTTATTTGGTAATTTTATTTATTTTTTTTTAAATTATATGTACAATGATTTTGAAGAAAAATTCGATGACGACTTGTTGCTTTTTTTTTGTTTTTCGTCACATATTTACATATCTTAATAATGTCACTAAAAGGGATATCAGGTGATCATTATATTCAATTCTGTTGAATATTTTTTTTGTTTATAACGCCTATTTTTGGTAAATGTAGGATGACGTTTATTTTCATTTGAAATGCAAAGATCCTAACATCTTCTTGGCATTTTGGGTAATAAAAAAAAAAAAAATCTTCTGGCCTGTAACTCTTAACAGTCTATCTAGCAAGTACATACTATGAAATTAATTTTTAAATTACCCTTAGAGCACCTCTATTTTTTTGCGCCCAGCGAACCGAAAAATACCATAAATTTTATTAGAATTATTATTTCTGTATTTCTGATATGACTTTCTAAGAACATAAATATTTTCTTTTCTATTTCAGGCATTTATATAATTAACAATTATTGACAAGATATTTGCATGCCAAATATGTCCATAAATCAAGGGGAACCACCCCCATTGAATAACACAACGGTTATAGCATCGTCACAAAATCAACAGCATATTAAAAATAATATTTCAGTGACAAATATTAAATGTGAGGATTTTAATAATCAGCAATCGCAACATTCAATTATACAACACAATAATTCTCTGCTTAATGGAAATTCCATAAATGGTATTAATAATTCATGTGGAAACAGTTCTGTTCGAATATCAGTACCAAAAGTTGAAGATTCTGATGAATCGGAATCTGAATTAATAAATATTGAGCAAAATTCTAAGGTGAATCGAAGAACAAATGCTAAATCAAATGGACCCCGTCCTATGTCGTGGGAAGGAGAACTGTCTAATCAGGATGGAATTGATCATATGGAAACCGATCAGTCGTCAATTAAAGAAGAAAGAATCGTTATTGGTGGAAATGATGAAGTTAAACCTGATTTTGATCAAACGACGCAAAATTTCAAAAAATTTCAACAAAACGATTCTGTTACGAATATGAAATATGAACCTAGTGGATTTACTGATCCTCCTGGTGGACTTAATTCTCCACTTTTAATGCGATCGAAAATCAATTCATCACTTGTTCCTGCCAATCCGAGTCCAGATTCAGCAATTCATTCCGTTTATACACATAGTTCGCCATCTCAATCACCATTAACTTCCAGACATCCACCATATACACCATCTCTCAGTCGAAATAATAGTGATGCATCGCACAGCAGTTGTTACTCATATAGTTCAGAATTTAGTCCAACACATTCGCCGATTCAAGGAAGACATAATGTGTATCAAGCCGGAGCTTTCGGAAGTACCACAAATCCTGCCGTACATTTATACCGACCAATGCATGATGAAAGCCGGCGCAATGATGGTACAGCTGATATTCTTGTCGAAACCGATGGAATCCCTTCGCCCGGAATCTCTAGACAACAATTAATTAATAGTCCTTGTCCAATATGTGGAGATAAAATATCTGGATTTCATTATGGAATTTTCTCTTGTGAATCATGTAAAGGATTTTTCAAACGAACAGTTCAGAATCGTAAGAATTATGTCTGCGTTCGTGGAGGTCCTTGTCCTGTTACGATATCAACAAGAAAAAAATGTCCTGCTTGCAGATTTGATAAATGTCTTCAAAAAGGCATGAAATTAGAGGCCATTCGTGAAGACCGTACTCGAGGTGGAAGATCTACATATCAATGTTCGTACACCTTACCTAATCCCTTGGTTTTAAGTTCAGCAGATCATGCGGCAGCTGGACTGCTGCAATCAAACACTAGAATGAATGATAGTGTCATAAAAACTGAAGATGGTTGCAATATTAATAATTCTAATAATGCATGCGGCAGTAGTAATTCGAATTTAAAAACTATTCCTCCGTTATTACAGGTGTGTATAAGTGAATAATTAAATATACATATAGAGTACATAGAAAAATAATGATTCTTGTAAAACAAATTGAATCAACAAATAATCCGTATTTGAATAATGAAATATTTAATTTTTCTCGACTTTAGATTTTTTTATAATTTTTTTCTTTATATTTTAGGAAATTATGGATGTTGAACATTTATGGCAATATAATGAAAGTGAATTGTCACGGTTGAATCAACTGCCAACACAATCACATTCTAATACACAAAATTTGTCTACAAATCCACTACTGGTTGGTTTAACAAACAGTGGTGAAAATACAAATCCAGATTTAATAGCGACTTTGTGCAATGTAGCTGATCATCGCTTATATAAGATAGTTAAATGGTGTAAAAGCTTGCCATTATTCAAAAATATTTCGGTATGTGGATACGAAAAATTTAGAATTTTTTTTTCTTTAGAAATCTTTTTGGGGTCTTGGCATATAGTAAGAATCTCATTTTAAAAATAATCCATGATTTTTTCAGATCGATGATCAAATTTGTTTGTTAATAAACTCATGGTGTGAGTTGTTATTATTTTCGTGTTGTTTTCGATCTATAGCAACACCTGGTGAGATAAAAATTTCTTTAGGGAAAACAATAACGCTTGATCAAGCCAAAACAAATGGCCTACAAGTAAGAAAATTGCAATTAAATTACCAAATTTATTATCATCATAAAACATAAAATTAATTTTTTTATAATTTTAGTCCTGCGTTGAAAGAATGTTAAATTTGACTGATCATTTGAGACGTCTTCGTGTTGATCGCTATGAATATGTTGCCATGAAAGTTATCATATTATTACAATCAGGTATATACAATTTTTTTTTACTTTTTAAGCTTAGGTTTTAATAATTTCATTTAAATAACAATTCAAATACAATTTGTTTTAGATACATCTGAATTACAAGAGCCAGTAAAAGTTCGGGAAAGTCAAGAGAAAGCATTACAAGCTTTACAATCTTATACATTGGCATATTATCCCGATATTCCTTCAAAATTTGGAGAATTACTATTAAGAATACCAGAATTACAAAGAACGTGTCAGGTAATTGGGACCAATTGATATATTGTTTATACAAAAATCTAGAAAATTTTGTAAAGAATTTAATATAAGTGCAATTTTTTTCAGTTGGAACTTTATTTTGACGAAGCGATCAAAGGTTCTTTTTGAATAAAATTATTAAATACTTCTAATAAAACTAAAAATCTGAAAATTCTCAACGAATCAAAAATATAAGAACCTATAAAAGTCATTATTATATGAAAACCTACACAAGAGAAAGTCTCTTAACTTTTTCAAGAACAATATACATTCTTTAATTGAATATTAAATAAATTAACTCAAATGAACTATAGACGAAACGAATTATTTTTATTATTTTTGACATATAGATGAAGAATCTAATTTATTGAGTATCTTGCTCATTTCAATAATTAACATTTTGAAAATGTGTTTTTCTTCTTCTTATAAATGAATTATGTTTTTATAAAATTTTTCAATTTATTTTTCAGCTTGGTAAAGATATGTTAACTATTAAATCTAAAGATGGTGATGATTTCAGCTTGTTAATGGAATTATTACGAGGCGAACATTGACAAAAATTTATTTTTTTATTTTTTTGAAAATCAACAATTTTTTATAGAAATTAAGAATTAGGTATTCCAGTTAACAAGATTTTATATAAAATAAAATCCTGCATCACAATCAACTATTTGGAGGAATTGATTAGTTTGTTAAAAAAAAAAATAAAAATAAAAAATAAAATTAATACAATGAATCACAAATTAATTTAATAAGTAAATTTTTTGAACATTTTACACCGAAGATGAAAAAGAGAAACAAAAATTATTGTGCCTAAACAATTTTTTTATATAACTCGAAAGCGCAAAATTTTTAGAAAATTTTTTTATGTATTGAGTCTCGAAAATGGCTCAAAAATAAAACCTATAAAAGAAAATTTGTATATATTATAACTTAAAATATAAAAATAAAATTTTTAGATATTTTTTACAGATTTTAAGATGCAATTAGTAAGAACTCGAATTAAAAAAAATAAATGTACTTTTTTCTATGTTAAGGAATTTATCTATGTGGAAAAAAAATTACTATTTTTTTTAAATATACATATTAAAAATTTATTTTAAGATAATATTAAAAAAAAGATTTCCGGGATGAAAAAAAAATTCTGTCATGATATTAATTTTAAATTGAAAAATTTTTTTTTTTTTTTATTTTCCTTTGTGATGATGTTGTAAAGAAAAAAAAAATGTTATGTACTGTTTTATTTTATTTATAAATTTTATAATAATCATAAATTATAAATTTGAAGGATATTTATTAAAAAATTAACTTGAATTCATATATATGATAACATATAAAGCTATCTTTAAAAAATCTCCTATTTTTGATACGTTTTTGACTATGCTTTCAACAAAAGCGCTGTCCACAAAGTATTTAAATTTTAACAATAATAAAAAAAAAAACAAAATATCTTGTCAAAATTCTTTAAGCTTATTGTGTGCAAAATAAGATAGAATAGATATATTATGCGAAACTGAAATTGTATTTAATTTTTTTATGAGAAATTTTTTTAAGTTTTTATATTCTAACATGAAATAGTAAGAACTCTAGAAATTTTCTAGAGTTCTTAAAACTAGAAAATTTTCTACACTTCTAAAAAGTAGAAAATTTTCTGTAACAAATCAAAATAAAAGAACCGATTTTTTTTAATGAAACATGTTTGAAATTAATTTTGTTTATCATTTGATTTATTATTATCATATTATTGTGGATAGACATCAAACAAAATAGGGACCATTGGAGCTTTAAGTATTATTTAAATGTTTATATCCTTTAAAAAAACTAAAAGTTTTAAACTTGAAAAATGTTTCAAATTTTTATTATTTATTGATTAAATGTTTGATTTTTGTATTATAAATTTTTTTTAGATCTTTTTAATACATTTAATTCTTGTTTTAAGCAGATACTCAAGTTGTTCTTAGTTTATTTAATTTAAACTGATTAATATTAGAACAATTTAATTACTAGTTTACGTATTTTTAAATATTTTAACAGTAAAGTGCATAGAACTTTATTGAATGATTTGTTAATTTAAATTTGGTTTTAACTGACTAAATATAAAGGCGCCAAAAAAGTTGTAATAAAGATAGAATTTAAAAAAATCTAAAAAACTTTACAATCACGATTCTGAATAGGTTTTTTTATTATTTCATTTCAATTAAAGCTTTATAATTAAAATTCTGAGTTATATATCTGTTTACGAGGATATATTTATTAACTAACAGAATTTTTTATTATTTTATGAAGGCTAGCTATAAGATATCTTCTAATATTAACGTTGAAAAAATAAATAACAAAAAAGTTAGAAACTTTTTTCAATACCAAGTCTCTATATAGAATTATTGACGAAGAAAAATTTTTGGTGGTTGTGAAGATATCCTTCTTTTGGACCAGATTGTTTGTGCTAATAATATTATTTTTTTCTTTGATACCAGTACCACTTAAAGTTTATGTGATAACATATTTTTTTATTTTCCTTAATTGTATATTGACATCAACTTAATTTGCAATAAATAATATCTTAAATTTTATGTAACTGCTAAATCAAGAAGTTAGTGTATCTTCATTTTGTAATTTTTTTATTTTAAATTTTCAGTGAATAAGATTAGTGAATTATTCGACCAGTTGTAATAATTTTTTAAAATAAAAATAAAATCTGTAATACACAATGCAATATTATTTTAAAAATTAAAATACAAAACATTATTTTATTTTTAGTAAAAAAAAAAAAATTAATTTAATTAAAATCTGTAGCCAATATTGATTAAAAACTTGAATTTAATTCTCAAAAATTGAAAAGAATAGATCTGAAAGGACAAATAAAAAAAAGAAATTTTATTGGTGAAAATGATAACATAATATAATTCTAAAGGTCAATTCACACATATCAGTCACGTCAAGTCACCGTCACGTCACCGGCACGTAATTTCAGTCAAAAAAAATATCGTTCCTTGTAATTTAAATGAACTGTCTAAACCCATCCGGCGCCGTCACGTCACTGAACCATCAGTCGTCCCACCGTCAACTAGCCGTCAAAATAAAATTACTTTCCGACGATATTTTTTTTTTTGACTACGGCATTTTTGAAATTGAAAGCAAAACAAACAAAACAAAGTTTTTATTTTATTATTTTGTAAAAAAACGGGACGGAACGGTGACGTGACTGAAGTGTGTAGACACAGGTCAAGATATTGACGGATACTTGACGGTGACGGAACGGAGACGGAACTTTGACGTGACTGATATGTGTGAATCAACCTTAATAGTTATGAAATTTTTAAATTATTTGCAAAAATTTCATATGCAACATATGTGAGCCGTTCCCTGAACAAATCGATTAGTTCCAATTTTAGAAAAATCTTAAATTTAAGTGTAAAAGCACTTGGTATAGTCATAACTTTGTATATTTATATAAATTTTCTCAAACATTAAAGTTTAACATCATTAAACTACAATAATTTTTATTTGAATTGATATTATAAAAACAATTTTAAAAACCAATGCAAATTATTTCATCGCATTTCTCCACTTTTTTTTTATGGAGTTAATCGATTTTTGGAATGACACAGGCTCATATATAAGTCCTGTTTCGCTGGAAAGTGAAAACTCTTTTCCGTTAGTGTTCATTTCTGCTTCTCCTATTTATTTTTTTATGTTTTCACAAAAAAAATAGAATAAATTTTAATTTATTATGTATTTAAAGAATAATTTATTTACATAACCTTTGCTTCCATTGGAAATGTAAAAAGAATTATTATTATTTTTACTCAATTAATTAAAATTATTATTCAACGCAAAAAATATATAATATACATATGTATATATTTTTTTTAATTTTTATTTGAGAGTTTAGTTTAGTAAAGATCGTTTTTGTCATTCGATTTCAATAATTTTTTTCTATCAAGATATTCTATTTGGAGAAATTATAGGGCGTTTTTTTTTTTCAATAGTATAATATGGGCGCTATTAACTGTAGAGAATTCTGAACTTGAAGCACAATTTATGTTATATAAGAAATTTCACTAAATGGATGAGCATTAATCGAACTGGTTTTTAAACTGAATTTTTAGTTCAAATGTCTTCAATAACTTTATCTTGATATTAATCTTCGATAAAATATAAAAATAATAGCTTATGATAATGATATTTTTATTTCTTTTTTTACCATAGAACAAATTAAAAGTATATTTTTTTTATATGTATACAGCATAATATGAAATATATAATTTTATTTATGTTATTACAGACTTTTATTATTTTATTGTAAATTTTTTTTTTTTTAATATTTAAAAACAACATGTAAGGAATAACTTAACGATTGTTGAATTTAAGTAAAACAAAAAGCATGAAATCTATATTGTCGAAATTTTTTAATTATACAAAAATAAAAAAATTAAATACTATTTGAAATTATTGGAACGTTTTTTAATTCGATATCGTTTGGGGACAATTAGAAAAATTGACACATTCGAGGCGAAAATCGAACCAACGACAAACTCGCCGTAGGATAATGGCAATATCCTACAAACCACGACGGCCAACATGTAAAATTGCGTTTTGATCTACTTTACATTAAAACATAAACGGAACGAAATGCTGAAAAATGGCATAAGAGTTCTTTTATAAAAATGGTATATTTGTTGCCAAAAATTGACTTTAAAGTTGAAAAAAGCCTCTTCTTTGAAAATAAATTGTGGCTAAATTTTTTTTTACAAGGATTTGATAAAGATAAACCTCCATTACGCCGCTCGTATTTTGCCGTATAAAAAAATCACAAAGCCGAAAGAAAGACTAATTAAAGTACGAAAAGTATATACTTTGTAAATTTGCTGCTTGTAGGTATGTGTTATTTTTTGTAGTTTTGTTGCCTCATAATCCTCATATTAATTATTAAGCGGTGGTTACACTTTTTTCTGTCTAAATCTAAAAAATAATTAAACAAACAGAACATTAAATTCATAAACAATTGTTTTTTTGCAGTCAAAAGTAAGTACAAAATTTGAATTGCCAGTACAGAAAGGGTATAAAACGGAATTTCCAATCTTATTACCATATATGTACTTAAATGATGAATTTTTTTTGCTTAAATAATAATTTCAAATTAAAAATTATAGTGAATACTTTTTATTCGATTTGACGGATTTCACTATACTTTTTTAGTATCTGACTTTTTTTTTGTCAAAGTAAGCTGGCAACCCTGCTATACGAATTTTCAGTGTTGTTGCTGAAAATCTGAATATTATAAGGTACGAATGAAAATGGAACGATAAAGGAAGAAGGAAAATTAAAAAAATGAATTCAATTTTTACTTGAAATTTGGATTTTGGATAGTGTGCAACGCCGAGAGTTGATTTTCGTTACCCAAAAAGATCCTAATTTTTTTTTTTATATTTTTTATATAGAAAGGAATTTATTTATTCAGATTTAATTTTTATTAATATAATATTTACATTATAATGATTAAAATTATTACTTCATGTAAATGTAAGTACCTAATTTTTCAAAAACAAATAAAAATAAATAAAGTTTACGAAAGTTAGTGAATCAGGACAAATTACATCAAACAAATTACACCTAGGTACCTTCCTACATACCTAAAAACAAAAAACGCAAACTTAAAACAAAACACATTGAGTTTGTTTATTTTTTTTTTTTTAATTTTAGAACCTTTATAAACTACGTAGGTACCTACCTAGGTTTCTACCCAGGTTTTGGTAAAGTCCACTGGTCCACAAGTCACTGGTAAGGTCCTATTCCATTACATTTCATTCTGTACTAAAGGTATACCTACCATACATGGTTATTCCATTTTCCAGTAAAGTAGGTATACTTCATTACTCACTAAATTTTGTAGGTATTTAGTCTATAGTGTTTGTATGATATTCATTACACCTAGTTAAGTACGAATAACCACTATTTTTTTGATTTAGTAGGACCTAGGTATCTAACTACCTAGTTCGATTGCTTGACAATTATGAGATAACGCATTGGACCTAGGTACTATTTTTTTTGTTATGAACTACCTATACTGGCACTAGTATGCCAAACATGATTCAAAACAAAATTCAAGAACATTTTAAGTAGGTATGTAGCTCGTATTTTAAAAAAAAATTATATGCGTCCACGAAATTTACATCTGGGGCTCCCAGGTGTATATAATACTGAATGAAGAACGAATCAAAAATGCATAATCAAAACTTTTTTAATTTGACGATTTCGTAATAACTTCATCTCTTGGTTTAGTTAAGACGGTTAGATTTAGGAATACAGGTACAGTAATTTTTTTTTTGTATTAAAGTTAATTTTTCATAATTTCAAAACCATTTTTTTTTATAGCAAACATGATGATGAAATTATCGTTATTGATTTTACTGATTTTAATGTCAACCATTCAAGCTTTTCCCTATGCAGTAGGAATATGTTATGCCGGTAAAAATATCTTAAATTAATAATTTCAATCACTTTAAATATGTATGTATTTACAGGGTGCGCCGGGATGGTCACGGCGTGCTTTGCGGCCGCAGGCGCTGTATTCGGCACTGTTCCTGGTAAGTAGGTAATTTGGGACTGAAATAGAAATATTTTGTTGCACATATCTCGTTCTCTGTACTTTTTTTTGTCAAATTCTTCACTGAACAGTAGCTTATGAGGTTAATAAAGGACTTTGTTAATCTAATTAGATGTAAATTAATCTTTATTTTAAACATATGCCAATGTACATACATAAAAAATTTATAATTTTTTTTTTATATATTTTAGGAGAAATAATAGATATCACACCATCACTTGCGTATTGTAATGATGCCTTTTCGGACTGTGAATCCGCATGTTATGAAGCTTATTTCGCGCCACGATACTGTTCATATTGCTGGTAATATTTTGTATATTAATAAATAATGCATACGTATTGTAGAAACAGAACAAGTGTACAATGTGTAATTACATTATGGAACAAATATACAAAATTAAGGAAACTCTTTTTATTTCAATAAAATTTAATACTTGATTTTCAAAGGTTATGTTGCGAATGTTGCTACTGATATACTCATTTCTCTCCAACCAAAAATGTTCTGCACTTTAATTAAATGAAGACAAAGTATTTTATTAAAACTCCAACATTCAATAATGTAAAATTAATTACCCAAATTTATTTTTTAATCTCATATTAATAAATTTTAATTGCACGAACCTAAAAAATATACAGCTAGGAAAAGAAATTAGTCCCAATTTTTTTTTTTATGTAATATATCTATGTAGTATGTATATATACATTTTTAGTTGAAAGGGTATCCCTACCTTGTACCTAATATCCCTGATATTTTGTTTATTTTCAACATTGCAAGATATTCTTCTAATTAATATTATTAATAAATGCAGTAAAAAACAGCTGATTTTAAATAAAATTTATTTACAAATTAAGTTACAAAAATTAATTAGAGTAGGAAACCATAAGCCTTAATATTGCATTTAAACATAAAACTACATGTAACTAATTAATTCTTTTGTATGTAAAAAAAAAAAGAATCATTTCATTATTTTTAAATACCGTATAACTATTATAATACTAGATATTATAAGTAACTCTAATTCTTTAAAGGATTAACGTAATTTACTTTTCATCTGCTATTTGTAGTGAAAGCTGCGAAAAAATAAATTCACAATTTTCAAACAATAAGCATAATTTTGAGCTAAAAAACTCAACTAAAGTCAATAAATTTAGTATAAGTTATTTATATCAACTTTAATTAAAATAATGAATTCATATCTTCTTTTAATATCATTTCAAGAAATCTTATACATACTAGGCGTTTAATTTATAATTTACTAATTTACAAAAAAATTATGAAATGAAATAAATAAACTAAACTATATTTTATACAGTAAACTATATTTTATACGTATATTTTGGAATTGTTATCTGGCTAAATCTGAACTTTTTTTTTTACATAATTAAGGATATATACGAAAGGATTATATGAAAGGAACAACACTTAAGTTCTACATTGTTTTTTTTTTCTTAATATTTTTGGTAATAGAAATTGTTTTCAATTATTTAAGATATTTCTGATTAGAAATATAAATGTAAAATATCTTTAAAAATTACTTTTTTTTGTTCTGTAAAATATAAAAAAAATTAATTTTGAGTATTATTCTGTTTTGATTTTATTTCCTCATAAAAATGTATGTTATTTAATTAAGATTGTATTGATATTATCTGTTTTATGCCATGCATGCCATTAGTCTATAATTTTACTCCACTAAATAATATCAACAGAAAAAGACTTGACATACATAATGAGCCATTTTACTCTTTTTTTATAATTCTATAAACTTATGTATTTCAAAACCAGAGTTAAAAATTTTATTTTTTTCACTCCTTCGCTCCATTCTTTGCAAAGGAAATAAAAAATAAATAAATTAAATCGCTCTTTGGGAACGAAATTTTAAAAAAAATGTTTTTGCTCCCAAAATAAAAATAAAAAAAACGAACAATAAATTACGCTCTTTGGGAATGAAATATTGTTGTTTATTTATTTCACTCCTTGTAGAACATTTTAGGGAGTGAAAAAAAAAAATTTTTTTTTTCGATCTTTACTAGGTATAGAAAATAAAAACAAAACAAAAATCGCTCTTGGGAGTGAAATAATTTATTTTTATTTTTTCGTTCCCTAAGAGAGAATTTTTAAAATATCGTTTAAAATATTATTTATTAGATCGTTTTCATGAAGAGCAATAAGAGTGAAATAATAAAATAAAATTTTTAACCCTGTTCAAAACAGTTTTCTGAAATTCATTTTTACCCATATTTTTCAGGACATTGTTTAGAGAATTTGGCCCCTGATTAAATTTTAATATTTTACTCATTTCAACTGCCAGTACCTTTTTTAATGTTTTTATCATTAGGTTTTCTTAAAACTAAAGTGTAATAATAAAGCTTAATTTGCCAAATACATTTTTTTTACTTGTACAAAAGTTCTCTTCAATTTGAGTAAGCCAGAATGTTTATAAATTAATTTTATGAGCTTGTATTCAAAGTAAAATAACTAAAACAGAATGTTTCATTAAAGCTATGACAGTAAATATTTAATAATTAAAATATCTTAACAATATAGGTACTTAAATTCGAGGTTTGATAGATTAATTTTTACATACCTATTATACTAAAAAAAATCGTTTAACCTGTAATAACATTATTGGTTTTTTAAATTCTTTTTATTTATGTACAAGAACATAGTGCAAAGTTCATAAAATTATCGATCTATTTTTTTGCAAATAAAAAATACTAAATAGAGAATTAATAATTGAAAGTGATTAAATGGATTTAAAATTATTCAGTTGAAGTAAATGAATTATTAATAATGGATTCATTGGTAGGAAAAATTTAATTACAATACTATTACATAAAAATTTAAATAATTGAATTGTATGCCAATGGAGACTAGAACGGAAAATATTTTGACTATCTGTGTGATAATTGGAATTTTATTAGATAGAAACTTCGATGTTATGTAAAATAGAATCGAAACCAATTTAATGGTTTTTTGTGTTCAAACCTTTAAAAAAAAGATTATGGATACACTTTTGAAGGCAAGATTTTTTCAACTGAAAAAATATCTTAAATTATAATAATATAATAATACGCATCATTTACATATAACTGTAATATTTGGGTCTGTTTCAATATCATGCTCAATAGCTAATGGAAGTTCAAGTTTGCAACATATTTCATCAAGACTAAAATAACCATTCATAAATTGGCGTCTAGAATCAATGGGTATTGGTATATTTGAACCAACATAAATAGGATATTTGTGAATGGAACGAATAATGTTCTGTTGCAATCCAAATATAACTAATTTCCTCTCATCTATATTATTATTTTGGGGGGAAAATCGTTGGCAAATTGTTTTTAACGTTATTCCATGTTTAAAAGTAGCATAAAATTCAAATATATGTTTTAAACTAGGCTTTAATTTGTTATTTGCATTCATCGATACATATTTTTTGCAAGATAAATGTAGTTGACTATTTTTAGTTAAAAATCTTAAATTCTGTGTACACATGTAAACGTTACTATATTTGAAAACTGGAAATAATTCAATTGCATCATAATATTTCAAATTTTGTATACATTTTTTAACTAAAGTTGCTTCAACATCGGAGCTTCTAGCGATTCGAGAAACATGATTAATACCATTTATATAAGGTAAAATCTAAAATTAAAAATAAATGAAATAAAATAAAAAAAATCGTAAGTGAAAAATTTATGAAATTATATCCCTTACTTGTTGTGTAGTTAAATCCCATTCCTCTAAAGGAACTGTTGTATATTTTGATACAAGTAATGGCACAGTATAATCTAATATTTCTTCTTCAAATATTTTAATTGAATCCACAATCTTCAAATGAATTGTATTTTCAAACTCTAAAATGTAAATGAGTCAGATAGTACTGTAGTATATTATTTGAAATTTAAATTAAATAAATTTAGCTTATTGTGTATTCTTTGGTCCAACCAAGTTAAAAAAATTATTTAATCAGAAGTTTTTGAAACAAAATTAAAAATATTTCAATGATTTCCCTATGAGACAAATAAACTGTAAGTAGGATTAATTAAAAAATGTTTACCACATAAACTACAGATAGAATTATTATTTAAATCCGTTATAACTTTATCAAATAAATTGTAAAATAGATTTTTTTTATCATCTTCATCAGATGATAAGAAGTCTGTTTCATCTTCCATCATAACCTAAAATTAAAATGTTTTTTTTAATTAGAGAAAAACTGTTTTAATCGCACAAAATAAAACTTACTAAAAATTCTGTTAGCTTTCGAACAATTGGCTCGAATTGATAACTACGAACCCAAGAATCACAAACGAAACATAAATTAAAATAAAAGGCATTCCGAATATATTTTTGAGAATCAATTTTCCTAAAATTAAATTTTTATTTAATATTTTCTATATTTTGTTTTATATCTACCAACTAATATTATTTAAAAGTAAAGTACCTCCCATCGAGAAATATACCTACTGGATTTTATCAATTATACTTTTTTTTTTTAACTTACACAGGATATCCTAAAATTTTAATTCCTAAGGCATTAAGGGTAATAGTACTTCGTTGTAATTGTGATGGTTTTGGAATAATATACACATTTACAGCATTAAATGTTTCTCTAGAAACATAATTTTCTGGAACCTAAAATGAAAAAAAACATTATTGAATGTTCATCAATTAAAAATTACTAATCTGTGTAATATCAACCTAAGTAGGTACGTACACATAAAAAAATTATATTGGACCCAAAATAAGAAAAAAGATTTGCTTTGTCTTTCAATATTTTATATTAGGATTTGACATATTATCTCAGTTAAATTTTAAATATTTCCTCATACTGGCCTTATGTAAGCAATTTTGTTTTAACCGAAAATCGAATAAAAACTTTCGATAGTTGGTTACACCTCAAGGCCATTATGCAATTCTACATTCTACCTAGATAGCATATAGGTAGGTTAGGTTCCACTGTCACTTTTTTTTTTTTGGAAAAAAAATTGTTCTAAGTAAACTTTCGGATGGTAAGTGGTTTGTTTTATTATCATCACTAACTTTGTTCGCACCTAAAAATATAACCGGAAAAACAGTGGAAATTTCCACTTTTATAAGTACGTACTTTTCGTACTTGATTAGTAAAAAGAATTTGGAAGTTCCGGTAATAAAATTTAGGTGCGAACAAGATATAAGAAATTTATGTTTTTTTTTGGCGCAATTTTAAAGAGTTTCATAAAATTCAATTAATGTTGGCTATTGCCTGCTATTACTTTACTAACAGAGAATAGGTATTTATGTTGCAGTTGAGTTTATTTTTATTTTTTGCTTATTCATAAATCAATCAAGGCTACGCCCTTCGCCTACCTGATATCGAATTTTTGGACCCTGAACTGGATGAAATTCGGCAACAAAAATGCATCGAATTTTTGCCTTTTCTCTTGAATTTGATTTCATTTCTTAAAAATATGTGTCATTTTATTTGTAGGTACTAGGATAGGATTGTTTTGTAGCTTTTGTCGGCGATTTTGATCTATGAAATTTTTTTGTTCAAATAATTTTCAAACAAAAAAATTGAAATATGAATTTCAACAAACTGTTGTGATACTTAGATATTTATTATTTTTTAAATTTCGAAACCGACGCGATTGATAAATAAATGAAATGAATTTATAATTAAATATTTAATTTTTTTTTCTTATAGGAATTTTTTTTATTTATTTTGATTTGATTTGTTGCCAGATCAGTGAAATATATTTCGCTCATGTGAAGAATATAGGACGTGCCAGTTGATTAATATTTTGAACTAAGCGTGTTTGAAATTTAAAAAACAAATTATTTTAAATTAAAAAAAATATGTATATAAAACGCAATGCAATGCAAATTTTAATCAACACAATTTCGTATCCGTTTTCATCGGCGGTCTAAAGCGTGCTTGAGAGATAAAAAAATATAAGAAAAAAGTTAAATGTACTGAATCTCACCGGCGCCGTGACATTTGTCCGCGGGACATTTGTCCGCGATGAAATTTGTATGGAAAACTTCGCGGACAAATGTCATTTTGCAAAATGTCATTTGTCCGCGATTGTAAAATGACATTTGTCCGCCGCGGACAAATGTCCCAAAATTAGCGGACAAATGACATTTTGCAAAATGACATTTGTACGCGATTGAATTTTCTAACTTTAGCGGACAAATGTCATTTTGCAAAATGTCATTTGTCCGCGATTGATTTTTCGAATTTTTAGCGGACAAATGTCATTTTGCAAAATGTCATTTGTCCGCGATTGAAATTTTTAATTTTTAGCGGACAAATGTCATTTTGCAAAATGTCATTTGTCCGCGATTGATTTTTCAGTTTTTTTAGCGGACAAATGTCATTTTGCAAAATGTCATTTGTCCGCGATTGATTTTTCAATTTTGGAGATACTGCAGATTACGTGAACCACTCAGAATCGTCTGAAGCTTGGAAAAGGGAAGAGGGGTAGAGTCCTCCCAAATTGTTCATACATTTTGTATATGCAATTTTTTTTTTTTTGCCCGATTTGCCCCTTAAAGAGAGGGTGGTGGGGGGCGGCGGGCGGGCGGGTGGACTGGTAGTTGGTCAGTGGGATTTGCGGCTGACGCCGCAAATCCCACTGACCAACCACCAGTCCACCCGCCCGCCCGTCGCCCCCCACCACCCTCTCTTGTTGTGCCGATTCTGATTGGTTCACGTGATCTGCACTTTAGCCTCAAATTTTTAGCGGACATATGTCATTTTCCAAAATGTCATTTGTCCGCGATTGCTTTTTTTAATTTTTAGCGGACAAATGTCATTTTGCAAAATGTCATTTGTCCGCGGCGGACAAAAGACATTTTGAATCGCGGACAAATGTCATTTTTATGTCCGCGATACAAAAACAAATCGCGGACAAATGTCCCGCGGACAAATGTCCAACCCCCATCTCATCGCGATTATAAATGCCGGGAAAAAAGTGTAAACAAAAGATAAGCATCGTCGGTTAACGTTGAATATATCTTCGATATAAGAATTATAAAAAACATTAATTTTTTCATTCTATTCAAGCCAATAAAATATTTTTAAGCCACCCGCTTAATCTCGTTCAGCTGATAAAATTTTCCTTGAGGTTAATTTTTTTTTTGTTTTATTTCTTGTTTACTGGGAAGAGTGGTGTATTATTGAAGAATGTTTTTTTTTCTCATTTTTTTTTTTAGTTGTCAATTTTCATTTGATTCGTAAGTTTGTTGTGAATTTAGTTCGCGGAAAAAAGAAATTTGACTAAGAAATTTTCCCAATTTCAGAGATTAATAATATTCAATTTAATGAAAAATTAAATTGGAAAATTAATTTAAATAATTAAAAAAAAAAAAATAAAAATAGAAAATTCAATAAAATTGAAATTCAGAAAAAAAGGAAATTCAATTTTCCAATTTCTTTGACTTTTTGTGTGAAGAAGAAGAAGTGAATTTTGGTGATTACAAAACAACTTTCGAAAAATCCCTTGACTGAATTTTAATGAATTTATAAAATAATAAATTAAAATAATAAATTAAAAATTAATTTCAAGAATTAAAAAAAATAGAAAAATAATAAATATATAATAAAAATTAATAGGTATATTTTGAAACATCTTCTTTTTGTGTTTTTGTTTTGTTAGGGAAAACTCAAGGAAAACTCGAGGAAACTTTAAAAGTAAACAAAAAAAAAAATTGCTTTTCTCAATTTTTAATTTTTTTTTTGTTTTTTTCAATTGGGTTGAGAAAATTTTTGTAAACAAGTGAAAAAAACACTAAAATTTATTTTAATTGACTGACACAATATTTATTTGATAGAATTAACCTGTTTTTTCTTCTTCTGGTTTATGTTCAGAGATATGCCAAGATTTCCTAAGCCAGCTGTTTCCTAGGGATTTTTTTTTGTGGGGCATTAAGTATGATTTGCAATTTATTTTTTAAGCTTGAATGGAGGCTTTAATGTGCTAGAAAGATAGGTAGACTAAATTCTTATGTAGGAACACGGGAACACATCAGTAGTATAACTATAATTGCTAAATCTTCACGTTTTGGCGTTATTCGTCTTGGCGTTGATTAAGTTTTTCTTAAATGTATTTTAATTCAGTTTCAGTCGGGCAAGTATGATTTAATGTTAGTTTCTACCTGAATATTAGGTAGGTTTTTAGTTCAGATATACCTACTTCTGGAATTTTCACAAAACTTGTTTTAATTTTGGGAATAACAAAACAAGCAGTTAGGACGCCCAATATAATTTCAGTTTCGTAATTTAACTACCTAGCTATGCATTCAAATAAGTACATATAAGTTCTTACCTATTATTGAAATATTTCGTTTTGAACTTGGGAATTCTTTCTGATGTTAGTTAGATATATTTTTTTGTCACTTTATAATAATATTTTACTCAATCTAAACCCAGAACTTATCGGAGAAGTTATAAGCAAAAAATCAAGATTACAAGTTGGAAGAAAATTTGAAAACATATATGCACTTATAGGTAGGGATCCTACCTCGGAGTAAAATACTCGTGTAAAGTGAATTATTACTTAAGTATTAAGAAAAAATAAAAATAAAAGATCAGAAATCGATAGAACAATCATGATGACATTAAAAGTTGTTTGTACTAAGTAAATAAGAAAATAACTAAAAATCTGGTTAAAAATATAATTAATAAATACATTACCTATAAATTATATGCTCGTACTTAAGTAAGAAAATTTTAATTTTTTTTCCTGTGGATAACAGTGCTAGTTAATTTGTTTTATTTTTAATTAAAAAAACATAATTATATACTTACTTATGTATAATGTATAATTTAATGTCGCTATAGGTACTTGTTAACTTATATACCTAAAACGAAATTAATTAGGTAATAAAAACGTCAAGTTGATAAGGACTTCAATTGAAAATTTGGAATACTCACAATTGTTAACTTCTTTTTAGATCCTGATTCTATTATTTTTGATCTTGATATCAAAATAAGGTAAGAATATTTTTAATTGGTAATTGAGTAGTTGATGTTACTTAAAACCAAGCTTAAAATTTAAAATTTTTAATACATAGGTAAAATTTTTAATACATAGGTAATAAATTAAATAAGTTTTTAATACATTATGATCGATGAATGTATTTTTCTGTTTATTTTGCTATTTTGATCTAAATAGGTATACTTTACTTATGTAAGTAAGTAAAAATCTAAATCAATATTTGGTTAAGTATTTTGCGATTTTATTTGCGTTTAATAAATTTGGTAGGTAAGTATTCACTCGAGTTTTGAAAACATTAAAAAAAATTAAAACTTCCGTTGCTTATATTCTCGCTTAAACCAAATGAATTTCAAGAAAATTAAATGCTTATTTGGAAATGATCATAATATCGAATGCTGACTTAAATCTATGAATTTCTAGAATTTGTGATTTATAGCGTGTAAAAAACTAAATAAGTATGTACGTCGATAAGTAACTATATACTTACTTACTTAGGTAATAAATTAAATAAATTTAAGAACTTAAATCGGGACAGTATTTATTTACTCTCCTTGAATTTATGTAAATAAGTAAGTAAGTAAGTATAACTAAAATAATTTGTTAATAATTTTTTTTTAAAAGTTTATAAGTGATCTTATAATTATAAGAAAAACACTGTTAAGTATTAAATTCCTTCCCTAAAGCTTTATTAAGTAAGAATAGAAAACCCTTAAAAACAATAGTTATAAGTAATTAGTTACACGGAAAATGAACGTTTTCATTAAACGAACTAAGTATTAACATAATGATTGATTTTAACCCGAAAAATGAAATGTACTAACACTTACCCTAGTTTTTGTTCGGCAAATTTTCACATAATTAATAAATTAATACTCAGATGACTCAGATATTTATCTATAAGAATCAATTTTAAATTATTTTTATTTGCTTCGAATTGCAAAAAAAAATTTTTTTTAAATATAAGTATTTAATTAAAAAAAAAAACAATTCAAAAACTAATTTACAAATTTCCTGGTAAATTATTATTTATCAAAAATGTTCTGAAACTAATTACATATCAGTACACTCGTCGATACTCCTATTTAAACAAAAATTTCACAAAATTAACTGGAAAATATTTAATTTCTTATTTAATTTATAACCAATAACCTCGCCAATAACCTATTTTATAACTAAGTATACCCCGATGTAGGTTTACTTAAGTCGAGACTTAAGTACAATATTCACTTACTTACTTCCCATTGTATGATCAATATTTTTTTTAAATTCTAAGAATCAATATTTTCTAGAAAAATTAATATTTAAGTTCATAAAATGTGAAGGCGGGTAAGTATTCTTCAGAAATCCTTAAAATAAAAGTAAATCCGATAAAATCAAAATCAAAATAAAACTTCCAAGTAAGTACTTGCCTAAGTATTTATATACATTGCCTGAATAAGTCCCTATATATTTTACTTAAAATATACTTCGTAGTTAGTTACATTATTGAAAGAGAAAATTTTCAGTACACACTTATCTATACATGAAATCAAGAAATTCCATGCAGAAAGAGAAATTGTTTTTTTTTTTGTTGTTTGCTGGAAAATTTATCCTTTTAAATAATTTTTTTCCATTGTGGTAGGATTTTGACAGTTATCATATGATTTGTTACGTGATAATTCTTATAGATTTTTTTTTTCATTGAGAAAATTTTTGAAGATTTCAGGATGTGGGTATTTTGATTGCGAATAAATTTAAAGAATTACCTTATTGGGAATGTGTTCATGT